>CM068303.1:52128580-52728580 GCA_034768395.1 Linum lewisii
ACGGTTACGGGATGGTCGACCGGCCAGCTCCAGCCCCATAACTATGGAGTCGGTAGGGCCCACCATGTTCATCTTCAAACTAAGGGGTGGTAATTTCCTATTAATACTTTTCCCCCCTTTTTATGAACGGATTAGCAAGCAGCGCGTGTTTGTTACAAAAAAGTCTCCAACGGACAGAAAAATTGCGTTTGGGCTATCGATGACCCGATTAAGCCCGAAAAATTTCCGTTTTCCACAAAAAAAAAAATCCAAAAAAACCCAAAATTTCCGTCTTACTTTTCCCCAAAAATTCCCGCCTAGACACCACCCAATTGATAAAGATCTGCTGTTCGGGCCGGAACCACCGCCCCCGGGCCTAGGATGTTAGCCCCGACGGAAATCATTCCGAGAAGATTAAAAACAATCGCGTCGTTTTTCATGTTAAAAAAGGAGAAATCAGAGGTGACCATATGTGCGGTCACCCAACAATTGACCAGAAATCAGTGATCGCCGCCCGCTGACGAGCGAGGAGGTTTTGAAGAAGTGATAGAGAAAAAACCCTGGTTTTCCCGCGACGACGCGGGGTAAGAGGAGATTAAAGGGAAATGAAAAATGTTTTCAATGTTGAGACCAAAAAGAAAACCCTTTAATAGGCCCGTACTGCTTCATTTGACGAAATGTATGCCTTTTGTTTGTTGAAACCTGAGAAATGAATGATTTAAAAAGGGTTGTGGGGCCTGATAAGAGGAAGAAAAAATTTTTCGTGATGCTGAAACCGGAGATAAACGCCGTGGGATGTTGAAAAACGACTTGGAATTCTGTAAAGAACTCCTGAGAGAGCATCTAAGTTTCCCCTTGAGCAAAAAAGTATTCTGGTAATTAAATTGTATTTTTGGGGGTCCCCCAATGTTGGAGTGGAGTTTTTTTCCCAGGTCTTGTTTTTTATTTGTATAAAAAGATCGGTTTCTGTTTCTTCATTTTTTTAAAAATCCATGGTTCTTTATTCTTAAAGCTCTTTGATAAAAAACAAACTAAAATCAGGAAGAGGTGGTTTTGGTAGGGTTTTTAGAACAGTAAATTCCCTATTAGGTCTTAGTTTGTCGAGATTCCAAGTTAAAATTCCCAATTGGGTTGCAAACCCCCTACTTGAGTTGCTGAAGCATGGAGTTTCGAATCCATATAGAGACAAACATGAACGAGTCTGTGATTGATACACAAAAAAAAGGAGGTTAGGTTTGCGGTACACCCATGAGTATATTCCCCCTATCTATGTCCCTAACTTACGGGCACACTGACACGTACACATTAAGGTCTAATTTTAGTATTCCAATTTATCACATCTTTCCCCCGTTTTCACTGTATTTTCTTGAAAATTTGTAGCACCACCATCAAACCCCTGCCAGAGTCCAAAAAGGGTCCAAAGTTTTACTCACAATGTACGTCCTAGAGTGAACCCCAAAATTTTACTGCAATTTTATTTATCTACAAATCGAACAATTTCTATACACTGACCCCGAAACATCAGCCCTGGGGTTAGCGCACAAATAAAAAATAACACCTGAAGGGATTTTTGGGTGGGCCCGAATTTACGAGGAAACTAAAAAGCAATGAAATAAAGGTTCCCCCTTTTTTCGTGGAGGGCCGAAAATTTGGGCTTCTTTCAAAGAAAGTGTCGGGCTGCCGTCGCAGTTTTTTCTCTAGCGTTTGCCCGGTTGTCTGTTTGGGAACTCCCAAATTATTTATCAAGCTAGACAAAAAGATTTTCCCATTTTTTTTTTTTTTCATTCTTCTGAAGGGGCCCAAAAGGAAGATCTCCGATCGAACGACTATTAACTGCCCCCAACCCCATTCCAAGGTTTTGATGTCTGCAAAGCGCTTTTCCATCTTATCTCGCCGTTGACCCCCCATTTTGTTGCCGTCGCCCCCTTCAATCCTCTTCGGTCTTAGTTTGTTTCCCCCCCTCAGCCTTTTGCCCAACTCTCTAGGTCGAGTGTTTCGCTTGAAACCCCAGCTTCCGCGTTAGCTACTTTCCCTGAGCATACAGCCCGGAGCAAAATGCCCCCCCATTCCCCGATCGCAGAGGGCGGGGTCCTCCACTTCGTCAAGTATCACGGGGTCGGCAATGACTTTCCCGGTAATTGTTTCGTCCTATTGGATTTTCACTGTTCTGGCTGTTGAAAACTTATTGATGCAATCTTAGCGATTAGTCAAAATTTGCATATCTAAAATTATTTACTTTCGATTGGTGATTGGTGACGATTATGGGAAAAATTTATCGGTGGAAATAGAGATTCTATGAACCCAGAATTATCCCGAGCAAACGAAGAAACTATGTGATAGGAACTTGGCATTGGGTGATGGAGTGATTTTTGCCTGCCAGGGACCAATGGCACTGATTTTCACATGAGGATTTTAATCTGATGGGAGTGAACCTGAAATGTGGGCCCCAAAGGTGTGGGTTGCTTGCCCGGTTATTGGAGCTGGGAATTTGGAAGGGAATCACGTTTCAAAGTACATACGGGTGCGTTAATTGTTCCTGAAATCCAAGACGATGCAAGGTTAGGGTTGATAGGGTGGCCAGTACTAAAAGAGTGAGTGCCAACTGGGTTCAAGCAAATAAACAAGAAGCTGCTGTTGAATCTGAACTGGTGTTGAGGGAGAAACCCTGGATGGACTTGTTTTTAGATGGGAATCTCATTGCTTACTTTCGGCCCCAAGAAAAAAGGATGTTAAGGCTTGATTGTGCTATCATCTTTTTAGACTTCTTCAGCTTGGTATTGTCAGTCGGAGATAAACTATTAGATGATTTCATTTTTTATCCAATTTTCCCCCTTGAGTGTGGATCATATGTACTGGAGACTGGAGGTGCCCATGTTGCATCTTTGGGGCCTATGTGTCAGTATCAAGATTTTTGTGAATTCATTATTGAAAGGCAAGATACCTCCCAAAGGATTTTGGTTCTGTTAATTTCCAACGTAATTCACCCGTTTGGGTTTTTAATCCCTTGTTTTTTTTTGTTAAACAGAATTCGGTTGATAAATTAAATTTGGCTAAAATTTGGGCCCCCAAATTTGGAAACACATCATTTTTCCTCCCGGGAAAAATAAGGTTGATTATCCTTTCTCTTTGTGTTGCTTTACATTGCGTCTTCAGTTTTGTACGCTGAAAAAAATTATGTTGCAATTTTCCCTCGATGAGGCCTTTATAGTCTTTAGATCTGTAAATACTACCTGATATAAGAAGTAAGGGGGGGGGGTTGAAGAAGGGGTTTTGAGATGTTTAATCAGCAAACATTCATACCTATTAGCGACTTTTTAAATCGATGTTTGAAATCATATTGATATTTACGTGTTATTCCAGAGTTTTTGAATGACGATTTCTGAATGGGTCTTTATGATTATATATGATTTGCAGAGTTTGACAAGTTATTTATCAATCTGAAAATGGTGTCTGGGAGCGTGGCGCGGGTCATTTTTCTAGACATAAAGAACATTTGCTTTTCGAGCGCCCCCTTACCCTAATCGCCCGTTTTTATGTTTATTTTACAGTAAAGCAGAACATAAATACTTAAATACTATATGATAAAAGATAGTCAAACCCCAAATTCCCTATTTGAAAACCAATGCAAGAGTAAAACCACCCTTTTACTACCCTCAAGTACTAAAAAATAAGAATACGAAAGTTAAACCCAAGTTCCTTTCCGTCTGTCCCCCATCATGCCTTGCGAGCCTTTGTAGGACGTCAATTTCAAATTTATTGCTGTTGGATATTTAGGAAAGGAGCGAACTTTTGATTGCCCCACTTTTTTCTCTTATCAAAAATTCCAAAAACCCGCCCAAATGTCCCCGCAGAGACAGACAAAATTTAGCTAGGGTGATTATCAAATAGACACCGCAAAGAATTTGCTTCAGTTTTGAAATTTCCTAATTTGAGCCCAGAATGTTTTATCATGTAACTACTAACTTTTACGAGAAGAAATACCCCTTACCCTTTTTTAAGAATCTTGTCTGCATCAATGAAATAGAAAAAAACCAGTGTCAGATAAGTCATAAAGAATGATGATAGAGAAACTTGAAAACCAAGTACTGATTATGACTCTGACTGAAAAGGGCAAACGATCTCGGGGGACAATGATACAAACGGAGCATGCAACCCCAAAAAATTGAGTTCTACTGCTCTTTGGGGAAAATAATGCAACCCCGAAGCCATTATGCCGCATAAAATTTTAAGATTTAGATCGCACCCTTGAACATACTGATATATGTGTGAGTGGTGATTAAGAATACATTAATAACTTGACTGTCACTTGCACGCATTAAAATGTTTGCGAGTCATCCAAAAAGACATAGATTTTGGCTTTTTGATTTCCAAAAAAAATGGACGATAACTTACACCGAGGAGTTAAACTACCCCCAATGGCAAACACATAATGTCCATCTTTATCATCTGGCCTCCAAGGAGGAGAGAAGTTGCGAGGACCTGAAAATCCCTGTAAAAGAAATTGGGATACGTATAATTTGTATTCCCCCTCCTTTCCCCAAACCCCCTGACCACAATACACTCCCGGAAGGCCCTACTTCCCCAATAACATCAAACCCATAAGCAACACTAATTTAGCAACCAGCGAAATGGAACTTCAAAACAAGTAAAGCTCCAACTTAGGAGCAGAAGCTGGAAGATTGAACAGGAGCAGAAACGGGGCGGCATATCCCCATGTTAAACGAGGCCTTTTCCTTGGACGCTTATCCACGTTCCTATGCGGGAAGCTGTGATCCTTTGCGTCCCCATCTCTCTCAGTTCCGCCGGAGAATCAAGAATTCCATCCACCCATTCAAATCCTTATCATATCGCAAATTCTCTAACACACCCCGGGAAACAATAGGGAACTGAAACGCAAACAAGAATTTGAGGAGTAGAATTCACGAGAATCAGAAGAACAAAGGGAAAGACTCTTTCGAGTTTGAAACCCAACTCGATGTATCGAAGAATCACTGCCAACCCTAAATTTGTTAGCTCCGATCGTCGGAGCGCAGAGATGACGATGATCGAAAATGAAATTGATTTTGCTGAAGAAAGAAAGGCAGAGATCTGGGAGACCAACCCTTGGACCTTGAACCTAACCACGGTTACGGGATGGTCGACCGGCCAGCTCCAGCTCCACTAACTATGGTTAGTCGGTAGGGCCCACCATGTTCATCGTTCAAACTAAGGCGCGTGGTAATTTCCTATTAATTACTTCTTCCCTCCTTTTTATGAACGGATTAGCAGCAGCGCGTGTTGTTACAGCAAAGTCTCCAACGGACAAAAAATTGCGTATTGGGCCTATCGATGACCCGATTAAGCCCGCAAAATTACCCGATTCCACAAAATCAAAATCCCATATAAACCCTAGAATTTCCGTCTTATCCATTTCCCCAAAATTCCGCCTAGACACCACCCAATCTGATAAAGATGCTGCTGATTCAGGCCGGAACCACCGCCCCCGGCGCCATCAGGATGTTAGCACCGACGGCAATCAATTCCGAGAAGATTAGAAGCAATCGCGTCGAATTTCATGGCTTAACCAGGGAGAAATCAGAGGCTGACCATATGTGCGAGTACAGCCAACAATCTGGACCAGTATCAGTGCATCAGCCGTCCGCTGACGAGCGAGGCAAGCGATGAAGAACGTGATAGAGAACAATACGCTGGTTTTCACCGTCGACGCACGCGCGGATAAGACGGAGATTAAAGCGGCAATGAAGAATGTGTTCAATGTTGAGACCAGGAAAGTCAACACTTAATCAGGTCCGTACTATTGAACAGAACTTGATTGTATTTCAGAGAAACTGAATTGAAAATGAAAACACAGTTCTGCAGTTCAAACTGAAAACTGTTCAGATACTCAAAGTTTACCCGACCTCTATTTTGGGTGCAACTAACTCCTTATTTTCTGCAACTCACTACTCCACTAATTGACTTTAACAAACAGTAAATAAATAACATCAATTAACTTATCTAACATGGCCTCCCCTAAACTGAACATACAAAGCTGTTCATGTTCAGTTTAGACTCCTTCTTCATTATCCTAGCTGGTGTTAACAGAACCACTCCAAGCTGGCAACGAAGATTGGTGAAGATGTCAAGTTTGACAGGTTTGGTCATGATGTCAGCCACCTGGTCTTCACTGCTGCAATATTTCAGCTCCACAATTCCATCTTTCACCAAAATCGCGAAGGAAATGAAACCTTACATCGATGTGTTTACTCCTTCCATGCAAGACTGGATTTCTTGACAACTTAATTGTAGAGCTATTGTCACACATGATTACAGTTGCCTCCCTCTGCTGCTGCCATCCCATTTCAGTCAATAACCTTCGTAGCCATATGCATTGTGCTGCACAAGCAGCAGCAGCTACAAATTCAGCTTCAGTAGTTGAGAGTGTGACAACGGTTGTTTCTTTGGAAGACCATGAAATGGCATTGTTTCCAAGAAAGAACACGTAACCTCCAGTACTTTTCCGATCATCAAGATCTCCAGCATAATCACTATCTGTGAATCCCCTTAATTCTTCTGATTGTGCCTTCCAATAACATAGACCCAAGTGAAGTGTCCCATTCAAGTACCTTAGTACCTTTTTGGCTGCTAGCATATGCAGATTTGAGGGATTCGCCATAAAACGACTTAGTGTGCAGACTGAGTACATGATATCAGGTCTGGTTACTGTGATATATAACAAGCTCCCTATCAACTGCTTGTACTTGCTGCTGTCTGCACTTACTCCATCACCTGCAACTGAGAGTTTGTCACCTGGGACCATCGGATTCTTAGCCAAATTGCAGCTGTCCATTTGGAACTTGGTTAACAACTCAGCTGCATATTTTCTCTGAGATAAGAAAATTCCTTCTCTGTTTTGAAGAACCTCTACACCAAGAAAATACTTCATTCTTCCCAAATCTGACATGTCAAATTCTTTCTTCATTGACTGTTTGAAAACTTCAATCATCTTCGAATCAGTACCAGTAAAAAGCAAGTCATCTACATAGAGACTGACTATTAGCACTCCAGAACCTTGATGCTTGACAAATAGTGTATGCTCATAAGGACATTTTGTTGAAACCCTGCACTGAGAAAATAACTATCAATTCTGCTGTACCAAGCTCTTGGTGCTTGTTTCAACCCATAAAGAGCTTTATGTAGTTTGTACAACCTTGTCTTCCTGTCCTGCAATTACAAATCCAGGTGGTTGCTCAACATAGACATCTTCAGTTAACTCTCCATGAGAAAGGCACTTTTGACATCGAGCTGATGCACTTCCCATCCCTTTAGTGCAGCCATGGCCAGTACCATTCTAATTGTATCCCACCTGGCCACAGGTGCAAAGACTTCGTAATAATCAATTCCAAACTGTTGAGCATACCCTTTTGCAACCAAACGTGCCTTGTATTTATCCACAGTTCCATCCTCTTTCAGTTTGGTCTTATACACCCATTTCACTCCAATTGTCTTGCATTCTGATGGAGGGGTGATAGCTGCCATGTTTTGTTCTTCTCAATAGACTTAAGCTCAATCTTCATGGCTTCCCTCCATTTTCCTTTCATTGCTGCTTCCTCATAAGTTTGTGGATCTTCTGCATTTGCTAACATTGCATAGTGAAAAAGATTCTCAGTATAATCAAGTTGCACTTGACTTGTGTCATAGTCTTGTAGATATGATGGTGCTCTTCTAACTCTGGATAGTCGAGATGATGCTCCAGGAACAGATTGAGGAGATGATGTATCATCATTTTCAGATTGTGGTGGTGAAGCTTCACCTGGTTCTTTGCTCCTTCTTTTGGGTTCTTTTGGTTCTTCAACATCAGTATCTTCATTAATAATCTCATCATGTCCCTCCCATATTAATGTTGCTGATGTATTAGATGTTGACGTCCAGTTCCAACCAACTTTTTCATCAAAGTTCACATCTCTACTCACCACAATCCTCTTTGAAATAGGATCATATAACCTATAAGCCTTTGACTCATCTGAAATACCAAGAAACACACATTTAGTGCTTTTATCATCAAGCTTTTTCCTTTGATCAGGTACGTGTGCATAGGCTATACAACCAAACACACGAAAGTGATCCACTGATGGCTTTTGACCACTCCACATTTCCTGCGGAGTTTGGCTGCATCGCAAGTAGTTGGACATCTATTGATCACGTGGGTGGCCCATTTGGCAGCTTCTGGCCAGAAAATATGTGGCACTTGTTTGTCATCCAACATACATCTCACCATGTTCAGCAATGTTCTATTCCTTCGTTCTGCAACTCCATTTTGTTGCGGTGTGAATGCAGTGGTGAGTTGTCTCATAATACCATGTTCTTTACAGAACATTTGAAACTCAGCTGACATAAATTCTCCTCCTCTATCAGTCCTCAAACACTTAATTGACATTGAAGCATCCTTTTCAACCCTGGCTTTGAAGTGTTTAAATGTCACAAATGCATCTGACTTGGCTTCCATGAAGTATAACCCACAACTTTCGAGTACAATCATCAATTAAAGTGAAGATATATCGTTTGCCACTAGTTGAAACTGGTGTGATAGGACCACATAGATCTGCATGAAGCAGCTGCAGCTTGCTACTGGCACGCCACAAAGATGACTTTGGAAACTTTTTCTTGTGTTGTTTGCCCACTTGACAGCTAGAGCACACAATGGAGACTGATTTTGTCATATCGGGCAACCCATTTTACCATATTCTTCTTTTTCAATTCCAGCAGTCTTGCATAACTGGTATGGCCAAATCTGCTATGCCACAAGTGAGTTATCTCAGTTGTTGTGCTTAGACATTTCACGTCGCTCGAGTGTAGACAATCAACCAGCTCAGCAACTATAAGAAACATCTTATTAGATGACATGGTTGTACGAAAGATGAGACCTTTGCTAGGATGAAATGCTTGACATTCTTTTCCTTGAAATTGGAAGCTCAGCCCCTTTTCTAACAGCTGCCCAATACTTAGCAGATTATTCCACAGAGTTGGAATATAAAAGACATCTTGGACAAGCAATATCTTTTGGTTAACTTTCATCCTTACATTACCCTTTCCTTCAACCTGCAATTTTGCACCATTTCCAAGCTTGACAGTACAAGAAAATGTATTATCTATATGAGTAAACCACTCTTTTTGACCACTCATATGGTTGCTGCAACCTGAGTCCAAAAACCAAATTATTTCTTTTCCTGCACTTTTCATATTGAGATGTGCCATCATCATATGTGTGTCATCATCCTTCGACTCCACTTGTACATCATCGTGTGCCTCCACATAAGCCATTAACAACATATCACCATCATCCCTATCTTCAGCTGCAGCATAATTTGCATTTCCCTTATACCACTCAGGACACTCATTTCTCCAATGCCCCATTTTATGACATTTGAAACATTGAACATTTGATCTATCACGAATCCAACCTCTGCCAGGATTACTAAATCCACCTCCTCTGCTAGAACTTCCATATGTGGGACTTCCATATGTTCCAGCTCCTTCTCTATTGTTTCTACTATAGCCATCTCTGCCATAATTTCTTCCTCTGCCTCTATAGATCCCTCTACCAAAACCTCTGGTACCTCCTGGTGATTCATAAGACACCTTTAAGGCCTGCTCCTCTTCAGATATCACAACTGATTTGTGAAATTTCTGTTCATGTACTAGCAATGAACTTTGCAGTGCATCAATAGACAAATTATCAATATCCTTAGATTCTTCGATGGAGCAGACAATATAGTTAAATTTTTCTGTTAAGGTCCGCAGAATTTTTTCAACTAATTTCACATCTGGCATCTCTTCACCACAGTTCCTCATATCATTTGCTACAATCATTACCCTTCCAAAATATTCAGTTATAGTTTCACCATTTTTCATTTCAAGTACCTCGAAATCTCTTCTCAATGACTGAAGATGAGCCCTTTGTACTCTGGCATTTCCTTGGAACCTTGTCTTCATTGAATCCCATAGCTGTTTTGATGTCGCTTTCTGAGTGATTGTTTTCAGCATTGTTTTGTCAATAGAGCTGAACAGATAATTCTTAGCTTTCAAATCTTTCAGCTTGGACTCATCTAACTTCCTTTGTTGAGCATCCGTGAACGTTTCTCCAGGATTAGGTTCATGATATCCCTCACTGACGACTCCCCAATATTCTTTTGATCTGAGAAGATTCTCCATAAGCAGACTCCAGTGGTCATAATCTCCATCAAACTTTGGTATACAAACTTGTGCAAAGCTACCCGAGTCTCCCATTGTTGATACAAATCAAGAAACTCTCAGTCTCACCCTCTCTCGTATTTAGTCTCTCTTCTGTTGACACAGATACTCACAGTCTCTCTTGCTCTGAAGTTCGATCTCACAAAATATATTTCACTCACTCACAACCGTGCTCTGATACCAGAATATTGAACAGAACTTGATTGTATTTCAGAGAAACTGAATTGAAAATGAAAACACAGTTCTGCAGTTCAAACTGAAAACTGTTCAGATACTCAAAGTTTACCCGACCTCTATTTTGGTGCAACTAACTCCTTATTTTCTGCAACCCACTACTCCACTAATTGACTTAACAAACAGTAAATAAATAACATCAATTAACTTATCTAACACGTACTGCTTCGATTTGACGAAATGTATGCCTTTGTGTTTGTCTGAAACCTGAGTAATGAATGATTGTGAAATGGGTTGCTGGCAGGCCTGATAAGAGGAAGAAGAAAGCTTTCGTGATGCTGAAACCGGAGTATAACGCCGTGGATGTTGCAAAACGACTTGGAATTCTGTGAAGAACTCCTGAGAGAGCTAATCTAAGCTTCTGCCTTGAGCATCAAAGTATTCTGGTAATTCAATTGTACTGTTGTTGTACCCCAATGCTTGGAGTGGAAGATTTGTTTCCAGGTCATCTGTTTTTTATTTTGTATGAAAGATCGGTTTCTGTTTCTTCATTTCTTCTAAACTCCATGGTTCATCTATTCTTTGAGAAGCATACATTGATCAAAATCAAACTGAAATCAGAGACAGAGGTGGTTTTGGTATGGGGTAGAACAGTAAATTCCCTATTAGGTCTTAGATTGTCGAGATTCCAAGTCTACAATTGCCAATTGGGTTGCTAAACCCTACTTGAGTTGCTGAAGCATGGAGCATTATACGAATCACCGATATAGAGACAACACATGACACAGAGTCTGTGATCCTGATACACTATAAATAGGAGGTTAAGGTTTGCGGTACATCCATGAGATACTATTCCACCTATCTATGTGCCTAACTTACGTGCACACGTGACACAGTACACACTTAAGGTCTAATTTTAGATACTTCTCAATTTCTCACTCACATCATTTCCCAGTTTTCACTGTATTTTCTTGACACAACTTATGTAGCACCACCATCAACACCCATGCCAGAGCTCCAAAAAGGGTACCAACGTCATTCTACTCACAACTGTATCGATCCTACGAGTCGAACAAATTCTACTCGCAATTATATTGATCCTACAAGTCGAACAATTTCTATACACTGACCCTGAAACATCAGCCCTGGTGTTAGCAGCACAAATAAGAAATAACACCTGAAGGGATAATATTGGGCTGGGCCTGAATTGACGAGGAAACTAAACACGCAATGAAAGTAAAGCCCGTTCCCTCTCGCTCTCGCCCCTGAGATGGGCCGAAAGTTTGGGCTTCTTTCACCAAGCAAATTGTCGTCGGGCTCGCCGTCGCAGTTCGTCTTCTCTAGCGTTTGCCGGTGTGTCTGTTTGGTACACTCCTAAATTACTTTATCAAGCTAGACAAACTGATTCCTCATTTCTCATTCTCTCTGAAGGGGCCAAACAGAGAAGATCTCCGACTCGAACGACTATTCAACTGCCCCCGAACTCCCATTCCAAGCTTCTGCCATGTCTGCAACCGCCGCTATTTCCATCTCTATCTCGCCGTTGACCCGCCATTCTGTTGCCGTCGCCACTTTCAATCCTCTTCGGTCTTCAGTTTCCGTTTCCCTCCCCTCAGCCTTTCGCCTCAACTCTCTCAGGTCGAGTGTTTCGCTTAGAAACCCTAGCTTCCGCGTCCTAGCTACTTCCATGAGCATACACGCCCCGGAGCAAACATCGCCTACCTCATTCCTCGATCGCAGAGAGAGCGGTGTCCTCCACTTCGTCAAGTATCACGGCCTCGGCAATGACTTCATCCTGGTAATTCGTTCTCGTCCTATTGGACTTTTCAGCTGTTCTGGCTGTATGAAGCTTATTGATGCAATCATTAGCGATTGAGTCAAATTTCGCATATCTAAAACTTATTCTACTTACGATTGGTGATTGGTGACTGATTATCGGGAAAAATTGATCAGGTGGACAATAGAGATTCTACTGAACCTAGAATTACTCCAGAGCAAGCGAAGAAGCTATGTGATAGGAACTTCGGCATTGGGGCTGATGGAGTGATTTTTGCCATGCCAGGGACCAATGGCACTGATTACACCATGAGGATCTTCAACTCTGATGGTAGTGAACCTGAAATGTGTGGCAATGGTGTGCGGTGCTTCGCCAGGTTCATTGCCGAGCTGGAGAATTTGGAAGGGAATCACAGTTTCAAAGTACATACGGGTGCTGGCTTAATTGTTCCTGAAATCCAAGACGATGGCAAGGTTAGGGTTGATATGGGTGAGCCAGTACTGAAAGCAGCTGATGTGCCAACTGGGCTTCAAGCAAATAAACAAGAAGCTGCTGTTGAATCTGAACTGGATGTTGATGGAGTAACCTGGAATGTGACTTGTGTTAGCATGGGAAATCCTCATTGCGTTACTTTCGGCACCAAAGAAAACAAGGTATGCTTACAGAGCTTGATTGTGCTATCATCATTTAGACTTCTCTCAGCTTGGTATTGTCCAGCTCGGAGATAAACTATTAGATGATTTCATTTTTTCATCCAATCTTCACCTCTGAGATGTGGATCATATGATACTGGAGACTGGAGAGTGACCATGTTGCATCTTGTGGCCTATGTGTCAGCTATCAAGATTTTGTTGTGAATTCATTATTGATAGGCAAGATACCTACCAAGGATATTGGTTCTGTTAATTTCCAACGTCAATTCATCCGATTTGGTTTTAATCCCTTGTTTATTTTTGTTAAACAGAATCTACAGGTTGATGAATTAAATTTGGCTGAAATTGGCCCCAAATTTGAGAAACACATCATGTTTCCTGCACGGACAAATACAGGTTAGATTCATCCTTTCCTCTTTAGTGTTGCTTTACATTGCGTCTTCAGTTTCTGTACGCTGCAAAAATTATGTTGCAACTTTCCTCGATGAGGCCTTTATAGTCTTATAGATCTGTAACATACTACCTGATATAAGAAGTAAGGGTGTGGGGTTGAAGAAGTGGTTTGAGATGTTCTAATCAGCAAACATTCATCATCCATATCTAGCGACTGTTTCAACTCGACTGTTTGAAATCATATTGATATTCTACAGTGTTATTCCCTAGAGAATTAGATATGACGATTTCCATGAACTGGGTCTTATATGTATTATATATGATTTGCAGAGTTTGTACAAGTTCATTCCTCATCACATCTGAAAATGCGTGTCTGGGAGCGTGGCGCAGGTCAGTTTCTACGTACATGAAGAACATTCTGCTGTCATTCGATGCAGTCCTTGATCCTAATCGTCCGTGTATCGTTTATTTTACAGTAAAGCAGCAACATAAATACTTACAATACATATATGATAACGATAGTCAAACCAATTCCGTATTTGAACACAACTGCAAAGAGTAAAACCACCTTATACTGACCATCAAGCTACTAAAAACATAAGAATACAGAAAAGATTAACAAGTTCCTTACCGTCTGTCACCAACATCATGCCTTGCGAGCCTTTGTAGGACGTCAATTTCAATCATTGCTGCTTCGCGATATTTAGGAATGGAGCGAACAATTTTGATTGCCACACCTTCTCTCTTCTCATTATCAAAGCATTCCAATACCTGCCCAAATGTCCCTGCAGAGACAGACAACATTTAGCTAGGGTGATTATCAAATAGACACCTGCAAAGAATTTGCTTCAGTTTTGAATTATCCTAATTTGAGACCTAGAATAGTTTTATCATGTAACTACTAACTTGTACGAGAAGAAATACCAACCTTCACCCATTTTGCTAAGAATCTTGTCTGCATCAATGAAAATAGAAAAAAACCAGTGTCAGATAAGTCATAAAGAATGATGATAGAGAAACTAGAAAACCAAGTACTGATTATGACTCATGACTAGAAATGTGCAAACGATCATCAGGTGACAATGATACAGAACGAGAGTCATGCAATCCAAACAATTGAGTATCTACTGCTCTTTGGGAATCATAATGCAACCCAGAAGCCATTATGCCAGCATATATCAATGATTGAGATCGCCAGCCATTGAACATACTGATATATGTGTGAGTGGTGATTAAGATACTACATTAATAACTGTGACTGTCACTTGCACGCATTAACAATTGATTTAGCGAGCTCATCCAAGAAGCACATAGATTTTTGGCTTTCTATGAGTTTCCAATAAAAATGGACAGATAACTTACACCGAGGAGTTAAACTATCCCCAATGGCGAACACATAATGTCCATCTTTATCATCTGGCCTCCAAGGAGGAGAGAAGTTGCGAGGAACCTGAAAATCCCTGTAAAAGAAATTGGGATACGTATAATTCTGTATTCCTCCTCCATTCCCAAACTCCTGACCACAATACACTGCCGGAAGGACCTACATTCCCCAATAACATCAAACATAAGCAACACTAATTTAGCAACCAGCGAAATGGAACTTCAAAACAAGTAAGCTCCCAACCTTAGGAGCAGAAGCTGGAAGATGAACAGGAGGCAGAAACGGAGGCGGCATATCCCATGTTAAACGAGGCCTCTTCCTTGGACGCTTATCCACGTTCCTATGCGGGAAGTCTGTGATCCTTTGCGTCTCCATCTCTCTCAGTTCCGGCCGAGAGATCAAGAATTCCATCCACCCATTCAAAATCCTATATCATATCGCAATTCTCTAACACACGCCGGGAAACAATAGGGAACTGAAACGCAAACAAGAATTTGAGGAGTAGAATTCACGAGAATCAGAAGAACAAAGAGGAAAGACTCTTTCGAGTTTGAAACCCTAACTCGATGTATCGAAGAATCACTGCCAACCCTAAATTTGTTAGCTCCGATCGTCGGAGCGCAGAGATGACGATGATCGAAAATGAAATTGATTTCGCTGAAGAAAGAAAGGCAGAGATCTGGGAGACCAACCCTTTGGACCTTGAACCTAACCACGGTTACGGGATGGTCGACCGGCCAGCTCCAGCTCCACTAACTATGGTTAGTCGGTAGGGCCCACCATGTTCATCGTTCAAACTAAGGCGCGTGGTAATTTCCTATTAATTACTTCTTCCCTCCCTTTTTATGAACGGATTAGCAAGCAGCGCGTGTTGTTACAGCAAAGTCTCCAACGGACAGAAAAATTGCGTATTGGGCCTATCGATGACCCGATTAAGCCCGCAAAATTACCGATTCCACAAAATCAAAATCCCATATAAACCCTAGAATTTCCGTCTTATCCATTTCCCCAAAATTCCGCCTAGACACCACCCAATCTGATAAAGATGCTGCTGATTCAGGCCGGAACCACCGCCCCCGGCGCCATCAGGATGTTAGCACCGACGGCAATCAATTCCGAGAAGATTAGAAGCAATCGCGTCGAATTTCATGGCTTAACCAGGAGAAATCAGAGGCTGACCATATGTGCGAGTACAGCCAACAATCTGGACCAGTATCAGTGCATCAGCCGTCCGCTGACGAGCGAGGCAGCGATGAAGAACGTGATAGAGAACAATACGCTGGTTTTCACCGTCGACGTACGCGCGGATAAGACGGAGATTAAAGCGGCAATGAAGAATGTGTTCAATGTTGAGACCAGGAAAGTCAACACTTTAATCAGGTCCGTACTGCTTCGATTTGACGAAATGTATGCCTTTGTGTTTGTCTGAAACCTGAGTAATGAATGATTGTGAAATGGGTTGCTGGCAGGCCTGATAAGAGGAAGAAGAAAGCTTTCGTGATGCTGAAACCGGAGTATAACGCCGTGGATGTTGCAAAACGACTTGGAATTCTGTGAAGAACTCCTGAGAGAGCTAATCTAAGCTTCTGCCTTGAGCATCAAAGTATTCTGGTAATTCAATTGTACTGTTGTTGTACCCCAATGCTTGGAGTGGAAGATTTGTTTCCAGGTCATCTGTTTTTTATTTTGTATGAAAGATCGGTTTCTGTTTCTTCATTTCTTCTAAACTCCATGGTTCATCTATTCTTTGAGAAGCATACATTGATCAAAATCAAACTGAAATCAGAGACAGAGGTGGTTTTGGTATGGGGTAGAACAGTAAATTCCCTATTAGGTCTTAGATTGTCGAGATTCCAAGTCTACAATTGCCAATTGGGTTGCTAAACCCTACTTGAGTTGCTGAAGCATGGAGCATTATACGAATCACCGATATAGAGACAACACATGACACAGAGTCTGTGATCCTGATACACTATAAATAGGAGGTTAAGGTTTGCGGTACATCCATGAGATACTATTCCACCTATCTATGTGCCTAACTTACGTGCACACGTGACACAGTACACACTTAAGGTCTAATTTTAGATACTTCTCAATTTCTCACTCACATCATTTCCCAGTTTTCACTGTATTTTCTTGACACAACTTATGTAGCACCACCATCAACACCCATGCCAGAGCTCCAAAAAGGGTACCAACGTCATTCTACTCACAACTGTATCAATCCTACGAGTCGAACAAATTCTACTCGCAATTATATTGATCCTACAAGTCGAACAATTTCTATACACTGACCCTGAAACATCAGCCTGGTGTTAGCAGCACAAATAAGAAATAACACCTGAAGGGATAATATTGGGCTGGGCCTGAATTGACGAGGAAACTAAACACGCAATGAAAGTAAAGCCCGTTCCCTCTCGCTCTCGCCCCTGAGATGGGCCGAAAGTTTGGGCTTCTTTCACCAAGCAAATTGTCGTCGGGCTCGCCGTCGCAGTTCGTCTTCTCTAGCGTTTGCCGGTGTGTCTGTTTGGTACACTCCTAAATTACTTTATCAAGCTAGACAAACTTTATTCCGCAAAATTACCCGATTCCACAAAATCAAAATCCCATATAAACCCTAGAATTTCCGTCTTATCCATTTCCCCAAAATTCCGCCTAGACACCACCCAATCTGATAAAGATGCTGCTGATTCAGGCCGGAACCACCGCCCCCGGCGCCATCAGGATGTTAGCACCGACGGCAATCAATTCCGAGAAGATTAGAAGCAATCGCGTCGAATTTCATGGCTTAACCAGGAGAAATCAGAGGCTGACCATATGTGCGAGTACAGCCAACAATCTGGACCAGTATCAGTGCATCAGCCGTCCGCTGACGAGCGAGGCAGCGATGAAGAACGTGATAGAGAACAATACGCTGGTTTTCACCGTCGACGCACGCGCGGATAAGACGGAGATTAAAGCGGCAATGAAGAATGTGTTCAATGTTGAGACCAGGAAAGTCAACACTTTAATCAGGTCCGTACTATTGAACAGAACTTGATTGTATTTCAGAGAAACTGAATTGAAAATGAAAACACAGTTCTGCAGTTCAAACTGAAAACTGTTCAGATACTCAAAGTTTACCCGACCTCTATTTTGGTGCAACTAACTCCTTATTTTCTGCAACTCACTACTCCACTAATTGACTTAACAAACAGTAAATAAATAACATCAATTAACTTATCTAACATGGCCTCCCCTAAACTGAACATACAAAGCTGTTCATGTTCAGTTTAGACTCCTTCTTCATTATCCTAGCTGGTGTTAACAGAATCCACTCCAAGCTGGCAACGAAGATTGGTGAAGATGTCAAGTTTGACAGGTTTGGTCATGATGTCAGCCACCTGGTCTTCACTGCTGCAATATTTCAGCTCCACAATTCCATCTTTCACCAAATCGCGAAGGAAATGAAACCTTACATCGATGTGTTTACTCCTTCCATGCAAGACTGGATTTCTTGACAACTTAATTGTAGAGCTATTGTCACACATGATTACAGTTGCCTCCCTCTGCTGCTGCCATCCCATTTCAGTCAATAACCTTCGTAGCCATATGCATTGTGCTGCACAAGCAGCAGCAGCTACAAATTCAGCTTCAGTAGTTGAGAGTGTGACAATCGGTTGTTTCTTGGAAGACCATGAAATGGCATTGTTTCCAAGAAAGAACACGTAACCTCCAGTACTTTTCCGATCATCAAGATCTCCAGCATAATCACTATCTGTGAATCCCCTTAATTCTTCTGATTGTGCCTTCCAATAACATAGACCCAAGTGAAGTGTCCCATTCAAGTACCTTAGTACCTTTTTGGCTGCTAGCATATGCAGATTTGAGGGATTCGCCATAAAACGACTTAGTGTGCAGACTGAGTACATGATATCAGGTCTGGTTACTGTGATATATAACAAGCTCCCTATCAACTGCTTGTACTTGCTGCTGTCTGCACTTACTCCATCACCTGCAACTGAGAGTTTGTCACCTGGGACCATCGGATTCTTAGCCAAATTGCAGCTGTCCATTTGGAACTTGGTTAACAACTCAGCTGCATATTTTCTCTGAGATAAGAAAATTCCTTCTCTGTTTTGAAGAACCTCTACACCAAGAAAATACTTCATTCTTCCCAAATCTGACATGTCAAATTCTTTCTTCATTGACTGTTTGAAAGCTTCAATCATCTTCGAATCAGTACCAGTAAAAAGCAAGTCATCTACATAGAGACTGACTATTAGCACTCCAGAACCTTGATGCTTGACAAATAGTGTATGCTCATAAGGACATTTGTTGAACCCTGCACTGAGAAAATAACTATCAATTCTGCTGTACCAAGCTCTTGGTGCTTGTTTCAACCCATAAAGAGCTTTATGTAGTTTGTACACCTTGTCTTCCTGTCCTGCAATTACAAATCCAGGTGGTTGCTCAACATAGACATCTTCAGTTAACTCTCCATGAAGAAAGGCACTTTTGACATCGAGCTGATGCACTTCCCATCCCTTTAGTGCAGCCATGGCCAGTACCATTCTAATTGTATCCCACCTGGCCACAGGTGCAAAGACTTCGTAATAATCAATTCCAAACTGTTGAGCATACCCTTTTGCAACCAAACGTGCCTTGTATTTATCCACAGTTCCATCCTCTTTCAGTTTGGTCTTATACACCCATTTCACTCCAATTGTCTTGCATTCTGATGGAGGGGTGATAAGCTGCCATGTTTTGTTCTTCTCAATAGACTTAAGCTCAATCTTCATGGCTTCCCTCCATTTTCCTTTCATTGCTGCTTCCTCATAAGTTTGTGGATCTTCTGCATTTGCTAACATTGCATAGTGAAAAAGATTCTCAGTATAATCAAGTTGCACTTGACTTGTGTCATAGTCTTGTAGATATGATGGTGCTCTTCTAACTCTGGATAGTCGAGATGATGCTCCAGGAACAGATTGAGGAGATGATGTATCATCATTTTCAGATTGTGGTGGTGAAGCTTCACCTGGTTCTTCTGCTCCTTCATTTGGTTCTTTTGGTTCTTCAACATCAGTATCTTCATTAATAATCTCATCATGTCCCTCCCATATTAATGTTGCTGATGTATTAGATGTTGACGTCCAGTTCCAACCAACTTTTTCATCAAAGTTCACATCTCTACTCACCACAATCCTCTTTGAAATAGGATCATATAACCTATAAGCCTTTGACTCATCTGAAATACCAAGAAACACACATTTAGTGCTTTTATCATCAAGCTTTTTCCTCCTTTGATCAGGTACGTGTGCATAGGCTATACAACCAAACACACGAAAGTGATCCACTGATGGCTTTTGACCACTCCACATTTCCTGCGGAGTTTTGGCTGCATCGCAAGTAGTTGGACATCTATTGATCACGTGGGTGGCCCATTTGGCAGCTTCTGGCCAGAAAATATGTGGCACTTGTTTGTCATCCAACATACATCTCACCATGTTCAGCAATGTTCTATTCCTTCGTTCTGCAACTCCATTTTGTTGCGGTGTGAATGCAGTGGTGAGTTGTCTCATAATACCATGTTCTTTACAGAACATTTGAAACTCAGCTGACATAAATTCTCCTCCTCTATCAGTCCTCAAACACTTAATTGACATTGAAGCATCCTTTTCAACCCTGGCTTTGAAGTGTTTAAATGTCACAAATGCATCTGACTTGGCTTCCATGAAGTATACCCACAACTTTCGAGTACAATCATCAATTAAAGTGAAGATATATCGTTTGCCACTAGTTGAAACTGGTGTGATAGGACCACATAGATCTGCATGAAGCAGCTGCAGCTTGCTACTGGCACGCCACAAAGATGACTTTGGAAACTTTTTCTTGTGTTGTTTGCCCACTTGACAGCTAGAGCACACAATGGAGACTGATTTTGTCATATCGGGCAACCCATTTACCATATTCTTCTTTTTCAATTCCAGCAGTCTTGCATAACTGGTATGGCCAAATCTGCTATGCCACAAGTGAGTTATCTCAGTTGTTGTGCTTAGACATTTCACGTCGCTCGAGTGTAGACAATCAACCAGCTCAGCAACTATAAGAAACATCTTATTAGATGACATGGTTGTACGAAAGATGAGACCTTTGCTAGGATGAAATGCTTGACATTCTTTTCCTTGAAATTGGAAGCTCAGCCCCTTTTCTAACAGCTGCCCAATACTTAGCAGATTATTCCACAGAGTTGGAATATAAAAGACATCTTGGACAAGCAATATCTTTTGGTTAACTTTCATCCTTACATTACCCTTTCCTTCAACCTGCAATTTTGCACCATTTCCAAGCTTGACAGTACAAGAAAATGTATTATCTATATGAGTAAACCACTCTTTTTGACCACTCATATGGTTGCTGCAACCTGAGTCCAAAAACCAAATTATTTCTTTTCCTGCACTTTTCATATTGAGATGTGCCATCATCATATGTGTGTCATCATCCTTCGACTCCACTTGTACATCATCGTGTGCCTCCACATAAGCCATTAACAACATATCACCATCATCCCTATCTTCAGCTGCAGCATAATTTGCATTTCCCTTATACCACTCAGGACACTCATTTCTCCAATGCCCCATTTTATGACATTTGAAACATTGAACATTTGATCTATCACGAATCCAACCTCTGCCAGGATTACTAAATCCACCTCCTCTGCTAGAACTTCCATATGTGGGACTTCCATATGTTCCAGCTCCTTCTCTATTGTTTCTACTATAGCCATCTCTGCCATAATTTCTTCCTCTGCCTCTATAGATCCCTCTACCAAAACCTCTGGTACCTCCTGGTGATTCATAAGACACCTTTAAGGCCTGCTCCTCTTCAGATATCACAACTGATTTGTGAAATTTCTGTTCATGTACTAGCAATGAACTTTGCAGTGCATCAATAGACAAATTATCAATATCCTTAGATTCTTCGATGGAGCAGACAATATAGTTAAATTTTTCTGTTAAGGTCCGCAGAATTTTTTCAACTAATTTCACATCTGGCATCTCTTCACCACAGTTCCTCATATCATTTGCTACAATCATTACCCTTCCAAAATATTCAGTTATAGTTTCACCATTTTTCATTTCAAGTACCTCGAAATCTCTTCTCAATGACTGAAGATGAGCCCTTTGTACTCTGGCATTTCCTTGGAACCTTGTCTTCATTGAATCCCATAGCTGTTTTGATGTCGCTTTCTGAGTGATTGTTTTCAGCATTGTTTTGTCAATAGAGCTGAACAGATAATTCTTAGCTTTCAAATCTTTCAGCTTGGACTCATCTAACTTCCTTTGTTGAGCATCCGTGAACGTTTCTCCAGGATTAGGTTCATGATATCCCTCACTGACGACTCCCCAATATTCTTTTGATCTGAGAAGATTCTCCATAAGCAGACTCCAGTGGTCATAATCTCCATCAAACTTTGGTATACAAACTTGTGCAAAGCTACCCGAGTCTCCCATTGTTGATACAAATCAAGAAACTCTCAGTCTCACCCTCTCTCGTATTTAGTCTCTCTTCTGTTGACACAGATACTCACAGTCTCTCTTGCTCTGAAGTTCGATCTCACAAAATATATTTCACTCACTCACAACCGTGCTCTGATACCAGAATATTGAACAGAACTTGATTGTATTTCAGAGAAACTGAATTGAAAATGAAAACACAGTTCTGCAGTTCAAACTGAAAACTGTTCAGATACTCAAAGTTTACCCGACCTCTATTTTGGTGCAACTAACTCCTTATTTTCTGCAACCCACTACTCCACTAATTGACTTAACAAACAGTAAATAAATAACATCAATTAACTTATCTAACACGTACTGCTTCGATTTGACGAAATGTATGCCTTTTGTTTGTCTGAAACCTGAGTAATGAATGATTGTGAAATGGGTTGCTGGCAGGCCTGATAAGAGGAAGAAGAAAGCTTTCGTGATGCTGAAACCGGAGTATAACGCCGTGGATGTTGCAAAACGACTTGGAATTCTGTGAAGAACTCCTGAGAGAGCTAATCTAAGCTTCTGCCTTGAGCATCAAAGTATTCTGGTAATTCAATTGTACTGTTGTTGTACCCCAATGCTTGGAGTGGAAGATTTGTTTCCAGGTCATCTGTTTTTTATTTTGTATGAAAGATCGGTTTCTGTTTCTTCATTTCTTCTAAACTCCATGGTTCATCTATTCTTTGAGAAGCATACATTGATCAAAATCAAACTGAAATCAGAGACAGAGGTGGTTTTGGTATGGGGTAGAACAGTAAATTCCCTATTAGGTCTTAGATTGTCGAGATTCCAAGTCTACAATTGCCAATTGGGTTGCTAAACCCTACTTGAGTTGCTGAAGCATGGAGCATTATACGAATCACCGATATAGAGACAACACATGACACAGAGTCTGTGATCCTGATACACTATAAATAGGAGGTTAAGGTTTGCGGTACATCCATGAGATACTATTCCACCTATCTATGTGCCTAACTTACGTGCACACGTGACACAGTACACACTTAAGGTCTAATTTTAGATACTTCTCAATTTCTCACTCACATCATTTCCCAGTTTTCACTGTATTTTCTTGACACAACTTATGTAGCACCACCATCAACACCCATGCCAGAGCTCCAAAAAGGGTACCAACGTCATTCTACTCACAACTGTATCGATCCTACGAGTCGAACAAATTCTACTCGCAATTATATTGATCCTACAAGTCGAACAATTTCTATACACTGACCCTGAAACATCAGCCCTGGTGTTAGCAGCACAAATAAGAAATAACACCTGAAGGGATAATATTGGGCTGGGCCTGAATTGACGAGGAAACTAAACACGCAATGAAAGTAAAGCCCGTTCCCTCTCGCTCTCGCCCCTGAGATGGGCCGAAAGTTTGGGCTTCTTTCACCAAGCAAATTGTCGTCGGGCTCGCCGTCGCAGTTCGTCTTCTCTAGCGTTTGCCGGTGTGTCTGTTTGGTACACTCCTAAATTACTTTATCAAGCTAGACAAACTGATTCCTCATTTCTCATTCTCTCTGAAGGGGCCAAACAGAGAAGATCTCCGACTCGAACGACTATTCAACTGCCCCCGAACTCCCATTCCAAGCTTCTGCCATGTCTGCAACCGCCGCTATTTCCATCTCTATCTCGCCGTTGACCCGCCATTCTGTTGCCGTCGCCACTTTCAATCCTCTTCGGTCTTCAGTTTCCGTTTCCCTCCCCTCAGCCTTTCGCCTCAACTCTCTCAGGTCGAGTGTTTCGCTTAGAAACCCTAGCTTCCGCGTCCTAGCTACTTCCATGAGCATACACGCCCCGGAGCAAACATCGCCTACCTCATTCCTCGATCGCAGAGAGAGCGGTGTCCTCCACTTCGTCAAGTATCACGGCCTCGGCAATGACTTCATCCTGGTAATTCGTTCTCGTCCTATTGGACTTTTCAGCTGTTCTGGCTGTATGAAGCTTATTGATGCAATCATTAGCGATTGAGTCAAATTTCGCATATCTAAAACTTATTCTACTTACGATTGGTGATTGGTGACTGATTATCGGGAAAAATTGATCAGGTGGACAATAGAGATTCTACTGAACCTAGAATTACTCCAGAGCAAGCGAAGAAGCTATGTGATAGGAACTTCGGCATTGGGGCTGATGGAGTGATTTTTGCCATGCCAGGGACCAATGGCACTGATTACACCATGAGGATCTTCAACTCTGATGGTAGTGAACCTGAAATGTGTGGCAATGGTGTGCGGTGCTTCGCCAGGTTCATTGCCGAGCTGGAGAATTTGGAAGGGAATCACAGTTTCAAAGTACATACGGGTGCTGGCTTAATTGTTCCTGAAATCCAAGACGATGGCAAGGTTAGGGTTGATATGGGTGAGCCAGTACTGAAAGCAGCTGATGTGCCAACTGGGCTTCAAGCAAATAAACAAGAAGCTGCTGTTGAATCTGAACTGGATGTTGATGGAGTAACCTGGAATGTGACTTGTGTTAGCATGGGAAATCCTCATTGCGTTACTTTCGGCACCAAAGAAAACAAGGTATGCTTACAGAGCTTGATTGTGCTATCATCATTTAGACTTCTCTCAGCTTGGTATTGTCCAGCTCGGAGATAAACTATTAGATGATTTCATTTTTTCATCCAATCTTCACCTCTGAGATGTGGATCATATGATACTGGAGACTGGAGAGTGACCATGTTGCATCTTGTGGCCTATGTGTCAGCTATCAAGATTTTGTTGTGAATTCATTATTGATAGGCAAGATACCTACCAAGGATATTGGTTCTGTTAATTTCCAACGTCAATTCATCCGATTTGGTTTTAATCCCTTGTTTATTTTTGTTAAACAGAATCTACAGGTTGATGAATTAAATTTGGCTGAAATTGGCCCCAAATTTGAGAAACACATCATGTTTCCTGCACGGACAAATACAGGTTAGATTCATCCTTTCCTCTTTAGTGTTGCTTTACATTGCGTCTTCAGTTTCTGTACGCTGCAAAAATTATGTTGCAACTTTCCTCGATGAGGCCTTTATAGTCTTATAGATCTGTAACATACTACCTGATATAAGAAGTAAGGGTGTGGGGTTGAAGAAGTGGTTTGAGATGTTCTAATCAGCAAACATTCATCATCCATATCTAGCGACTGTTTCAACTCGACTGTTTGAAATCATATTGATATTCTACAGTGTTATTCCCTAGAGAATTAGATATGACGATTTCCATGAACTGGGTCTTATATGTATTATATATGATTTGCAGAGTTTGTACAAGTTCATTCCTCATCACATCTGAAAATGCGTGTCTGGGAGCGTGGCGCAGGTCAGTTTCTACGTACATGAAGAACATTCTGCTGTCATTCGATGCAGTCCTTGATCCTAATCGTCCGTGTATCGTTTATTTTACAGTAAAGCAGCAACATAAATACTTACAATACATATATGATAACGATAGTCAAACCAATTCCGTATTTGAACACAACTGCAAAGAGTAAAACCACCTTATACTGACCATCAAGCTACTAAAAACATAAGAATACAGAAAAGATTAACAAGTTCCTTACCGTCTGTCACCAACATCATGCCTTGCGAGCCTTTGTAGGACGTCAATTTCAATCATTGCTGCTTCGCGATATTTAGGAATGGAGCGAACAATTTTGATTGCCACACCTTCTCTCTTCTCATTATCAAAGCATTCCAATACCTGCCCAAATGTCCCTGCAGAGACAGACAACATTTAGCTAGGGTGATTATCAAATAGACACCTGCAAAGAATTTGCTTCAGTTTTGAATTATCCTAATTTGAGACCTAGAATAGTTTTATCATGTAACTACTAACTTGTACGAGAAGAAATACCAACCTTCACCCATTTTGCTAAGAATCTTGTCTGCATCAATGAAAATAGAAAAAAACCAGTGTCAGATAAGTCATAAAGAATGATGATAGAGAAACTAGAAAACCAAGTACTGATTATGACTCATGACTAGAAATGTGCAAACGATCATCAGGTGACAATGATACAGAACGAGAGTCATGCAATCCAAACAATTGAGTATCTACTGCTCTTTGGGAATCATAATGCAACCCAGAAGCCATTATGCCAGCATATATCAATGATTGAGATCGCCAGCCATTGAACATACTGATATATGTGTGAGTGGTGATTAAGATACTACATTAATAACTGTGACTGTCACTTGCACGCATTAACAATTGATTTAGCGAGCTCATCCAAGAAGCACATAGATTTTTGGCTTTCTATGAGTTTCCAATAAAAATGGACAGATAACTTACACCGAGGAGTTAAACTATCCCCAATGGCGAACACATAATGTCCATCTTTATCATCTGGCCTCCAAGGAGGAGAGAAGTTGCGAGGAACCTGAAAATCCCTGTAAAAGAAATTGGGATACGTATAATTCTGTATTCCTCCTCCATTCCCAAACTCCTGACCACAATACACTGCCGGAAGGACCTACATTCCCCAATAACATCAAACATAAGCAACACTAATTTAGCAACCAGCGAAATGGAACTTCAAAACAAGTAAGCTCCCAACCTTAGGAGCAGAAGCTGGAAGATGAACAGGAGGCAGAAACGGAGGCGGCATATCCCATGTTAAACGAGGCCTCTTCCTTGGACGCTTATCCACGTTCCTATGCGGGAAGTCTGTGATCCTTTGCGTCTCCATCTCTCTCAGTTCCGGCCGAGAGATCAAGAATTCCATCCACCCATTCAAAATCCTATATCATATCGCAATTCTCTAACACACGCCGGGAAACAATAGGGAACTGAAACGCAAACAAGAATTTGAGGAGTAGAATTCACGAGAATCAGAAGAACAAAGAGGAAAGACTCTTTCGAGTTTGAAACCCTAACTCGATGTATCGAAGAATCACTGCCAACCCTAAATTTGTTAGCTCCGATCGTCGGAGCGCAGAGATGACGATGATCGAAAATGAAATTGATTTCGCTGAAGAAAGAAAGGCAGAGATCTGGGAGACCAACCCTTTGGACCTTGAACCTAACCACGGTTACGGGATGGTCGACCGGCCAGCTCCAGCTCCACTAACTATGGTTAGTCGGTAGGGCCCACCATGTTCATCGTTCAAACTAAGGCGCGTGGTAATTTCCTATTAATTACTTCTTCCCTCCCTTTTTATGAACGGATTAGCAAGCAGCGCGTGTTGTTACAGCAAAGTCTCCAACGGACAGAAAAATTGCGTATTGGGCCTATCGATGACCCGATTAAGCCCGCAAAATTACCCGATTCCACAAAATCAAAATCCCATATAAACCCTAGAATTTCCGTCTTATCCATTTCCCCAAAATTCCGCCTAGACACCACCCAATCTGATAAAGATGCTGCTGATTCAGGCCGGAACCACCGCCCCCGGCGCCATCAGGATGTTAGCACCGACGGCAATCAATTCCGAGAAGATTAGAAGCAATCGCGTCGAATTTCATGGCTTAACCAGGAGAAATCAGAGGCTGACCATATGTGCGAGTACAGCCAACAATCTGGACCAGTATCAGTGCATCAGCCGTCCGCTGACGAGCGAGGCAGCGATGAAGAACGTGATAGAGAACAATACGCTGGTTTTCACCGTCGACGTACGCGCGGATAAGACGGAGATTAAAGCGGCAATGAAGAATGTGTTCAATGTTGAGACCAGGAAAGTCAACACTTTAATCAGGTCCGTACTGCTTCGATTTGACGAAATGTATGCCTTTGTGTTTGTCTGAAACCTGAGTAATGAATGATTGTGAAATGGGTTGCTGGCAGGCCTGATAAGAGGAAGAAGAAAGCTTTCGTGATGCTGAAACCGGAGTATAACGCCGTGGATGTTGCAAAACGACTTGGAATTCTGTGAAGAACTCCTGAGAGAGCTAATCTAAGCTTCTGCCTTGAGCATCAAAGTATTCTGGTAATTCAATTGTACTGTTGTTGTACCCCAATGCTTGGAGTGGAAGATTTGTTTCCAGGTCATCTGTTTTTTATTTTGTATGAAAGATCGGTTTCTGTTTCTTCATTTCTTCTAAACTCCATGGTTCATCTATTCTTTGAGAAGCATACATTGATCAAAATCAAACTGAAATCAGAGACAGAGGTGGTTTTGGTATGGGGTAGAACAGTAAATTCCCTATTAGGTCTTAGATTGTCGAGATTCCAAGTCTACAATTGCCAATTGGGTTGCTAAACCCTACTTGAGTTGCTGAAGCATGGAGCATTATACGAATCACCGATATAGAGACAACACATGACACAGAGTCTGTGATCCTGATACACTATAAATAGGAGGTTAAGGTTTGCGGTACATCCATGAGATACTATTCCACCTATCTATGTGCCTAACTTACGTGCACACGTGACACAGTACACACTTAAGGTCTAATTTTAGATACTTCTCAATTTCTCACTCACATCATTTCCCAGTTTTCACTGTATTTTCTTGACACAACTTATGTAGCACCACCATCAACACCCATGCCAGAGCTCCAAAAAGGGTACCAACGTCATTCTACTCACAACTGTATCGATCCTACGAGTCGAACAAATTCTACTCGCAATTATATTGATCCTACAAGTCGAACAATTTCTATACACTGACCCTGAAACATCAGCCCTGGTGTTAGCAGCACAAATAAGAAATAACACCTGAAGGGATAATATTGGGCTGGGCCTGAATTGACGAGGAAACTAAACACGCAATGAAAGTAAAGCCCGTTCCTCTCGCTCTCGCCCCTGAGATGGGCCGAAAGTTTGGGCTTCTTTCACCAAGCAAATTGTCGTCGGGCTCGCCGTCGCAGTTCGTCTTCTCTAGCGTTTGCCGGTGTGTCTGTTTGGTACACTCCTAAATTACTTTATCAAGCTAGACAAACTGATTCCTCATTTCTCATTCTCTCTGAAGGGGCCAAACAGAGAAGATCTCCGACTCGAACGACTATTCAACTGCCCCCGAACTCCCATTCCAAGCTTCTGCCATGTCTGCAACCGCCGCTATTTCCATCTCTATCTCGCCGTTGACCCGCCATTCTGTTGCCGTCGCCACTTTCAATCCTCTTCGGTCTTCAGTTTCCGTTTCCCTCCCCTCAGCCTTTCGCCTCAACTCTCTCAGGTCGAGTGTTTCGCTTAGAAACCCTAGCTTCCGCGTCCTAGCTACTTCCATGAGCATACACGCCCCGGAGCAAACATCGCCTACCTCATTCCTCGATCGCAGAGAGAGCGGTGTCCTCCACTTCGTCAAGTATCACGGCCTCGGCAATGACTTCATCCTGGTAATTCGTTCTCGTCCTATTGGACTTTTCAGCTGTTCTGGCTGTATGAAGCTTATTGATGCAATCATTAGCGATTGAGTCAAATTTCGCATATCTAAAACTTATTCTACTTACGATTGGTGATTGGTGACTGATTATCGGGAAAAATTGATCAGGTGGACAATAGAGATTCTACTGAACCTAGAATTACTCCAGAGCAAGCGAAGAAGCTATGTGATAGGAACTTCGGCATTGGGGCTGATGGAGTGATTTTTGCCATGCCAGGGACCAATGGCACTGATTACACCATGAGGATCTTCAACTCTGATGGTAGTGAACCTGAAATGTGTGGCAATGGTGTGCGGTGCTTCGCCAGGTTCATTGCCGAGCTGGAGAATTTGGAAGGGAATCACAGTTTCAAAGTACATACGGGTGCTGGCTTAATTGTTCCTGAAATCCAAGACGATGGCAAGGTTAGGGTTGATATGGGTGAGCCAGTACTGAAAGCAGCTGATGTGCCAACTGGGCTTCAAGCAAATAAACAAGAAGCTGCTGTTGAATCTGAACTGGATGTTGATGGAGTAACCTGGAATGTGACTTGTGTTAGCATGGGAAATCCTCATTGCGTTACTTTCGGCACCAAAGAAAACAAGGTATGCTTACAGAGCTTGATTGTGCTATCATCATTTAGACTTCTCTCAGCTTGGTATTGTCCAGCTCGGAGATAAACTATTAGATGATTTCATTTTTTCATCCAATCTTCACCTCTGAGATGTGGATCATATGATACTGGAGACTGGAGAGTGACCATGTTGCATCTTGTGGCCTATGTGTCAGCTATCAAGATTTTGTTGTGAATTCATTATTGATAGGCAAGATACCTACCAAGGATATTGGTTCTGTTAATTTCCAACGTCAATTCATCCGATTTGGTTTTAATCCCTTGTTTATTTTTGTTAAACAGAATCTACAGGTTGATGAATTAAATTTGGCTGAAATTGGCCCCAAATTTGAGAAACACATCATGTTTCCTGCACGGACAAATACAGGTTAGATTCATCCTTTCCTCTTTAGTGTTGCTTTACATTGCGTCTTCAGTTTCTGTACGCTGCAAAAATTATGTTGCAACTTTCCTCGATGAGGCCTTTATAGTCTTATAGATCTGTAACATACTACCTGATATAAGAAGTAAGGGTGTGGGGTTGAAGAAATGGTTTGAGATGTTCTAATCAGCAAACATTCATCATCCATATCTAGCGACTGTTTCAACTCGACTGTTTGAAATCATATTGATATTCTACAGTGTTATTCCCTAGAGAATTAGATATGACGATTTCCATGAACTGGGTCTTATATGTATTATATATGATTTGCAGAGTTTGTACAAGTTCATTCCTCATCACATCTGAAAATGCGTGTCTGGGAGCGTGGCGCAGGTCAGTTTCTACGTACATGAAGAACATTCTGCTGTCATTCGATGCAGTCCTTGATCCTAATCGTCCGTGTATCGTTTATTTTAACAAGAAAGTTTCTTGCATAATCTGAAACATGCTCTGTAATCTGCAGGGGCAACATTAGCATGTGGAACTGGGGCTTGTGCCACAGTGGTGGCTGCAGTTCTTGCAGGCCGTGCTGGAAGGGTAAGTTTCGGTCACCGACAAAACTCATGAGCTACTGCTTGTTCTATTGGAGCCGTTCTTTCGAACCACATTTCCCGATTCACTTACACCGGTCCGTTTGGTTTTATTTATTTATTTATTTTCGATTAACAGAGATGCACGGTGGACTTGCCTGGAGGACCGCTAGACATCGAGTGGAGCGCAGAAGACAACCATGTCCACATGACAGGCCCTGCCGAAGTAGTGTTTTATGGTTCTGTTCCGCTCTGAAGAAAACTCTAGTGATTTTATTCGATCGATCTATCAACCTTTCAGTTTTCGTGAAACTGTAAGCTTTTTAGAAGTTCTCTCTGATTGCCTCCTCTCAAATTGGATATCAACTCCATTTGTGTTCTGTAAAATTTTCTGTTACAAATTAGTTTAAGCTTCAGTCGATTGTCTCCAGAATTCAATTGAGCGTCGCTTAGTTCTCTTTTGATTAAGCCAAGCTAGTTCCCGTGGATGGGCTTTGGCGTTCCTGGGCCAAGATGGATATAGTTGCGGCCCATGCCCAAAAATGTGGAAACCAGATTTCGAGCTCAAAACCGCAACTACCAATCAGACACTGATAAATTTGAAATTTTCACCGGCGGGCCCCTCCTTTTTTAAAAAAAGGAAATTGTGTAGCTCCGCGTGTCCTCAACGGCTATCTCTCCACAAAACCCCTCTTCTTCCCCAATTGGCAATCTGAACCCACAATTCGGAATTTGTCCTAAAATTTCTGATTCCAAACAGTCCAGACTTTTCAACGTGAATCTCCAAGGTCTCTTCCGATCCCTAAATTCAGAATCACAGTCTCTTGAAAAACTTGGTAAACACTGTTTTGCTTCTGAACTCGGAGTAGAAACAGATCATGTTGAGCTCTGGTTTTCCTTTCTTCTCCTCACGTTTCGTATTGGTTTGACAGTTGAAAGACGGGAAGCAACGTCAGAGAAGACAGATGTCGATTTCGATGACACCTGATCAGTTTAGGAAGGTAGGGTTAGGAGTAGTACCGTCTCCGATTCCGTTCCTCACTCCTCGTCCGGAGAGACGCCGGCCGGATTCCAGAGGTTCCGACTGGAGCTCCGTCCGTCAGGATCGAGATAAAGAAGTAAACGTACAAGTCCTTGTTCGTTGCAGGTCCGGTTTCCTTTTTGGTTCAATTCCTTTGCTATCAGATATTATTTGTGTTAATTAACTGAAAAATGTGCTACTGCAAATCAGGCCGTTAAGTGATGAAGAGCAAAGAGCGAATGTGCCGAGAGCGATCTCTTGCAATGAGCAGAGAAGAGAAGTAACAGTTTTGCAAAGTGTAGCTAACAAGCAAGTGGATAGAGCTTTCACGTTTGACAAGGTAGGTTCCTTTCGTTAGCGTTGATGCAGCTTTAGGTTACCAATGTGCTGAGTTAGTGGTCGTCTTTGTGGTAGGTTTTCGGGCCAAAAGCACAGCAGAGAGCAATTTATGACCAAGCAATTTCTCCGATAGTGAAAGAAGTTCTTGATGGTTTCAATTGCACCGTGTTTGCTTATGGGCAGACGGGCACTGGCAAAACATATACGATGGAAGGTGGAATGAGAAATAAGGTAATAATGTGTATGAAATCTGTGTTTCTCTATGTTAGATCTTTTTCATTAGGCACCCCTTTCAATTATTTGTTACTTTTCATTAGGGTGGAGATTTGCCTGCTGAGGCTGGTGTTATCCCTAGAGCTGTTCGTCAGATATTCGATACATTGGAGGCCCAGAAAGCTGACTATAGCATGAAAGTGACGTTCCTGGAGCTGTACAATGAAGAAATAGCTGATTTACTGGCATCGGAAGACAATGCGAGATTCGTAGATGATAGGCAAAAGAAGCCAATTTCTTTGATGGAGGATGGAAGGGGCTGTGTGGTTGTAAGAGGACTTGAAGAAGAAGTAGTGTATAGTGCAAATGATATCTATTCCCTCTTAGAACGAGGAGCTTCTAAACGGCGTACAGCTGACACTTTATTGAACAAGCGCAGCAGGTCTTTTGGTTCTTTTTCCTTTCCTGTATATACTATTTTACTACATCTAGGAGCAGACAGTCGACTAAAGCTGTTTATTTTTTTTCCATTGCAGTCGCTCTCACTCTATTTTTTCTATCACTGTCCATATAAAAGAAGCGAACATCGGAGACGAAGAACTTATCAAATGTGGCAAGCTTAATCTTGTTGATTTGGCTGGTTCAGAAAATATCTCCCGCTCTGGTGCAAGAGAGGTACGAATTCATAGATACAGTTATCTGGCATTGTGCAAGTTTCTGAGCAACAGTACTTGTGTTGAATGGTATATCTAGTAGTCAAGCTGAGTTATTTTGGTAATGGAAACTTGCTTACAAGCTGAGGTCAAATTGCAGGGTCGTGCAAGAGAAGCAGGAGAAATAAACAAGAGTTTACTTACCTTGGGTCGTGTTATAAATGCATTGGCCGAACATACAGCTCATATACCTTATAGGTTCTGATCTCACTTGTCTATGTCTGCATTTGTTTGCTCTGTTCTCCCCAATTATTTTCGTAATTGATTTATTTTCATATGTTGTCATCTGATATAGGGATAGCAAGTTGACGAGGCTACTGAGGGACTCCTTGGGTGGAAAGACAAAAACTTGCATCATTGCAACAATCTCTCCATCTGGTCATTCTTTGGAAGAAACCCTGAGTACTCTTGATTATGCCCATCGTGCTAAAAACATAAGAAACAAGCCCGAGGTTTGTTTAACATTATCTTACTCTTGAATTAAGGTTTCAAGTTATTCTCCTCATTCATCTGATGAAGGAGTTTCTCTTTGCAGGCAAACCAGAAAATTTCCAAGGCTGTTTTGCTAAAAGATCTATTGTTAGAGATTGACCGAATGAAAGAAGGTAGAATATTGCAATCAGATGTTCAGATTTTTTGTGTACAAAATGTTTTGACAAAACCGAACCTTAAAATGATGTTTCTGTGGTATATTGGTACAGATGTTCGAGCAGCCAGGGAAAGAAATGGCGTGTATGTTCCACATGATAGATTTGCCATGGAAGAAGCTGAAAAGAAGGTAGATTCTTCTGGAATTTTTGTATTTAAAACTCTGTTTCACAGTTAACTGAGTCTCATTCTCAATTCTGTATTTGACTTTGTCAAATTTCATAACTGTTGTGTCTAGTTTGATGTGGCTCAATTTTGATGCGATTCATTGTTAATCTCTTGCAGGCAAGGGTTCAGAAGATAGAACAACTGGAGATTGATTTGAACCTCAGCGAGAAGGTAAACTTGTCCCCTCCCCTTTTCCTCTCCGTGTAATTTGAGATTTGATAGCTGACCTTCACTGGCTTCAGGACGTTGATAGATTCCGGGAGCTATATCTGTCTGAGGAAGAAGAAAAACTGGAAATGTTAAGTGAGCTCAAGGAGTGTAAGGTAACTATTTTCTATGAATGTGTACATTTCTCTACTTAATCCAAAAGTCACTTCTGGTCATGATGAATTTGCCTTACTTCAGAAAAATCTTGAAAAAAGTAACAATGACCTGCTGGATCTTCGAGAGAATTATAGAGTTGCAATCTCAACTTTGAAGGAAAAAGAGTTTATCATTTCTAAGCTTCTGCATTCAGGTGAGTCCATGACTAGTTTTCTCAAGCATGCGATGTTTTTCGTCACTTCTTGTACAACAATCTGACATTTGAAATAAACAGAAAATTCATTAATTGAACGGGCGAAGGAGTTGTCCCATGATTTGCATTCTGCTTCGGAGGATATTACTTCACTCTTCACAACATTAGGTATGATTATGAATAAATCCAGTACCTTTAACATTTTTTTTTGCAGTATCTGTTTCGCATATGTTGTAAATGCTATTAATTAAACTGTTTTCCTTTACAGATCAGAAAGATGAGATGGAAACAGAAAAGCAGAGAATGGTTTTGAGATTCGGTTCTCAACTCGACCAGAGTTTGAAAGACCTGCACAGGACCATTCTGGGTTCAGTCTCTCAACAACAGCATCACATGAGAAGCATGGAAGAGCATGCCCAATCATTCCTCGCTAGTAAATGTGATGTAAGCAAGAAATTTGGATGTAAATCTGAATTCGTTATCTTTCTCGAGTTCGAATTTGTAGCTGATGAAACTGATAATGAATGTCAGGCAACCATGGACTTAGAATTACGGATAAAGAAGATGGCAGATACATATTCTTCAGGAATCGAGTCCTTGAAGGCATTTGCTGATAATTTGAGTGCAAAGTCTTCTTCTGACCTGGAGCAGTTTAACAACACAATCTCATCCCATGTGACAGCTAGTGAAAAGGTAAGATAGCAAGTCTAGTGTAAATGCTATTTTAGTTTCATAGACAAAATCTTGTGAACGATATAATAGAGAGTGCTGTGCTTCCTTCGGCAGATCTTGGAGATCACTGTATCAGAAGCTAGAGGGACTATCAATGACATTCAGAATTCGCTACGAGAGCAAAAACAAATACTATCTTTCTCCACTCAACAACAAGAGAAGGTACACACGCATCTTTTCTTCATTAACAAAAATGGCCTGTTCTTGAAATATACTAGTATCATCCTAATGAAATTTGCAAATTTCAGGGACTAGAAAGAAGCTTGAGACATGCTCAAATGATAACAAAGGCAACAATGGACTTCTTCAGTGACATCAATGTTCAGGCTTCTAAAGTTACTACTGCTCTTGAAGAAAGCCAAATCAAACAGTCTGATTTGTTAAGCAATTTCCAGACCACGTTTCAAGTAAGCAGGAAATCTATATAGAGTGATTGATTCATAGTACGGGCCGGCTGACAAATGTTGACTCTGTTGATACAGGAAGAGACGGTCAGAGAGGAGAAACAAGCCCTGGAAGATATTACTAAAATACTCAGGAACCTGACATCTAAAAGGACAACAATGGTAAGATAAAAACTTATATAGCTTTTCATCATTAGCAAGAAATCTGAAGCTGACATTGGCGGACGATTCCAGGTAGCGGAGGCATCCAGGAACATGCAAGGATTGAGAATAGAAGAACACAAGAAAATGCAACAAGAGATTAACAACATTCACCAGATTTCGACGGATGCTAATGATGACATGAACAGATACGCGCAAGAAGTGGAAAGAAACTTCATTGAGGACTCATTTTCGATGGCCGAGTCAAGTGTGGCCATGAAAGATGCCATCCGAGAATGGTATAATTTCAGCCTTTATCAAAAGGAATACTTTACTATATTAAATGAATGCCCATCTAAGCTCTTTTGTGGTTACTCTTACTCATTGTTATACAGCTCCGAGAAGGTGAATCACTGTAGAGAACAGTGGGAAGATGCAGAATCAAATGCAAGCAATCTCAATCAGAGCATGTTGCTAGGGATAGGATCTTCTGTGAGGTGAGTGGCTCTGTTTTTTGACCTTGAAAAACTTCTCTTCTTGCCATTTGCGCTAAAGCAAAAATCATAATGCTTTCGCAGGGAAAAGAGCAATGCCAATAACGTTGCCCATCAGGAGTTCTTGTCTGCATCATCAGCCATTGATGAAAATTTCAGTGCCAGAACTGTTGATGTTATGGAAGCTGTTCAAGGTAACATAGTGGAACTATACAAAGAGTCACATTCTGATCATTTTTCTTTGAGTCACATTGCATCTAAGTAACTCGAGTTGTTCAATACATGATTCTGACAGATACTCTGAAGAGAGATGAGGAGAGTACACACGAAATGGACGCCATGACTACACTATGCATGAATCAACTCAAGTCGATACAAGAGAACCATGGCGAAAGCGTAGCGAACATCAGAAACAAAGCAGATAAATGTCTCACGCTAGATTATCAGGTAACTATCAATGTTTTCCCCTTTCAACTGGCTCTGCTTAAAATCGATTCTTATTACGCCATATTTAACACAAACAGGTTGACAAGGACACAAGTTCGAGACCGGAAAGGAGGGTTGTATCAGTGCCGAGCTTGTCATCCATTGAGAAAATGAGAATGTCATTCGACAGTACGGAAGAAGGGGAAGAGAATCTGGGTAAAATTTCAACATCAAAATGGAACCCAGAGAGCAAGATTCCAGCTGCAATGTTCAATGATAGAGCTCCTCTAGGTGATCTCAATTAGAAGGGCAACAGAGTATCTCATTTAGTTGATGCTCATCGACTGATGAGCTCAATTGAAAGCTTTGTTATGTTCCATAAGGAAGCAATAGTTGTACCAAATTCTGCATTATGGTTGGCTGGCGTCACATGTAATAAAAATTTCGGAAATTGGATTCATAGTATTAAGATCCCAAAGCAATAGTTAAATAAAAAAAAAAGAAACGGATAATAAATTAGCAAGTAGCGTACGTAAATTGTGACTTCAAATGCATGTAAGTTGTATGAAACATGCATTTGTACTGCCTTTCCTACTCTGTTTCCGGAGTTTTCACCATAATAAATAAAAAAATTAAACTATGTACCAAAATAAATACCTATTCAAACTATATACAAATATGGGTATATAACGCCCAGGGCCTAGGCGATATCGCCTATACTAAACTCCTAACTTAATTTTGCAAGGCTATTTCCTTATTACTTTGCAAATGGATAACCCAAGTTTTTATAATTACAAAATGATCACTAGTTTATATAATTTTGTAAAATAATCATTGAAGTTTGAATTTCAATAATGAATTTAACCGTGCTACCATAATCATAACTAAATTGAATTCAATTCTTACTCGCAAACTTGTTAACTTGTCAAGTTTATATCGTTCGAATCGAGTTGCTCGAGCATCGAGTTGAATTTTAATAAATGAATGAGTTCGAGCCTACCCGATTCAGCTCGAGCGAGCTCGATTCGAACGATATAGACTTGACAAGTTCACAAGTTTTTTGAATTTTAATAAATGAATAAGTTCGAGCCTACCCGATTCAGCTCGATGCTCGAGCGAGCTCGATTCGAACGATAGAGACTTGACAAGTTAACAAGTTTTTTGAATTTTAATAAATGAATAAGTTCGAGCCTACCTGATTCAGCTTGATGCTCGAGCGAGCTCGATTCGAACGATATAAACTCGACAAGTTAACAAGTTTACGAGTAAGAATTGAATTCAATTTAGTTACGATTATGGTAGCACGGTTAAATTCATTATTGAAATTCAAATTTCAATGATTATTTTACAAAATTATATAAACTAGTGATCATTTTGTAATTATAAAAACTTGGGTTATCCATTTGCAAAGTAATAAGGAAATAGCATTGCAAAATTAAGTTAGGAGTTTAGTATAGGCGTTATCGCCCGTCACGTCCAGGGCCCTAGGCGAATATACCCATATTTGTATATAGTTTGAATAGGTATTTATTTTGGTACATAATTTAATTTTTTTATTTATTATGGTGAAAACTCCTCTCCTCTGTTTCCTCTCTCTTAGTTTAGGCATGGTCAAAAGGTTGACCAGTAAGTTGCTAACACCGCCGGCCGGCTCAAAAGTTTCGAGACAATATGAAAATGCTACTAACTTAGCACGTGAAACGACGGCGTTTGAGAAGAGGCCGGAAATCATGAAAATCATCTGAAAGCAAAGAAAACCAAAGGCTACCTACCATTAAATGTTTTGAGAAGAGCCAAGTCAAATGTTTTGATATTTTGACCAACACATTTTTCGTAGCTCTTTTTGCTTGCTTGCTTTTACTGACTTTCACGTCCCTGAAAAGCTCATACTTTCCTTCCTTGATTACATTAATGCAGTTGAGTTGATACACAACACAACACAACACAACACAAGTTGCATGAAAATGGTGGAGTGTAAAGACGGATGTCTGTCTGTTCTCAATCTAATGTTTTTTCAACTGACAACTATTCATCCAAGTTGTAAGTTATGGACCAGTTTTGGTTCAGTCCAATCTGTCCGTTCATATCTACATATGACTTGGCTCTCGATTCTCGATTATCATTAAACCCACCAAATTAGTCAATAGTTGTTGTCCATTATCCAAACACACATTTTATTTAAATTTTAAACCCTACTATTAAACAAACACGCACGTGGCCACTTTATATATGGTGACCTTTTCAAGCTTCTTTCTTCTGTTCCAGTTCGCTCCACGTTGGAATCTCCTTCTTCTCTTACCGACCCAATTTGAAGTTTCTATCCCCAAATAAACAAATGCCGTTGGCCAATAATTTGGGGCATACCAGCCCAATCACGCAATTTTTATAACTTTAAGCTCCAGTTCGACACTTTGACTACTTTGAGGTTGAACCAGAATATAATTAAGCGAATCTGAAACGTACTCGCTAAAAATTACTGACAAGCCAAATTTAAGTTTAACTCGTTTGAGACGAGCATATTTATTTTCAATTCGAGTTTGACATGCTAAATATTATTGACGAGACTCAACCTTAAATTATTGTACAATTTATGAAATCATTTAACTGTATTTTTACGAAATTTGCACATAAATCATGTATTTTAATCTTTTGATAACATTCAGTTCAGTAAATAGTTTGCCATTGCATATGTTATTTGCGATTCACATGTTTTTGTTTTATGGAAAATTGATAGTAGTGATTTAGTAATCAGATCGATACATAAGATATTTTGAGGCAGGTCACAAGTTACATTATTGAGCACATATAAGCAAGTTGTATAATCGAATTAGTATGTTCGCTCATACCCTCATCCAATCATGTTAAAGCTAAAATTGACTCATTAGTCACATTGTTGAGCTTCTAATCGAGTTGTCTTTTTTTTTTTTTTTGGGTAAGAACCTAGGTGCAACGTACCTATCCTTTATTAACAATCAAACGAGTCTCAGAAACACCAAGTAAATCATATCGTGACCAATAGGCCAACATAGGATCAGAAAGTGAAAAAGGTTGTAGTGTCAAAACATCATTGAAAAAAAAAACGTATCATTTAAAATCGAGTCAAAATGAGTTTTTTTTGGGTTACTCCGAAGTTTGCCAATAAAATAACTTTCAACCCGCCGGTCCAATTCTTATAAAGTCACTGCCGTCTCACTACTGACGTCACCCACCAACGCCGCCACAGCATTCACTCCGTCCGTCGGAACGGAACCTTCCATTTCAGTCACATAAGAGCTTTTCTGCTTCCGTCATATTTCATCATCACCGACGTCACCTTTCAGTACTCTTTCATTAGTTTATAAATTTTTCAACATCTCGTGGCTAACACAAAGCTAGGTTAGCAGATAAAAGTCAAACCCATAACCAAAATTCAGTCAACAAAATCGCTAAAAAGGAAAAACTCAACGCTTTCCGCCGGTCAAACCTCTCCAGCCTTTCTTTTTATAAATACCCATTCACAACCTTCCAACTCTCATACTTGTCCCAATCTTTCATATCATTTCCTCTGAATTTTATCAATTTTTTTCTCGAGTTAATCAGATTCAATTTCCCCTCCAATGGCCATGAAAAGAAGCAGAGACGCATCAGATTTCGAGAACTTGGATTTGGCCAAATGTCTCATCTACCTCTCCCACGGCTTTAATTCCGCCGCCGCCAATTCAAACCCCCGCCGCGACTCCTCCGTCGCCGACGTCTTCGAATGCAAGACCTGCAGCCGGAAGTTCTCGTCCTTCCAGGCTCTGGGCGGACACAGGGCCAGCCACAAGAGGCCCAAGACTTTTTTGGGCTCTGAGAAATTGGGCCACGACGATGGTAAGATATTGGGCCTGACCACGAAGCCCAAGATGCACGAGTGTTCCATCTGTGGGGTCGAGTTCGCGCTGGGCCAGGCTCTGGGCGGACACATGCGGCGGCACCGTGCCGCCGCGATGGCGGCGACGGCGAAGCCGGCGGCGGGTGGGGACAAGTTGCCGGTGCTGAGGAGGTCGAGTAGCAGTAAACGAGTGTTTGGGCTGGATTTGAACTTGACGCCGTTGGAGAATGATTTGGAGTATTTGTTTGGGAAAATGGCTCCCAAAGTTTCAGTTTGATTGATCTATGTAGAGGCTTTCTGATTGATTTTCTTCTGTTAAAAATTAGGGTTCTTCCGATTCATTTGATTCATTGATGTACAATTTAAGCCCAACTTAATGTTCAGAATCAGATCCATTTTAGCTCATTCTTAATTCAACGAGTTGATGTTAGTGCTCAGTGGGTCCAATTGTTTGGCCTGGTCAAAGTAGATATTGTTGGGCCTTCTGACGTAACGGACTGTTGTAAGGCCCATTGTGTTATTGGTCACCATTGCCCGTGTTATCTAATTTCTGACTTCCAACATCCACCCGGGGAGAGGAGCGAAAACGTAATTACCGAACTGTTCTTTGAATTTAGTATATTCGACATCCAGTATGGTGACTGAGGTGTTGGATAAACAAACCAAAAACACATCTTCCAATTTAGCAAAAATAGATGAATTTTTTAGACTATCTGAATCAATCTTTAGTTTGCGTGTTATTCCAATTTGATGGACATAGCCCTAATATGGTTGAACCAATAATTCATCTAGGCCAGTGAGGCCCAAGGGACCCCAGTTGTGGAGACTGAGCAAATTTCAGTCGTTCATTGATGTACGATCAAGGTTAGTCAGTAATCATGTGGCGGGGATGGAGCCACCGAATCCGAACGGGGAGGAGGATGAGCTGATCTGGGGTCCGGACCCGAAGGGGCAGTTCTCGATCAAATCAGCCTACGACATCCTTGCCTCTTGTCGCAGAGAGCCTCGACAAAACTTATGGAGCTCGATCTGGAAATGGCATGGCCCGAGCAGAGTCAAACACTTTCTCTGGCTCGCGGCCACGACCGGCTCCTCACCAATGCCGAAAGACACAGGCGACATATGACCAATGATGATAAGTGCCACATCTGCACAGGTATTAGCGAAACATCTCTCCATGTTCTTCGTAATTGTGACCGTGCCAGATCGCTTTGGACTGCTTTGCTGCCCACAGGTCTTGGTGATAATTTAATATTCATGCTTGGATTTCCAATGGACTCAAGCTTATGGGCGATGGTTTATTATTTGGAGTTACAACTTGGATTATCTGGAAGGCTCGTAACGAGGATATCTTTGACCAAAAGGTCGTGACCTGCGATCAGCTCCGCCTACGAGTCCTTCACTGGACCGCCGGGATTAGAGAGACAATGAAAGCAGACTCACGAGTTTTGTCAGAGGTAGTCACTCGGAGGAGGGAGACACTTCTGAGGTGGATTCCTGCTCAGGATGAATGGCTCACAGTTAACTGTGATGGTTCTTTGATCCAGCCTCACGGCCATGCAGCTGCAGGCGGCATCATCCGAAACTACATGGGTAGGCGCCTCGCCGTCTTCGCAGCAAATCTTGGTACCTGCACCATCATGAGAGCGGAACTCAGGGCCGCCGCCATTGGCCTTGAACTTGCCTGGAACATGGGAGCTCGAAAGGTCCACTTGCAAGTGGATTCTCAAGCGGCCGTTTGCGCCATCAACACTAGGCAACCGTATGACTACCGCCATAGTCAAACCATCCTCCATATCCACCAACTCCTCACTAGAAACTGGACGGTGGAGGTTTCCCATGTTTACCGTGAACGTAACCGCGTTGCGGACCTCCTTGCCCACCACGGTCACTCTCTTAGTTTGGGTTCTCATTTTAATTTTGTTTGCTCTCCGAATATCGAGAGAGAGATTTCTAGCGACATTGTAGGGGTTTGCTTTCCCGTTCGATTTCTTCTAATGAGTAAGGGCGCTTCGCGCCCCCCTTTCTACCAAAAAAAAAAAGGTTAGTCATCAATTAAGTCATCAGTCAGCCTACGACACATGACGATCTCATAAAAAATTTGAAGCACTATAAATGGTAGTAAACTCAACATTTATGAGACAGGACAAAAATCACTTATTTGTCTCTCCTTGTCTTAATACGCCTTACTCGCTCTTTACATAAGCGCTTACTACTCATTGTTATACCTCTCACTAGTAATGTTGAAGAAAACTATAAGGTATATCGGAAAAAAGTAAACGTCTCACCTCCGCTCATCTGACTCTCCAAGTTGAACTCTTTATTAAACCAATTAGGTTAACCAAGATGATGGACGCAATAAAATTTTTTAAAAAATAGTAATATATGATATAGAGTCCAACAATTAAAATGGTTGGGTCAAAGAAAATAACGAAAGTGACAAAGACTATCACTACGACCTTACAAATTCAATCAAGCTTCTAAAAAAAGTAAGTAACAATAATATCATCATCCATTATAAATCGAGGTCGACAGGTTAGATATAATCGAAGGTAGTAATTAATTAAAGTAAATACGCAAACGCAATTAACAAGGTAGTTAAAAACTTAAAAATTAAAGACACTTTAGAAATCTTGGTCGGACAAGTTGATCATGAAGCTGTCACTTTTTTAACTTTCCAACACACAACTTAATCACACAATCAGCAACAAAAGAAATGAATGATTGATCTTCTTCGTAATTTTTAGGTCTTTGTACTTATTGAACATATCATGGTACGTATAGTGGGAAATGACGACAGTACATCTCTCTTGGATTGCTAGTAGAAGCAAGGTATATTTCAACATCATGATAGATACAAAGCTAGATAGCTGGGGCATCCACAATAACGTAATTTAAAGTTAATTTTCACCATGAGTTGACTGAATTGGCGAATACAGGTGAAGTTAGGCTAATCGAACTCTCTTCAGAAAACAATCAAACCATATATAGTTCAAGCAGTACTAGTACGTATGATATCCAAAAAGCTTATATTTGGTGAAGAAATTGGCGCTGAGGAGGCTAGGATCCGTTACCAACTTTCTGCACAAGCTCTATTGCTACCTATAGTTGGGTGCCGGTTGTCGGACTCCGACATCGTGTATAGTTATTGGTTTACATGGATGGTGCAAAATGTACGTGTATACATGATAAGTACAAAAAACATGTACATGTGTACAATTAAGTTGCATATATTCCATTTCAAAAGGTCATAATTTGTTTAATTTTTTTTTTAAAAAAAGTAGTAAAATTTATTTTCATCTTCTTTTAAACTAGATACTTAAATCATGAGCTTTTGACTAGTGATCATGATCATCCAAGAGTAGGAAACTTGCAACAGCAAAAGGAGAAGAACTTTTGAGGTAGGCTTCATCGATTACAGCTCAAGCTCTTGAATATTGTTATATTGTGTGTGTGCATGTCACATTGGCAATGCACCTAGTTTGACTATAAGTATTCGTGATGATGAATCTTAAAAAATTCATGTTATTTTATGTATATTCATATGAAATTATATACTTCAAATTTATTTCCTTTCCCAAATTTAAATTCAATTCATGACCTATAAAATAGTTATAACAATATAATACGAGAATTAGACCTCATATATTTGAATATGGTTATGTTTCTAAACTTCAAATTATGAATTTTCAAGCACAACCCAATCTGCCAACCAATATTATACCAGTAAATTTTTTTCTATTAATTCATCTATTCGTGTGAGAGGATGTTATTTTATATGCATTCAAACAAGGTAATTAAAGCCGGATCGGATTGGCCGGTCGAACCGGTCCGACCGCGAGCCGGAGCTCCCACAGAAAACGGCCCAGCGGCATGCTGACTCTGCTTCAGACCGGGCGCCTGACCGGTTCAACCCAAAAACTGGCCGGTCCGATCCCAATTAAAATATCCGGTCGGCTGGCGTTTAGTGTTATTAAAAAAAAAAGAAATTAGCACAGTGGTCCCACCCACCACGTCTCCCACCCAATCGCGCCGTCCGATCTTCCACGATTAGGTTTAGGGTCTGCTTCAACGGCGCCGGCGCCGGCGCCGTCTTCTTTAGCAACCGCGCCGTCGCCATCTTCAACACCAACCGTGTCGTCGCCGTCTTCTTCATCAGCCGCGCCATCGCCGTCTTCATCATCAGCCGCGCCGTCGCCGTCTTCTTCATCAACCAAGCCGCGCCGTCTTCTTCATCAACCGCGGCGTCGCCGTCTTCTTCATCAGTCGCGGCGTCTCCATCTTCTTCCGTTGATTCGACCTTTCATCCTTCGTCCGACGCCTCTGCAATCAGCCAACGGGTCTCCTTCAATCGATTCCACCTTTCGGCCGTCGCCTCTCCTTCAATCGGCCGACGCCTCTTACTTTCACCCTCTGGTCGACGCTGACCTCCTTTGATCGACGACGACGCCATCGCGGAGCCAGAGGTCGTTCAATACTTCAATTGCAGCCTCGTCTCTGCAGCCTGTCGCGACTCGCTCGCTACTTCGTCCTCTTCGATGCATCGTCCCTGCAGGTCTGACATCCCTTAGTATGCATGACTAGTGAATTTACTTGGCTAATTGAAATTTGATCTCATTCTTTTTGGCTGTCTCAGGTTTCAATAGTTCACTTCAGACTTCAAACAATGGAAACTGGTTCATCAGAGGCTGAAGCGCAAACACAAATTCCCTCTCGAGCTAGTGTTCGAGCTAAAACTGATCCGACATGGGGTTATGCTCAGCAGAATGGAACAAAGATTACTTGCTTGTTATGCAACCACACATTTGCAGGTGGAGGAATTAGTCGATTCAAGAATCACTTGGCTGGAGTTTCAGGGAATGTTCGAGCATGCCCGAAAGCACCTCCTGATGTTCGTGCTGCAATGCTAAAAAAATTGGGTGAAACTTCTAAGAAGAATCGGACACTTGCAGCACAGAAGAGATCTTTTAGTGAGATGACTAGAGAGGATATTAGCTCAGAACCAAATTATTCAGAAGATACTCCAGGAAGCATTGAGGATACTACTCCTATTCGTTCTCCTAATCCTTGTCCTAGATCGGGAGGTTCATTGTTGCAACCAAATATGTCCTAGATCGGGAGGTTCATTGTTGCAACCAAATATAAAGAGTGCTTTGAGAGGGAAGGATGCTGCTTTGAGAACCGATCGTGCAATTGCCAGATTCTGGTATGAGCATTGTCTCCCTTTTAATGTGGTTGCTTCTCCTAGTTTTCCTATCCTCATAAATATGATTGCTAGCATGGGTGCTGGATATACGGGTCCTTCTTATCATGCTATAAGAACCACACTCTTAGATGATATCTATGCAGAGTGTAAGCTGACAATTGATAGCATGAGAATTCACTGGAAGAACTTTGGTTGCACAATTATGGTAGATGGTTGGACTGATAATAGACAAAGAAGTTTGATCAATTTCCTTATATATAGTCCCAAGGGTATATCATTTGTGAAGTCTGTTGATGCATCAGGATTTTCCAAGACTGGAAAGAAGTTGTTCGAGTTGTTTGATAGTGTTATTCAGTGGGTTGGTGTTCAAAATGTAGTGCAGGTGGTCACTGACAATGTTGCCAATTATGTCGCAGCAGGGAAGATGATACACTCCTGGTACAAGAACATATATTGGACTACGTGTGTTGCTCACACAGTGAACCTTGTGTTCAAGGACATATGTGCATTACCACATATTGCTAAACTTACAAAAAGTGCTCCGACGATTACAACATTTTTGTACAACCATGGAGCACTTCTACATTGGTTGCGAGAAAGACCTACCTGGAAAGAAATTGTGAGGCCTGGTGCTACAAGATTTTCAACTACATTCCTCACTCTTCAAAGTATTGTTCACCAACAAGTTGATTTGGAGCGTTTGATGGTTGATGAGTCTTTCAGAGAGTCTGCTCTCGGTAAGTCCAAAGCAGGAGAAGATGTGAGGGCAATTATATTTGATCGTGCATTTTGGGAAGAATGCAAGTCAGTTGTTGAGTTGATAGAACCACTGGTCAGATTACTTCGCATTGTGGACAGCGATGAGAAACCAGCTTTGGGATATGTTTATGAAGGATAGAGAAGAGTTGAAGATAAAATATTGTCGCTTTGTACACTCAATCCGGAACTGGCCAGGCCTTACATGGAAATCATTGACTTGAGATGGGATAAACATTTGAACCTTGAGTTGATTATTGCCGCATACTATCTCAATCCAGCTATGATCTATTCTTCAAACTACAAAGGATTGAGTAGGCATGTACAATTTACTGCCCTTGATTACCTTGAAAATAAGGCACTTTGTCCCGATGTGGAGGAAATGGTTAAAGAGAGGGAAATCTTTCAATAGGTTAGAGCATAAGAGGCTAAGTGATTTGGTGTTTGTCCACTACAACATGCGCTTACAACACAGGTATATAACTGTCACTTACATTTACTTATTTCCTTGAACTTTAATCATGAACTATCATGTAAAACTCTACTTTTCATTTGTTGTTCTAAATAGGGAGTATTATGGAAGGAAGCAAACTGGTGGTCTAGTTGATTATGAATCAATTGATGGGGCAGATATGTGGATGTATGAAACAACTCCTGATCTTGATATTGATTCGATTGAGGAAGCTTTCCGGGGAGGAGATGATTATTCCAGCGTCGACTTTGAACTTGGAGTAGGTGGAGCTGCTCATGAGGACATTAACACTATAGGGCTACCTTAATTATTTCCGTTTTGCAAACTTCTTTCATGTTCTTGGCACTTAACTACCTATGTTGACTCGTTATGTTTGTTAGCTCGATCTTAGACCTTTGATGTTTGTATTTTGAATGTTTCATATATTTTGAATGTTTCATATATTTTGAATGTACTCTTTATGTTGGTGATTTTACTGTTTTGAATTCTATGAATGACTATGTTGAATTTTATTTTTTAGGATTAATAGTACAAGATAAACTCTCTGTACTTCCGGTTTGATCCGGCTTAATTGAAAAATTGTCCGGTCCGGCTTAACTATATTTATTTATTTATTAAATAATTAAAACGGTTCGACCCCGGTATGCAAACGGTCAAACCCTGGTTAAACCATTAAACCCTGAACCCCTGACCTTGCCGGCTCGACCTCCCAGTCCGGTTCTGAAAACCTTGCATTCAAGATATCTATAACTATTGGGTAAGTATCTCTAACATATCAAATACATGTATGAAATCATTGATCGATAATTTTTCACAATCATTAAATATAAAAATAACCGAAAAATTTTATATAATTGTCGTCTCAAGATAAAATGCTAAGTTAAAAATATCCATTTTGGTTTATTGCATAGCAAAGCAAAGTAAGGAAGCAACGTACAATCTGACTTATTTAGAAAATTAAACTACAAAAACTAGAAACTTCGAATCGGAAATAAGTAGCTTTCAAATCCGTTGCAATAATGAGGATAATATATTATATATATAATATATATATATATATATATATATATATATATATATATATATATAAGCCAGTCCTACAAATTATCAACTTGTCATATGAAAACACAAAATAATTAAAATTTAATTAAGAAGAAGCTACCCAGTTATTTTATTTATTTATTTTTATATAAAAGCTAACCCGATAGAGCAGTTTGTCTCCTCCAGACATATCATGTCTGCTAAACATAACAAATCTATATTTGGATATATTGAAAAAAAATCATCCAATTTAGTTTTCAAAGTTTTTAAATATAATGGCTGGATCAGTAAAGGTAATTTGCTCTAGAGGTTCAGATCGGTTGAGTCAAGACGATAATTACTTCTTTTGATACGTCTTGGAGTTGTTTTGGGCGTTCCTGCCAAGTTGTATAAATAGAGAGCGTCTAGATAAAGAGGGTAAGGTGCATTCAAGAGAATGAGAGACAAAGAAGTATAGTGGACTGTGCAAGCGTAGGCGAACAAGTGAAACCTCGGACTTATAGCGTATAACGTATAACACTACAAACAAAAGACTTTTAGTGACCACTAATTTGGAAAGCGGTCAATAACTTAATGGTGGCTAAAGGTATTTTTAGTGTCTGTTTTTTGTGTTTTAGTGACCGTTTTGCAACCGTTTACAAAAAAGGTCACTAAAATGAAAAAACGGTCATTAAATATCTTTAGCGATCATCAGGTTAGTGACTGTTTTTACAAAATTTTAGTCCCTAAAATTGCCATGAACCCAAGTGACATGATTACTTTCCGCTTATAGTGTCTCAAAATCCGTGTCGGGTGATTACATATCATCAACCACCTGGTGACACGACTCAGAATTAATCTCAATCGTACAACAACGAAAAGAATAGATCACTCTAAAAAATGCTTAGCTTAGTATGTACCTAGTTTTCTTAATTTAGAACTATTTCCCATCCATCAATTATCAGAGTCAGGAGTTGGTAATATTATACGTTTTAGGTATGTGTCCAATCTTTGGTTTTGGTTAACTGTTGTACAAGTCAGCAATGCTTCAAGTTGAGGGGTATTTGTATTAATTAATTAGTGATAAATCAATTTGTTAATCTCAATTGGCTGCAAAACCAATTAAGCAGATTTTGGCAGCGACGATAAATTACGATATGAAATGAACGGCTTGGTTTTGGAATGTACGTAAGTGGTTTGTTGAACAACCTCCAACCATAATTAACTATGACTAATTAAATTGTTGAGACTTATTCTCAGCCTCAAAATATATGTACAGTTTAGTTTCGACAATGAAGGTGTTATTGTCGTTTAAAGCCACAGGGTTTAGATTAGATCTTGAGTCGTTTTTCATGATTTTGATTTGCTAAACGTGATGTAATTCGACCTCGATGGATAAAATTTTGTATGCACGTACCCTTCGTCATGATCAAGATCGTCCAATGAATTTATTCAATTCATTATAATTTGTTATAATAAATTTAGACTTTGTGTGCCATAGGCCATGCATCACTTGTTGAGATGAGTAGTTGAGTTCATTAATTGATTATGATCAACTTGTTGGAAAATTTTTATTTATGGAAAAACACCTATCACATTTTTTGGTATAAAATTGTTACCGTGCTTCAAGAACAAAACTCCAAGTGAAAATGTTTTGTTCAATACTTCACAACTGAAAATCGATCTCAGTACCTATTATGTTGTCAGGATCAGATATGATTGTCAAATCGTTGGAAGAGTAGAAAAGTCCATTTTTCATCAAGATTAAAATAAGTAGTCTATTGACGCAAAGTAATCCATTATGGGGCTTTCTTTGTACTTCTTTGGAGGATATGTATAAGTTTCTTTGTTGTCGTAGTAATTTTTGGGCAGATCTTGCCGCCCCCTTTACATAAGGGATATGGGGAAGGTGGTTGTGCCTATCATTTCAAAAGGCATGTAGAATGAGAACGTGGTCACCTATTTTATTCATCCGACTTTTGGATAACAAGAAGACGAGTAATTGATCTGCTTTGATCTAGCAAAAAGCCTAGTTTAAGAAAAAGGTTTGAGGATCAGAAGTTTAAAATCATAAAAATCGGCATAAAATTTTAAAAATCGTGTTATTCAATTCATCGTCGTATGTCAGCATAACCTGTAGAAACCACTAATTAAGGTCCGATCAATTATAAAAAAAATTAGCGGGTTCAACCGGTTTCAGAGACCAATCCAACCATGATTTAAATTATCTCCAACCAGACTAATCTAAAGAACGGTGACCAAATTCTACAATTAGAATGACTGATTGGATCCAATTCTTAACACTATAGTTAAAAGATATTATTTAAACACACTAAAACTCTTCAGAAGGCCAATGAAACATGGGAGATGATCTCGGCAACAGTTGTATGATATGAACCTATGGGCATCCACCAGATGAATGGGCTTACACGAGATGATATATATTTGTCTCGTTTTGCCTGCTAGCTAGCTAGTTTGCTTTCATGCATATCCGTCCATTCTCTGGAAAACCCTAATTTCTGCAATTTTAAATGGCATGCATGTGTTGGATCCCCATGTTAATACCCATTATTGCATGTTTATATATTTGTATATATTTCTGCTTATGCGATTAATATTTGCAAATGCCTCTCCATCGGTCAGTTCTAGCCGTCCTGCAATGCCCTAATCAGATTTCTCCTCTGATTAATTATTGTTATTTATGGAAGATGGTGCTTTTGAAGTTTGGTGGTTATTAATTAATCCAACGCGGTTGATTATTGAAAACCTCATGCATTATTGATACCTTTAATTAATTCATTTCTGATGTTCTTATTTGGACGTCTGGACTGAATTTATCAGTGGAGATCAGGAACTCATGCCTTCCGATTCGTTAAATGTCCAATTGATAATAATATGTCAACATCCATGTTTTATTACAAACTATACTGTCCGCAAAATGGTTAATATTTGATCGTTTAAAAAAATAATGATAAGAAAATTGTTTGTTTCTGTTCCAACCTTACGATATCAAATGAAATACGAATCACACATGTGAGAGGAGGGTGACAAATGCATGCAAACAAGGCCGTCCGTGAACAAGAAATCACTCGAGCCCAGGGGGGATCATTGTCCATGAGATTTCTCGTCTTTTTGCTTCAAGGCCAGACTTCAAGCTGCTCTCGGTTCGCCGCTCAGCAAATAGAGCCGCCCACTCAGTGGCGCGTTTGGCTCTTAGATATCTCTCAGGGGTGTTGCCGGTAGTCCTCACTCTCTGGGTAGATTGTAGTTGATTTACTGCTTACTGCCTTGATTTTCCTCCCGGAGCTATCTTCGTCAAAAAAAAAAAAAATCAGTAATGAGCCACATTTATAATTCATTAATTATGTATAATTTTTTACGCACTAATTACAAAAATTATTTACGAGCTCATACTTCAATATTCATTTTCTTCATTAGAGCATCTACAATGTGGTGTAATTTAAAACTTTAACTAGTATGCCACATCACTTTTTTAGTAGACTTTAACTTATAAAACTATTCTACAATGGCATGAAACTTATAAAGCTTTATAACCTTTTAAATATTAATAAATAATATAATATGATTAAAATATTTAAGGAAAATAGCACTTTGCCCCCCTATATTTTGCCAATATTACAAATAGCCCCCTATATAAATACAACCACTTAATTTGATCACTTTACATTTTGGGTTTTTCCATACCACTTATCATTTTCATTACGTCAATCGGTACGCATTCAGTACACCACACTAGCTCCAAGACCATGTATCATCTGACTAAGTATTTTATGATTGAGAATATACGTATATATAATTACAAATTATGAAATCGACAAATAAATCGCCTAAAAATTAATAATATAATAAAATTTTACTATTATTAAAATAATACATCCATTTGATGATAAATAGGTCAAACTCAATTTACATTAGAAATTTGATGGAATACTATGAAAAATGCAATCAATTAGTCCAAGCCTAAAAATGTATATCTTCAATATAGGGTATGGTTACTGAAACAGAAATACATTATTTGTTGGAGGTAACCTATATATTTCGCCAAAATCTAAGCTGATAAGATTGAAAACCCTCTATAAATTGAATAATATTAAACTTTAACATTAGGGTTAATACACCTTTTTACCCCTCTACTATGCAAAGTTAACAAACATACCCCTATACTATTTTCTAACCGATTTAACACCCTCTACTTTGAAAAGTTTAACAAATATGCCCCTACATTTATATTTTCATCTATTTTTCGTCTAATGAGTTGATTATACGTGTTACTTCATATTATTTGTACACCTTATTGTTGATTGGAATGTTCACAATCCAAAATTATTTAAATTAGAAAGAAAAAGTAAAAGGAATACCACAAACACCCTCTGTACATAATGATGATTATAATGCTTTTTCTTTTTCTTTTCTTTTTAATTTAAATATTTTCACCTTGTGGACATTGAACCCATGTTGCAATTTTTTTAATAAATGTGTCACTGCAATCTTTATATTATTTGTGTTTTTATTGCATTTTAAATTTAGCTGTACCAATTTTACTGGAATATTGATGTTTTAAATTTATGTAGTCATTCATGTTAATGTACATTCGTAGTGATACATTTATATGTCATTTTGATTAATTGAAATTGGTAGGAAAATATTAAATAAATGAGTGATTTAAATAAAAATTTAAAAAATATAAAAAAATAGGAGAGAGAAATGGGTTGATGGGTGAATTTCATAAAGCTTTTTGCAAAAGCTTTGAATCTACAAAGCTTTTGCATCTTAATCTCAAAATTGTCACCTCAATATTATTTTATAGAATATAATATTTACACTTAAAACTTTAAACTTTTAAACCCTACCATTGTAGTCCCTAAAGCTTTATGTATATAAAGCTTTTAGTGCCACCTGAACCTCTTTATGGTTATAAAGTTTTTGTAAAAGCTTTAAACCTTTTAAATAAGACCATTGTAGATGCTCTTAGAAATTTAAGGATAGCTACATAATAAAAAAGTTAGACAAAATAGTAAAAAAAAAACAATACAAAAAGATGGGAAAAATTAGCAAAGCTTTATAATTGAAGCTAATAACCATAATATATATAAAAAGTGGAATTTCTTATAGAAACTTGGAAAATGATGTGCTTATAGAAAAGCCTTCCACCTTGTGTACATTTCCTTGCGTACATATGCGTCTCAGCCAATAATTAAGCATTAATTAATCTGTTAATTTAGTGCTGGAAATTAACAATCCTGATTCCTCCCGATATTACATATGGCATTAGACATGTGGCTTAAACACTAATTAGTGTGGAGGCCATTAACTTGGATTAATCAATCTGTCAGAGAGGATGTACTTAGACTCTCAACACAGTATTTTTTTATCTCAAACCTCCCTCCCACCCACATTTGATTTCTTTTATAAAAATATTTACATGCAACAACACACCTAATTAATTTTTATTCATAATCAAACAATATAAAAAATACTAAGTATCACATTGTGATCAATAAGCCAATAATAAATCACTGATGGAAAAATTATACACATGACATCTCGTGATGAGTAGGAGCAAGATATATAACCAGCTGCGTGATTTTTTTCTCTTTATAAATGTAAGTATAAACTCAATCTCTCGCACCTTATGAATTATCTCATGTATCTTGTCCACAACAACATGAGTGATAGTGACAACACATTAGAAGTCAAGTTGCACTTGTACTCTTTTGGTACCCTCTCTCAAACTATATAAAGATCTCTCACAGTCACATCAACTTTAACTTCCCAAATTATTGAACACACAAGTCACGACCAGTATACGTCGTCAAAACTCACTCATACTCCATTTAATAATCATCAATTTTACAAAAGCCTTTTCTCATTAATAGTGTATTCGATCGTATTTTCAAAGAGCCATATCATTGGAATGCACCATTCCATATATAATGTACATGCATTCCCCTAAAATTGATTGTAGTAGTGGTAGTGGTTGGAATAATGGCACTGATCATTCGATCGTATCATGCTAATGGAATAATTAGTGCCCTATAATTATCATATAATCAAAATTATAATTGTCATTACAACAATTGATCAACAAGTTCCTTTTTAGATCTTCCCTTTTAATTATTCTGAAACGTGTGGGAGCCATGATCAAGGTTTATATGTGCTCCGGATCAATCATTGACCCAAACATGACCTCTATAATTAGCTCGATTTAATTAAGTCGAATGTCGCATGTTTTTTTTTTTCCTTTTCACTTTATAAGTGTCCCTACGTACCTTCAAATATGTATGTGTTCTCCTTCTTGTTTATTGTTGGTAATCATGTATTCTCATGATTCATGCCTTCAGTAATGATCTTATTATAAAAAAAAACTCTACACTCGAGGTGTCTATTGTTCATTCACAATCAAACAATTCTAAAAATATATACAGTACATTATGACATCTACTAATACATTAAAGCAGATACCATTTTTTTCAGTTGACACGTCAGCTTTTTGAGGATTTTAGAGCTCCTCCTTCATTTTAGGAATGAGGGTATTTTGGATAAAAATCGGTTCTGACAAACAAAATTTATTGATTCTTTTCTCACGAACAAGAATCGAACTCTCAACCTCATGGTTAAGAGACAAAGTGAACAACCAACAATGCACACCTAATGATTGGAGTAGTTTACTATTTAATCAAAGAAAAGTTGCAGTGTTTTCAACGTAACAACAAGAAAGCATAACTATAATGCTTTTTTTATTATATCCCAACAATTGATAACAAATTTATAATTTTTTACCAACATATGAATTAAATGATTATATATTAAAAAGTAGAAAAAAGTATATATTAAAAAGTAGAAATAAAAAGTAGAAAAAATTCAACCACATTTCTAAGTAATCTAAATAAAAATTATTTTCCGGTAAACTACTAACACAAAAAATGGCCAATGGGCCGCTGATAATCTAGTGACTAATAAAAGAATTATGGGTTACAAATAGGATAATTTTTTGCATGTTTATTTCCGAGATAAGAAATGGATATATAAACTCGATCTTCCAGTCATTAGCTTACGAATTAGTCCACAATAGCAGGGTGCTGATAAATCTCTCATCCATCAAGGCATATCAACTAACTATAGAACAAGTGTTAAGGTGTCTTGTACTATCGAATACCCTTTCTCCCAAGTATGTGAAGACCTGCCACAGTTGCTTTTCGTTTTGCCCGAATTATCAAACATATTCCCATGTTAGCACTAAAATTTGTCAGACAACTTCCATGCCAACCTCGTATCAAGCCCCTGCTTTACGATACTCGTCCGGATTAAGGGACACACATTGTGGAGATGTCAAGTTCCATGAGATTTTCACATCCATCGTGATGGATCAACCATACATAAAAGAATGCTTTCGAATACGGACATCATGCACAATGGACATCCATCCACAAATCTGATGTGAGTGCTAAGTTGCTGAAAAATCGTTTCAATTTACATTTTCCACAAGAACCATATAGCAATCCAAAGCGGAGTTCGAACTCAGCTAATATATGATTCATGACATAAGTGGTGTTCCAAAGAATGCTCGATCATCATAAAAAGAAAAGTTAATCACTCCCAAGTGGTAACTAGTGGACTAGTGTTTCAAATAAGATTACCTAATTTCTAGTATTCTAAGTAAGTAGTGAAATATCTTAACGTCTTGTACCCAAGTAAGTGAAAAAGAGTAACGTCTACGTGTAGATGTCATGGTTGTCAATGCCAGATCGGGCTGGTTGGTCCAACCCCGATTAAATTATTAAATTCTAAACCCTTGATCTTATTGGCTCGGCTCTCAGTTTGTTCTGAAAACCATGGTGGATGCAAAGAAGGAACAAATTAATCTGTAGTGCAAGCTGAAGCTAATTAAGTCAACCGCGTTGAACTAGATACTTTATTACTCGAAGAAATTAAGATATAATATACAGAAATGAAAATATAAATGATTGTTAACACTGCCAATATAAATGATTGTTGCAATATATGAATGATTTTGCGTTGGCGATGGACCGTCACTAAATGTATATGTTTGTGATTCTGCAACGGTATATGTGTCACAAATTTATGATTGGCGACATTTGTATTATTTGGGGACAGTTAGATCTCTTTAGTGACGGAATATTTGTCTTATCTTTAGCGACAATTGGTTTATCTTTGTCAATGGTTAGTTTCGTGAGTAAAAGTTAGTTTTAAAATGGTTAATCACATTTCGTCAACAAAAAATAATAATAATTCAAAACTTTGAACAAATTATAAGCTAATGAAACTTACCTTCAAGAAAGGCTGAAGAGAGAAGTCACATGATTATGCTATAAAATTTAAGTATAGTTATATTTTTTTCAAAATATTAATCTGGGTACCACTGTGTAAAATTTGACTCAAGCCTAAATTTAGAGCCAAATGTTGAATGGCTCGCCAACTCTATATTATTAACAACCCTAAATTTAGGAAATTTTATAAAACAGATATAATATATATTTTTAATATGTTTGTGGATGTTTGAAGAAAGCCTTTATATGTTACTTCTTATGCAAACCAATCACTAATAGTTTTTTGAACTTGAACCTGTTAATTTTTTTAGCTCAATTAGCTGACACTGATCGTTTTACTAGACAATATTTCATGTATTAATCAGATAAAAACCTATCTACAGATTACAATTGATAAGATAGATGTAACTTGATCGGTGCTATTAAATTAAAAATACTCGTACGTAACTTTTAGTTCTTAAGTAAAATATTAATTTTTTATAATTAATATTAATTATTAGTTTGCACAAAAAAGTAAACATAAACGACATTTGATGCATTTTAGGTAAAAAGTGTTTATCATCAACCATTCTTCCAATAGTTTCTTATAATAACGTCAACTTGGATGATTTTTGGTACGTTATAACAAGATTTTATATTACGTGATTATTTCTTTATCCATATTACATTAACAATTTTGTTTATCACTTGATCCGATCCCTTGCAAACTCTTAGAAATCAACCAAACATGCAATGTGATTGCCATACTCACAATGGCTCAAGTGGCCCCAAATGCCTATCAAATTACAACTAAGGTTTTAATTAGCGCTAATCAATCACATAATGCAGGAATTGAGAATACTAATGACTCAGTAAATTGGACAAGACAAAACGAGAAGAGAAAAAAGTGCCGCACTTTATACCTAGACAGCTCTATCTACCAAGATTAAATCAATGACATCAAACTGATTAGACTCCCTTTAATTCCTCTCCTGATCGCGATTACAAAGATAAACCCAAATCCAAATCCCTTTAAACTAACAATAATCCTAATCACCACCACAATTAACAACTCTGAAAAAAGATTAGCAAGGACACCTGTTCAATGTTTCTAACCCTTCCAGCACTGTAAAAAACTAACTAATATTAAAATACCCAAAAGGCCCTTGATTTCGTATGCAAAACCTATATTTTCAACAGTTGCCTCCCTCCAGGAGATCAGATTGTTGTGCTTCAGTCAAAAGTTCAGGGGATTATATCATTATTATTATTATATATTAATTAAGTATGATTATTAATAATGGGGTTAGGTTTACGGGCATGATTTGCTGAATTTTGTTGCTCCATTAAGAGCTCGCCACTATAGGCTTTTGGAGACCTCGGCACCTGGCACCTGGCACTCGTGCATCCTTTTTCGACCCATCCTATGATTATTTAATGTCTGTGCTTTTGGGAATATATGATTTGATGATTGGAGATTGAATCTTTTTAGGGCGTCATTAAAAGGCACCTGGCAGCCTTTTTCACTTTAATTTGATGAGAGAAGAAGTAATTAATTAGTAATTAGTAGTTAATTACCCTTCACTATTTATGGTATATTGATCCTAGCCGTCTTAATTTGGAACATGTTGTAGTATATGGTCAGCACCTGATACGTGTTACGTTGGAGAAATCAGAGGTTGTTGGGTGTATTTCGGCTGATTATAGAAAAGAGGGAACAACATCATGGGTTTGGGAGTAGGCAAATGGTGGTTGGACGAATGTTTTAACTATATAAATACTTTAGAAATAGCGTATGTATATACATTGAATTTGCTCTTGAATTTTTAATTGTTAAACTTATAATAATTAAGTTTAATTAAGTATGCATGTCATTAAGTCATTTGGTTTGTTTAATGTATAAGAAGTGGTGAAATTCAATGAATTGTTCTCTTTGCATGGACATCTATTTAAAGCTTTGTAATATAACAAAAGGCACTGCACTTTATGGAGTGATTCACTTCGAGACCCACTCAACCTAAACATCTACCCATGGGGAGGATTACTGTAAACATGTTTGAGAAATATGGAAAAGAAGAAGTAGACCTTAGCTTGAGCAAACTCTTAACTCCACCAGACACTAGAGAAATGTCACTACAAAAAATTTTACTTTTAGCTATTATAAATTATATCAACATGAAAATGCAATAGCAAATAGTTGATGTTAGCAACAGTAATTATCATTATGCCTATTTTCTATAGTGATTTGTTGTGACAAATACTATTTACGACACCACTATTTGCAACGGGGAATGTTGAGTGTTGCAAATAGTATCAGTCTGAACTGCTTCAATATCAACATGCAAAAACACCAAGAACATGCATCAGTCACAACAAGCTAGTACCTGAACTAGAAATAGATTTAAAAATAGTTGAATATAGCGTGTCAATCACATGAGAATCGAGCCACACGACCTACGCAAAATTCAACTTGTATAGTCGAACAATCCTAACATGGATCTTAGAACTTGTATTATTGAGTGATGAGATGGTTATTTCACACTCAAACATGGATAAAAAAAAACTATGAAAACAAAAGAAACATTCATAGCTCAAAACAGAAACTCATACATATGTATTATAATTCATATAGAACTCATCGGTTGAATCTGAAACCACTAAATTACTAGTGATGAGTCAAAAAAATAAGTTGGATGATAAAACAATTAATCACATTATGACTTTTTAGGCTTGAAGGTCAACAACTCAACATCAACATGAAATAGTATTCCAAACATTTTGTCTTGGGTAGGTCACTAGTTTGAAACTCTTATGCCCATAAAATACACGGTTTAAAATCTAGTATCCAAACTAGTAAAACCTCAAAGAAAGACAAGTATGGGAATTTCCACTTATTTGTAAAGATGAAATTATAGGGGTCATGGATCAGGGGTCGGGCAATTTCGTCACAAATTATGGATTGGGGTCTGAGGACGGGAATGAAGAGAATTAGGTATGATTTTTTATATCTGAAATTCCTAATCTGATCTGATTAGTGAGTAAGTGAATAACTGATATGAGTTTAAAGTACGAATCAAAGAGTTACAGGCATGTTAGATACCCACCAGTCCTAAACTCAAACCTACCTAGATATCGGTTATCAAATGCTCTGGTAACCACCGCATACTGAAACGGCAATTACTAATGTGAGGACCCTCTAAGTGTCCTTATATAAGGACACTAATCTAGATTCTTATTTATTAAATAGAGATCCATTGGTTGATATGGAATGGGTATTAGGGTAAATTGTTTAATTGGTACTTTTTTTTTTTAATTCCCGTTTTGGATCCACTTTTAATTAATTATCCCATTTTCCCCCTTTGCCCGTACCTGGTTCCCCGCAATTATGTTTGAATTTTAAAATTTGAGCGTCTTATTTTAGTGTTTAGGGTTAGTAGCGCTTGCCAAACAAACAAACTACTCCCTTTTCTGCGGTTTTCCCTTTATTATAAAATGCACTTTCGGTACACATAATAATATATTTAGACTTTTATTTGTATGTCGTTGGAGTCTCATTTTAATAAAACTTGTCTATATTGTTCAATCAAAATACGCATAGACGTTGTAGAGTAGTATCATAGATTGGCTGGGACGAATTAAATATAAAATGTTTTTTTTTTTGGTAAAATATAAAATGGTATTTAGCTGAAAGACATGGAAATTTTTTTATTTTATTTGTAAATTGATGTCTACAAAACTTTAGGTTATACTGGAGTTTAACATTATCGCTAATCAAAAGCAAGAATCAATAGTGAACTCCAGCTCAGCATGCATATAACTAATTTCTTTTAATCAATGAGTAAATTTTTGTATTATGAACAAAAACGAGTTTATCACTTTTCATCCCATAAACCGATCAGCTACATTGGATTGGTTATATAATTACGCTAAATATAATCAATGTAATTAAAAATAAATAAAAATTTAACCGTTATGGTCTAGGCTTAGAGTGAATTTTGTAAACTAAAATATGTAACAATATATTATTGGTGTCACATTATCAAACTACATACAAAAATAGACAATGGTGAAACATAAGTGACGGTGACGTCGTGCCACCCACATCAGCCTAATTAACAAAATTGAATCTTATAAATCATTGTCTCCATCCAGCCATGCACATGCATGCCTAGTTGGAGACAAATGAGATTATGTTAATTAGGTTGACGAGGGTGGTGAGGCCCCACCCAGTTAGAGCCATGTCACAAATATGTCACTATGTTTATTTTTGTACATAGGTTCGACAATGTGCCACCAATTATACATTGTAATGTATTTTTTTTACACAAAACTAAAAAATTAGGCATAGAGTGGCCTTCTCCTAGCCTCACGACAGGTCACGCGGCATACTTAATACGATCATTGTCCTAATTAATTAATTACTACTAATAAATTTTTCAAAGTAAAATTTCTATTCACAACCAAAGTTAAGTGACCGAGTTGATATAACATGCAAACTTAGGTGATCGCTTGACGGATATTCCTATGGATTCAATCATTAACCCGTTTTGGTTCGGTATACTTAATTTGTCCGTCGTCGTTTTGCAAAATATGAAGAAGATATTTATAGCGTAGCATAAAACAAAAATCAAAGTTGATGCATGGGGATCTACTACTATGAGGACCCTCTTAGTGTCCTTATATAAGGACACCCTTTTCTACCTTTGGATGATGATCCAAATCTAACGGTGTGGAACAAAATAAGAGTAAAATTGGAAGCAGGAAAATTTTAGAACTAGTAAAAAAATTAGGGTTACACACAAACCCATCCCACATAACAAAAACAGCCGTCATATTTCCTTTCTCTCTTTCATACTCACTCGCCGGAAACCTAATCAAAGTAGCCGCCAACCGCCAATCAACCATCGCCCTCGTGTCAACCAACCACCGTACATCTCTAAATGACCGTCGCGTCGATCTCCAAACGGCCGCACGCCATCACACACTCCTCGCCAAGCCGTCGGAAGCCTCTAGCCAACCGGCAACCGTAACCTCGCCAAACCACCGTCGCGTCATCAAACCAGAGGAAGAAGGGACACATCCACCGCATCTCTCAGCATGAGCTTCTTATCATCGCTAGATCGGAAACAGACGGTTGAAAAAAGTCTGATCCAAGGCCTTTACTTGGAGCATTTGGTGTGCCATTAGCTGTTTGTGTTAGCCGTTCCAAGTCCAGCAACACTCACGGTTGGTGGGTATGCTTTGGATGGTACATGGATTGTTTTCTTTTGGGATTCTCTAGCACAGATGTTTTTTTTTTTACTATGGCTGGGATTTTTTAGGGGTTGAGGTTTAGCTAGCTTGGGTAGTTAAGGATTGGAGGAGCTTTTGAAAGTCTATGTACAGGAGGAACTTGGTTTCATGGGATCAAAGATCCCTTTATACATCTTATCGGCCCAATGGCGGTACCAGGGGGGAGCTAGGGGGAGCCACGGCGCCCCCCTTCCCTGGTATCGAGTCTAATATTACATGTATTTTTTGGTATTTTCGAAATTTGGCGCCGGGGTATTTGAAGTTCGGCTCCCCCACTACGTTGTTTCGGTGAAATAGTGTCTCAAATTTTACGTAATAGTTACTCATAATCCACTTATAGTATGTAATAATTAAATATTTGATCATAAATTATCCAAATTTGAACAAAAAATTGCCGGTGGCACATATAATTATTTTTTTACTAATTAAGCAACCTATAACCAAAATATTTATTGTGTATTTTTACTTAGTATTAGATTAATGAAAAATTTCTACTATTATCCAAATTTGAAGAACTTTTTTTACCGGTGGTACCAATTTTCTATTTACAATTTGGCGCCCCTCGTATACCAATCTTGGTTACGCCATAATCGGCCTACGGGTTTACATCTATATATATATTTATCATTCATAAAAATAGGCCAACATGAGATAGTCAATTGGTTTTATTGTAGGCAATTCAGAAATTGTTCCAGAATTTGATTTGGTACATGTAGTGAACTGAAAATCAATTGTTCCTTTGTAGTTGATTTGGTACATGGTAGTGGGATTGGAAACCAGTTGTTCTTTTTTATTTTGTACGTGTTCGTGGGATTATTAACTAATTGATATATTAATTCTAATCTTTAACAACAAGTTGTTCTAATACGAAGATTTAGGAACATGTTCATCTTTTCGGATCAGGTTCCATTATAATGATTAGGACATGTTCTGGGTTGACGATTTAGGAACAGTGAAAAAACTAGTATGATGGATCATTTTCAAAACTTAATTAATTTCCATACACTAATTGATGATTTTTCTAAAGAAGAAAAATGGCAAAAAAAAAAAAGAATAAAATCTTTAACTGCCATAAATTAATTATAATAATAAATTAGTGATATTTAATTAAAAAGAAAATTGCCCTAATACCCATTCTAATTCTGACCATTAGATCTTTATTAAAAGAATGAAAGGTGTAGATTGGTGTCCTCATATAAGGACACTTAAGGGGGTCCTCATAATAGAAATTGCCTGATGCATGCATGGTTTCCGCCAACAGAATGCTGGCTAGCTACCAAGTTAGGATGCTTACATCTGTTTATAGTTTTTCTCTCTCTATGTATATGGAAGATTTACGAAAAATACAGTACGAATGCATATATAAATTAGCATTTGAGGTTGAAACAGTTTGGTCCAATCGATGTATGAGTCGTAATAATAGAGCTGATTGTTCAAAGAATATATTCTTAATTAAGACTATGCATTGCTATGCTTTTGATTGGAATAACGAGAGAATCGATATTATCTTACGTCTTTTAATTATGAATGAAGGTTAAATTATGAAGCGACAAAAATTTATTTAAGAAAAATTATGTTGTTAAGTTGAATATATATAGACCGAGTAGATAAATCACTGTTTCACAATACATGAAGGACAATCTGTTAATTATTTAGAAAATTTAGATGAGGTAAAAGTTAAATTTTTCCTAAATATAACGAGCAATTATGCGCAAATTTCACTTGTTTGTATACAACATGCGTTTAGCACAATTTCAACGATGAAATTAAATTTCATTAAATGGTTCAAATGACAAAATTAAATTATATTGACATAATTAGATCTTTTTTTTTATGAACTAGAACAACAACGGAGAAAATACTTAAAAGAGCTAAACAAAATCACACATGTCTTGGTTTTTTTTTGCCCTTAAGGACTCTATGTCATGTGGCAGTTGGCCCTTGGTTGCACCAAGATACTTGAATATATGGAAGGCGCATAACGATTTTGTCTTTAACAACATCACCTCATCGGCTCATCCCCTCCTATTACGTCCTCAAGCTTGTGCAATCACGATTGTGACCTCTGGAAAGTCTCCCATAACCCTACTGTCCCTTCCTCCATTTTAGCATTTATCCACAATCGTTCTCTATCGAATCCTTCGTCTAGTAACTCCAGAGTGGAGGTTTACTGTGACGGGTGCTTCTCTCATGGGACCCGGACGACAGCTTATGGGATCGTCATTATTGATTCTCATGGTTTCGTTAATGGTAAAGCGAGTGTTGCTTTTGTTTCTTCTCCTGTGGCGGCTGAGGCTGTCACTACAAAAAAAATTACTTTTAGCTACTGCAAAATTACAACGGCATGAAAATGCAGTAGCAAATAGTTGTTATTTGCTATGGCAATCACTATTTCAAGTAGTAATTTGCAGTAGCAAATACTATTTGCCACACCACTATTTGCTACTGCCAGCATCCCGTCGCAAATAGTGGTGTGGCAAATAGTATTTGTTACTGCAATTTACTACATGAAATAGTGATTACCGTAGCAAATATCAACTATTTGCTACTGCATTTTCATGCCGTTGTAATTTTGCAGTAGCTAAAGATCACTTTTTTTGTAGTGTGTGGCCATCCTTGAATCTCTCATTTTGGCTCAACATTTGGGGGGCTCGGTGCGAATTTTCTCTGATTACAAGGTGTTGGTCAAGATCCTCAACCATGAACCTTTTTCGTAACCATGGGATTGTGATGCTCTCATTGCAAAGGCGTTAGGTTTTCTTAGCGCTTGTTTGTGGTTGTCGATTAGGTTTACTCCTCATATTGTTAATCACTAGAAAAAATTGTCTTTAGCTATACTCTAAATTACAACAGTTTGAAAATGCAGTAGCAAATAATGATCTTTTGCAACGGCGGCAATCACTATGTTATGTAGTGATTTGCTGTAGCAAATACTATTTGTGACACTACTACTATTTTCACGTTGTTGCAATTTCGTAGTAACAAAAGGAAAACATTTTTGTAATAAATGTAAAATCGAATTGGGTAGTAAAAAAGTTAACCAATGATCTTTTCCAGATTCTTGGTTAACTTATCTGAATCATTCATTCTCTCATTTGTAATTGTCAAGGCCTTCTTTGTCTTTCGGGTGAACGCATTGAAAGCTTTTTACTGTAAAAAAAAATAAAAAATAAACTAAACCACACGGAAATAAAAAAACAGCTGAAGTCACTTAATTAAAGCTCCATTTCGATAATATCACCAACGGTTGGAAATCAGATACTATACTATAGTAATAGTACCGGCCCGCCTACAATGACTACAGAATTGTGTAGTTTAAATGACTACATAATTTTAATCATTAAATTACTATACTTATTTAATAGTTGTGATAAGAAAGGATAAATAAGGAATCTTAATCATTAAATTCTTCCATTAAAATTCAAAATATTACAACAAAAATTTAAAATTCACACGTCTGCCTCCCAACTACCATTAATGTCGTCGTCTTCATCCCCAAACTCAGTAGACGAAGACTCATCGAAAGTCCGTCTCCAACTGATTGCTTCATCAGAATACTACATATACAGGTACTAGTGCTACCAATGGAAGTACTAGTGCACATCTCGAGGAGCACTAGTACTGCGACTCTGGAAAAGAAAACATAAACACTAGCATCAACTTACAATAACTAGTACTAGTGCTACCAATAGAAGTATTAGTGCGCATCTTGAGAAAAAATAGGGAGCACTAGTGCCATGAATGAGAAAAAATAACATGCACTGGTAAAGCACTCGTACCGGATCTAGTCGACAAAGGGAAGTTTGAAGTCACTTGTGGATTGAGGCGAGTGAAGGGGACGGTTCGTTGACGAGATATGGGTTGTGGTGGCCTGTTGAATTAGATCTCGCCTTTGAATGATTTGAATGTTGCGGTGACTGCAGATGAGAACAAATAAGGTACTAGTACAAAGAACACAAACTTCAGATCTGAAGTTGATGCACTAGTACTAACAAAAATTAATGTTAAGATCTAAAATGGAACTAGTACTACCATAAAAAATAAATAATAAATTGGAACTAGAGTAATAGAGGATATATTATTATTACCATAAATAATTGATGAAGATATTAATTTTTTGGATAAGACAAAAAATGTAAAATACTAATTAACTTCATATATTAATGGCAAATCCCCAAATATCTTAAATATCATTTCTTTCCTTATAACCATTAGATATAAATCTAAAAACAAGGACTAGGATTAATGTGTAACTTTTTTTCCTCCTTATGAGAGGGTTCCCTTGTCTCTGAGGGCGGCTAGGGTTTTTTAGGATTTTCTTTCCGGCGAGCTTTCTCGTTTGATTGATTTGAGCTTGAATCATGGAAGCAGAGCTCGAAGCACTTAGGTTGACGGAGGATGAAGAGCAGGTGCTGGAAATCGAAGGTCTTGAGCCGGAAACAGAGATCGAAAACTTTGACCTCTGCGTTGTCGGAACACTAATGACGGACAGATCCTTCAACTTTGAGGTGATGAAAAATCGTATGGCCGAGATCTGGAGGCCGTGTAAAGGTATCACGATCAAGGACTTGGGTGGAAAGTTAATTCTCTTCAAGTTCTACCACATCCTTGATCTTCGATGGGTCATTGACAACGGCCCTTGGACACACAATGGCAATCTTTTGGTGCTGCATGAGATACAATGAGGAGAGAACCCCGAGGATGGTTTCGCTGACTGTTTCTGATTTTTGGGTCCAACTTCACAATCTTCAATATGGATTCTTTGCTGAGGCAGTGGGCAAAGCCATGGGGAATTTCATTGGAGAATTCATAGCTTACGATCCCAAGGTTCATGGAGAATACCCCGAGCAGTTTCTGCGCGTACGAGTTCGAATGGATATCAGGAAGCCTCTGAAACGCGAGAAACGTATTCAGCGTCCAGGCGGGAAGAGCTTTATGTGCAAGTTCAAATACGAAAAACTACCTACCTTTTGCTACCTTTGTGGATTGATCGGCCATGTGGAGCGAAACTGCAAACTCAGGTTCGAAAACCCTAACAAGGAAATCCCTCGCTTATGGGATGCCGAGATTAGAGCACCACCTCGCAATACAAAACCAAAGGGAGGAGAGAGATGGTTACGAGAAGAAGAGGACCCAGCTGATGAACACTACAAAAAAAAACAGCTGTTTGGCGTCGGTCATACACGCATTTTAGCGTCGGTCATGACCGACGCCAAAATAAATAGCGTCGGTCGGACAAACCGACGCCAGATTTGGTGACGCTAAACTTTAGCGTAGGTCGTTTGGTCAACCGACGCTAAAACGCGTGCCAACCGACGCTATAGTATTTCGGTCGAACCACCAACCGGCTCAGTGGTTAGCAGATAGCGTCGGTCGATACTTCTGACCGACGCTAAATTTCTAGACCGACGCTAAAAAGCGCGTGTTTGGTCAACCACGCGTTGACCTACAGTAGCATTTAGCGTCGGTTGTGACCTACGCTACTATAGGTCCGACCGACGCTATTAGAGGTTCCAGTGGGCAGAAATTTGCTTAATTTTTTCGTTTTCTCATACTCTTCTAGTGCCAATACCTGCATAAATTTCCCTGCATACATCAATTTCATTTTCACAATTCATTTTGCCAATTAATAAACATACTGAATAAACATTATTCTATAAATGTCGAAAACATCCTCCTAAAACATTCTACTAAAACATTGTTCTAACACATGCACCTTAAACATCCCCCTAAAACACCTAAAACGTACATGCTACCTACTCATCCTCCTCGTCATCGTACAAGTCCATGTCCTGGGCATCCATATCTGGGGGCATACTCCCTTTTCCCTTTGAAGATGAACCCACCAACTGGCTGAGCCGCTGGACCTCCTCCTCCAGATGGCTGAACCGCTGAACCTCCTCCTCCAGATGGCTCAAGCGCTGGACCTCTGCCTCTAACACCCTCACTAGATCATCAGCGGGACAATGGCCGAAGACGTGAGTGGTAGTAGCTGAACTACTACCCTGACTCGATCCACCGGCTGCTCCACCATGTCTCCTACTCATATTAACCTGAATACACAAAGACAACAAATAATTAGACTTTGACTATTTTAAAATTACATATATCATATACTACATTACATTACCTGGGAGGGGGTCACGCCAGTTCCCATACCGCGAACTCTACCACTGTGCTCCTTCGGATAGACAAGTCCGAGTGCATCGTTCGCAGAAGGAAATGTCGGGACTGTGGGATCACGGTCAGCTCCAGAATCCGAGGCTGCACATTGATGACACAAATGAGTTTCACAAACCAAAGTTAATTAAATAGACACTATTGGAGATTATTTTGTTAGATTGGAATAGGTGATCAAGTACTTACCACATTAGGATCAGTGTAAGTCTGATCCTTCTTTGTGTGAGTGATAGCATACAACTCACCTCTACTGGGCGCATTTCCTCCCCTTTCAGCTGCCTACAAGTGTGCGAACTAAACAATATGAATACACTTTCTAAAAGGTACTAATACACAAAAAATTATTAGCAATTTGAACTGAATTATTACCAACTCCAGTCCTAGCAATATGCTACTGAGTTTAGTTAACTTAAAAAACAAACCCTAACTCAACCATATTCTAACATTAATCATATTCTAACAATTACTTAAAAATAACAAACAATTCTACTAATTAATCTCATTTTTAAAAAAAATTATAACTGATCATAGTGAAAACAACATACATATTACTATACAAGTTTAATCAGTTTTATGAGACATGCATATTACAATCAATTAGTTTACGTGTAAAAAAAAGACAACAAATGCATACCTTACACCGGGGTGAGCTCCAAAAAGGCAGAAGACAGAACCACGAGAAAATAACTACTCGAAACGGGCACTGAGAAAATAACCACAACATGTACAATTAGAACTAATCAGAATAACTATTTCAATCCACAACAATGCTATTGACACATACAATCTAGAAACTAAACGAAATTTAAATTACAATCTACAATTCAATACTATTCTAGGAGTCACAGCAATTTCAATTCACTACAATTCTATTAATCACAACGTATACAATTCTATAATTCTATAATTCTATAATTCTCTACAATCCTAAATAATCAGAACATATACAATTCTAATTCTTTACAAAATAAACGAAATTTAAATTACAATGTACAAATTAAATAACTTACACCGATACATAGGAGGAGATGTCAAGGAAGCACGGGAGATGAGAACAGCGTCACAGCAGCTCCTAGCTCGAATGCTGACAATTTCAGAGGATTTTCAGAGGATTTGGGGAGTTGAGAGAACTTCAAACTTTAGGGAGGAGTTGCATAATGATTTCTGTCTTCTGGGATGGGTTTTTATATGTTCGCGGTTTAACGTCGGTCGATGACCGACGCTAAAACGCGTGTTAGCCGACGTTATTCACACGCGTTTTAGCGTCGGTCACAACCGACGCTAAAGTGTTTCTGTTGACCGACGCTGATCTAACCTTCTGGTTAACCAAAAAATTGAACCAGGGAAGGCATATAGCGTCGGTTGTCACGCTAATTTTAGCGTCAGTCGGCAATCAACCGACGCTAAAACGCGAAGTCAACTACTTAGCGTCGGTTGTTGACCGACCGACGCTAAAATGCTACGTTTCAACCGACGCTATAAGCCTTTTTTTTGTAGTGGAAGGGTTTGGAGAAGCTAAGAAACCTACAGATGATACTGCACCAAATATAAAACAATTGGTTGCTAACTTCGGAGCCAATAGAAGTAATGACAGAGAAGATGTTACTGACACAGAAGCAGCAAAGCAACTGGAGTTGGAAGGAATTGATATTACTATGGAGAAGAAACGTCGTAGAAACCCGAATGATCTTCCAAACAGTTTCAGGAAAAGATGGAGAAGATGAGATAATGGCAAGCCAGACGAAAAAAAACAACTCATGGTGTACACGACCCAAAAAACGTGACTCCGGCAGGTCTGCGAAGCAGTACCTGCCGAGAATTATGATCATCCTAAGTTGGAACTGCCGGGGTCTTGGCCAATCCCGAGCGGTTCAAGTTCTAAAAGAGCTCACCAAAGCTCATAGGCCAGGGGTACTCGTTCTTTTAGAAACACTTGTTTGCAAACAACGTATGGAGGAAATTCGAGTGGAGTTACAGTTCGAAGGATGCTTTACTGTCGATGCGGTGGGGCGTAGTGGAGGTGTTTGTGTGATGTGGAAAGAAGAGAGGTTTGCTCGTTTAATCAATTATGATCAAAATTTCATTAATGTTGAAATCAACGATGGCAATGCTATGCCGTATATGTTAACTGGTTACTACGGCTTCCCGGAGAGAACCAGAAGAAGGGAAGCTTGGGATCAACTAAGGGACTTAGCTCAAAGAGCGATGGATCGGTGGTGCTGTATTGGCGACTTCAACGACCTGCTCCACAGTTCAGAAAAAAGGGGGCTACGGGAGCACCCTCAAAGTTTATTCGATGGATTCCGAGAGGCGACCGAGGATTGTGATTTATGCGATATCAAGCTGGATGGCTACCCATTTACTTGGTGTCGATCTAGAGGTCGATATAATTGTATTGAAGAAAGGTTGGATCGTGCTATGGCGAACGGTAGTTGGCGGCGTGAATTTCCTCGCGCCTCACTTCGCAACCTGATTGCCCCAATCTCTGATCACTCCCCGATCCTGCTCAACACCACCCCCGTGCCAAGAATGGAGAGACAACGAAGATTCAGGTTCGAAAATAAATGGTTCGGTGAGGATGGTTTGAAAGCGAAAGTAGAGACAAGGTGGAGAGAGGCGGGCCATGCAAATTTGCATGATAAATTGAAGTCATGTGCAGATGATCTTTTTAGATGGGGGAGGCAGCTCGACGACAAATTCAAGACGAGGAAAAATGAGTGTTTGCTCCGCCTTGATGAGTTAAGAGCGAGACACGATGAAGCTGCAGCCGAAGACTATACCAAAACTAAAGATGAATTTCTCGCTCTGCTCAAACAAGAAGATGCTCATTGGAAACAAAGAGCGAAGCAATTTTATCTGAAAGACGGAGATCTTAATACAAAATATTTTCATGCGGTTGCCAATGGACGGCGGAAGCGCAAGATAATCGCTAAACTTAAAGGAGCAGATGGAGTTTGGTGTGAAGAGAAGGAGGGTCTGGCCGAACTTGCAGGAGGATACTTTAATGATCTGTTTAGTCGTAGTAGTTGTGCTTGGGAGCCGGTGGTTAATATGGTGAACAGGAGGTTCAGCCAAGAAGACAACGATATGCTTCTCGCGCCTTTCTCCGATGAAGAAATTCGGCTAGCAATGTTCTCTATGAATCCAGACAAAGCGCCGGGGCCGGACGGGTTTAACCCGGGATTCTACCAGAAATTTTGGCATATTGTTGGGACGACGTAACCCGCTGTTGTCAATCGTGGATCTCGAATGGTACTGTGCCGCACGATCTAGAGCCACAACCATTGTCCTTCTGCCGAAAAGCGACCAGCCGGAGACGGTGAAGGATTGGCGACCAATCTCGCTCTGCAACGTGCTGTACAGGTTGATAGCGAAAGCCCTCGCGAACAGATTAAGGAAGCTCATGCCAGGTATGATCTCTGAAGAGCAGTCTGCGTTTGTCTCGGGGAGATCTATAATTGACAATGTCATGATTTCATTCGAGATTATCCATAGCATGAAGTTAAAACACAGGTCGAAGCACGGGGAAGTAGCTATCAAGATCGATATATCAAAAGCTTTCGACAGGGTTGACTGGACTTACCTGAGAATGATTTTGCTGAAGCTAGGGTTTGCAGATCGGTGGGTAGACTTGATCATGAAGTGCGTCCTTCGGTTGATTATCATGTGGCGGTTAATAATGAGCTAATAGGCCCGATTACACCAGAGAGAGGTCTTCGACAAGGTTGCCCGTTGTCACCTTTTCTCTTCATCTTGTGTACCGAAGGGTTATCGGCCATGCTTAGACAGAAAAGTGATGATGAATTGTTACATGGGGCAAGTGTCATTCGGGGAGCTCCAGCTGTGTCTCATCTCCTTTTTGCCGATGACAGTTTTTTATTTTGCAGAGCCGACATTGAGGAGGTCCGTCACATGAAATCGTTGCTAACCATGTACGCGGACGCGTCGGGTCAATCTATAAATTTCAAAAGTCAGGTATCTTCTTCAGCCCAAACACACATGATATGTTGAAGGATGGTATTCGTTGGATTCTTGGGATTTCTCGGCCCCTAGACACAGGGAGGTACCTCGGATTGCATCAATGGTCGGACGAAGGAAAAAGCAAATCCTTAGCTACTTGAAAGACAAGATTTGGCAGCGGTTGCAAGGGTGGAGAGATAAACCCATCTCGAAGGGAGGTAAAGAAATTCTGATCAAAGCAGTAATCCAAGCTCTACCGGTTTACTGCATGAATGTGCTTTTACTCCCTATCACTCTCGCGGAGGAGTTAGAAAGAATGATGAACAGCTTTTGGTGGGGTACGAAGGGTCGAAACGGTGGTGGTATTGCCTGGATGCGATGGGAAAGACTATGTGCACGAAAGGATCAGGGAGGAATGGGATTCAGGGACCTGTACGGCTTCAACCTCGCGATGCTCAGAAAGCAAGGCTGGAAGCTCTTCACAAACTCGACGTCACTAGCTAGTAAAATTTACAAAGCAAAATATTTCCCAAAAGGGGACTTGTTGTCAGCCGAGTTAGGCTCAAACCCAAGCTATGTTTGGCGAAGTATTTGGGAAGCGCGTATAGCTTTCGCTCACGGCTATCGATGGAAGATTGGAACGGGACTGAGGTGAGAGTTTGGGATGATCCTTGGGTCCGACGTGAGGAAAATTGGAGAGTGAAATCAGGCTCGCCCATCGACGGCTGGGATTTACGGTTAAGTGCGCTTGTATTACCGAATGAAAGAGGTTGGGATGAAAACAGAGTTCGCGCCCTATTTCATCATCAAGAAGCTGAGGAAATCTTGGCTATGCCTGTGTTCGGGGAAGGCGAAGGCGTGAAGATCTGGAACTACAGTAAGACAGGTGACTATACGGTTAGATCGGCGTATAGACTTTTGATGGAAAGTGTGGCGCCTAGGCCACATTTAAATGTACCAGGTGATTGGAGGAAGCTATGGGATACCAAAGTGCCGCCAAAAGTAAAGCATATGACCTGGCGTGCGGTGAGAGGTGCGTTGCCAACAAAGGAGAACTTGCACCGTCGAGGAGTGCTTGCGCCGGACGGATGCGACATTTGCGGGATAAACATTGAGACGACATGGCACATATTCCTTGACTGTGCATTCGCACTTGATTGCTGGGAGAGTGCGGGTCTACGGAGCTTGATTGAGCGCCAACGCGAAAGCTCTGAATCTTTTTTTGAATGGGTTCAGACCATGCTTAATGAAGGACCCAAGGAAGCTATCGAGAAAATCATGGTGATCTTGTGGGCAATATGGAAAGAACGAAATGAGCGTGTCTGGAACAACAAATCTTGTGGAGCTGATTGGGTGGTCCAACAGGCCATCGAGGTGCTCACGGATTGGTCTCGGGCTCAAGCTAGCAAAATTACTAACCAAGGTGATGCTCGACAGCCTGCATGTGACAAATGGCATGCCCCACGGCAGAACTTTGTTAAATGTAACGTGGATGCCGCCACCTTCGATGAGCAAGGACGTTGGCCCCTACGTAATTATAATCTTCCCTTTTCCAACTAAAAGTTTTCATCAGTCCCATTAAAAAAATAATCCAAAAAAGGGAATTTATCATCAACACTATTTAGGGGCCGTTTGGTACCTAGAAAATTTCGATATGGAGGTTTTAATTCTTTGTTTAGCAAATTCTGATATGTTTGTTTGGCATCGTTTAGTGTATTTGAAGAAATACTTATTTTTATTATAAATTTTTATTTTCAAAAAAGTGATTAACTATCTTTCACTAATGTCGTTTAACAAATACTATTACACATTAGAAAGATAAAATTTATTAAAATATTCATCATAGTTCAATACATCCTATTCAATGAAGAAATCAAATCGCAAATCTTCGCGAATTAAATCTAAATGCATCTTATAAATATGAATAAACTAAATTTCACAATTTGCTAAAATTTCATTACTTAAATCATAATCGTAATCATGACGGTATTTTAATGACCACCTACAGTTCACATTTTATTTGATAACAAATAGTTTCCTCATTACATGCCACATAGAGTTCTTATTTGATATAATCGCCTAACTTTTCGCAATCTAAAATCTATAATTACGGCATGCTATAGGCAATTGATTACATTAATTTCAGGTAGACAAGATTGCAAATTCATTACTTACATATGCGTAAAATCTGCGGATTAGTAATCATCAGTTTGGACCATCCTACCGACGTGTCCAGCTATTAGGCTTACTTCTCTGTAATACCAAACTAGGCGTACCCGATTAACCTCCAATGGGTTCCATTGGGGGATCAAGGTTAATGGTTAAAATCGATTAATCCGGTCGTTCAAGGAGCGGTTAACATTTTTAGCAAATCGGTGAACGATTAAATGCGGTTAACTGACTTGACAGAAACAATAACGGAATGAGAGTTCTAATGCAAGTGCTTATTTACATGGTGTATAATTTATGATATTATTCAATTTACAACGAATTTTAGGGTTAAAATAGGTTAAATCGGTCATAAAATCGTTAAGTCAGTCAAATTTTGTTAAACCATCAAAACATGACAAATTATTTCGGTAAAAATAGTCTGTTAAACCATGTGTTAAGAAGAAACGATTAAATAAAAAGAAAAAAATTACGTCCAACGTGGCAGTTGTTTAGTTGCTCCCGCCACTCCACCATTCCCCAACACAACACAGTTCCACCAATTGGTCTTCAGAAAACGGTTCACCCGTCACCGGACCCGAGTCCGATTGGCCCGACTGCCATATTGACCACATTTTCGCAGCTTCATATATATATATATTAATAGGGTTAATATTTCCAAAAACCCTAAACTTTGGCAATATATAATGAAAAAATTTAAGTTTAAAAACCCCAAATCTATCCTGTACTTAACACCGTTAGTCCTTGTTTGTAAAGTTTTAAACATTTTGAACCAAGTTGCTAACAGAATTAATTTTTAAGTTTTTTGTCTTCTAAAATTAGTAACCCAGGTTTTCCGAAATAGCATTTTGGACTGCTCAATTTTATCCCTTACAAATCCTCCCAAAAAGACCAATCGTTAACCGTCTTCAACTCCGCCGTCTCTCAACTAGAACAGAACAACGAAAAGATTCTAGCACAAAAGAATTCTGACCTTGTAGACAGGGCCAAACCCGCCAGATCCAAGCAAGTTATCCCCAGAGAAGTCATTGGTAGCTGATTTAATCTCGGAGAAGCTGAAAGCACGCAGATTCGGACGATTCGAGCTCCCAAATTGCATTCGGGACAGTTTATCTTTTTGGCTCTTAATGCTCTCCACCTTCGTCTGTACTAGAGAACCACCATGAACAAAAGCACAATAATGAGTGCAGGGAGCAAGGTTTCTAGCACCAGCAGCAGCTGCTTCCTCTGCTTCTTGTTTCTTCCACTTTCCTCCATGTCCATCAACTGAGCTGCACGAGAGAGCTCCACCCGTGGCACGACACTCCCAAAACTAGCTTATTGGCTGGAAACCCGAACCCACTCCTTTACTCCTGAATCGGTCGAGTCGTCGCTGCCGAATAACGTGGCGTGGTTCGCCGTGAAGTTCTCCTTCGTCGGCAAGTGGTAGTCGTACGCTATGAGGTGCGCCCAATCCAGATTCCTCGCCATGGATCAAACTGGATACGTGGCCGAACTCAAATTTGGAGATCTCGGAACCGCCATCGTAAGCAACGGCTTCGAATTGTTAGATTTATCCACTTCCGAATCGATCGCAGATCTAAATTCATCAATTAGGGTTTAAAACTTCCCTATGTTCGTACCGTTTGGCCACAACCAGCACAAATCGATTCCCTAGAACCCGTGCAGTCTCGCGGTTTGGATTGAGGTCGGATGAAAGAGCTCCGGCAGGAAGAGGTGGAGGCCACGGCGGAGAGGGGTAGGTCGATGTCACGGATGGCTATGAGGGTGGTGACGTCGGGTTTTTGGCGGCGGACGGTGACGGTGAAGGCTGAGAAGTCAGGGAGTGAAGCGGGAGGGATGGATATGTGGAAGGTGGAGGAATTGACGCGGGCGAAGGCGCAGAAGAGGTGAGTGAAGAGAGCGGAGTTTACTCCGGTGATCGGGAAGTCGCTGACGGAGTCCCAATATGCGGCTTTTACCCATTTATGCTGGTCGGCTGTTGAGTTGTGAAGTTGGAAGAAGAAGAGAAGCAGAGTAAATGACTGGGTTTCGGTTGCTGAGCAAGATGTGGGAAAGATTTGCGGTTCCGATCTCTTTCTCTATCGATTGGTTCCAGATAACGCGGGGAAGAAGATGACTGAGTTGAAGACGGTGGAGTTGAAGACGACGGAGTTGAAGCGACGGAGTGAGCGGGGAGGTTAAGACGGCGTTAACGATTGGTTTTCTTTGGGAGGATTTGTAAGGGATGAAATTGAGCAGTCCAAATGCAAGTTTTGAAAACCTAGGTTACTAATTTTAGAAGAGAAAAAACTTACAAATTAATTCCGTTAGCAACTTGGTTCAAAATGTTTAAAACTTTACAAACAAGGACTAACGGTGTTAAGTACGGGATAGATTTGAGATTTTTTAAACTTAGAGTTTTTTCATTATATATTGCGAAAGTTTAGAGTTTTTGGAAATATTAACCCATATTAATATTAAAAGAAAGCAGAGATTATTTCATTTATTGTGCTTCCATTTAACTTTTCTCCATAACAACAGAAATTAAAAATCAAAACCATCATTTTTCATTTTACTCCGCCTGTCTCCCCATGACCGTATATTTTATTCTGCTATTTGTAAATTTCCTCCATTATTCTACCACTTATATAAATCACCAGTAGCTTGGTCCCTCTAAAGCTTCTTCTTTTGCCTTTTACGAGGAAATCAGATCTTCGTCTTCCCTCTCTTCTCTCTCTCTCTGTTTTCTTCTCTTCCGGCAAAGAAAAGTTCTATTCCACCGCAATTCTCTCCCGCGGTCAGCTCTCACTCTGTTTTCTTTACGGTAAGCACAGAAATGACGTTGACTTCTGCATGTATCCTACCCAATTCAGGAAACCACGATTTTATCATCTGTGTTCAAATCTTTTCACAGCTAAAAAGTTCCCATATCCGTCGATTGATTCATCCCCGATTTGGTTTTGATTTCTGTGTCCTTTTTGTTTGCTCTGTTTTCAAAACAGAGTCCTCTGTTTTGACAACACCCAAAAGAAAAAAAGGTTAGAACGAAAAAGAGCTTTCCTCAACATGAGCCGATTGGGAACTTTGAGATGAGATCTTGAATAGCTGTTTATCAAATTAAAATAAAAAAATCCCCATGGAAGGGAAGAATCTACTAAACTTTTTATTCCCTACACTCTGTCTTTCTCCTCTGTATTCGATGAAAAAGGATGAACATGGCCTCTTCCTCGATCTTATTTAATTTCAGTAATCATTAGCTTCGCTTTCTTTCCATCGAAGGATTGTTTTTGTTTCTCTTCTCTTCATCCAAGCAGGTTGTCGGATGTTTCCAATGCCACCTGCAACTGTTCCTTTCTTCCCACTCTTTCTTCTCGTTTTATTTAAAATTATTATTCCGACGAGAGCAACTGTTACTTTGTATTTCTTTAGTGTTGGCAAAACCAATTTCTCCCTCGATCACTGCAACTTGCCATTTGATTTAATCGCATGGTTTTTTGTTTCCACCCGGAAGACTTTTAATGCAATATTTTTTTTCCGCCCCCTCCTACCAGAAAATATCTAGTTTCATATCTTCTTCACCGAACTAATCCCTATAAGCTAAAGGCAATAACTAATAATGACAGTAGGTTTGCTTCTGTGTCCTTTTTTGCCAGGTTTCCCCGCCGGAATTACTCTGCCCGTTTCCTCCTATTTGATTCGCCGGGTTTTCGGCCTATCGGAAGTTTCTACTATGCCTACTGAAACGATGACCAATCCAAAGGTTCGTGATCCGATTAATTTCTTCTGTACTGGTGAATTTTGAATTTTCATGGTGCTGAAGAGTTACTCTGCTTTTTTGTGACAGTCTGCTTGGCCAGTAGTCAGGAGATGGCTCAACTTACAGACCAAATCAGACGAGTTTAATTTCGATTATCCTTTGACAGAAGGTAAATATACTTTATTTCTTTCTTTCTTATCTATCGCCTGGAGGTTCCGATTTCTGAAACGGTCTCTGTTTCCGGTGAAACGCAGACGGGAAAACGCTCGGGAGCAAGAATTTCTCCGGCGACGACGAGGAGGACTGCGTTTTTTCTGGTAAATTTTCTTTTTTTTAATTACTTATCACTGTTGCTCAAATTTTGCACGGTTTAAATAATTAAATCAAACCAACAGTTGTTCGAGCCGTCAGATCAGCGGCTGTATTTAACTGTTGATTTGATATGAGATTTTAGCACCGTGGATTGTGAGCGGGGGCCTCCATGTGTTCATGGAGGGGCCTCCCTCCCCCTTGGTTGGTTTAGTTGGGGAAATAAAAGATTGCGATCGCCACGTGTCCTATTTACAGCACTTTAGGAGTACTTGCTCATATCTCTTGTTCTCTAACCTCTCCTACAGAAGGATTGCTAACGGAAGAACTCGACGATATTAAACCGGCGAAAACAGAGACAGAGACGCCGCCGGTTGCCGATTCTTTAAATCTCAAGTAAGCAACAGATATTATCTATCATAAAAATATTAAACAATTGCGTAAAATGGAAGTGTCGGGCGAAAAGGCTAGATGTCACATTATTTTACACAGACTTCAGCCATTAATTTAATCCTAAAGTTTTCATACATTCAAAAAATTATTATTCCGGCCGGCAAGAAAACTTATGATTCTTGTAATATTGCATCAGGATGTTTGTAGGCACGTGGAACGTCGGAGGCAAGTCTCCTCACGATGGCTTGAACTTGAAAGATTGGCTCCGCTCGTCGTCTCCTTCCGATATCTACGTTCTCGGGTATTAAATTTAATCAACACCTCCGCCGCCGGCTGATTGCGACTCATAGACCTAACGTTGATTTTCTGCCCTCTGCTGCAGGTTCCAGGAAATTGTTCCGTTGAACGCCGGCAACGTCCTCGGCCCAGAAGACACCGCTCCGGCGACCAAGTGGCTTTCGTTAATCCGGCAGGCGCTGAACGGAACAAAGTCGGACGAAGAACTCTGCCAGTACTACGCCACCGCCGCCGAGCAGAAATGCGCGGCTTCGCCGCGGCCGGATCAGTCGGCTAAGCCACGGCTTAGCTTCTCGAACCTGATTTCAATAGAGGATGAGCTCGGGAGGGAGGATTTCCAGAGATTCGTCAGCCTGAATTCCAACGTCGCTGGATCTGAAGTCCTTCCTAGCCCGCGGTCGAATTCTGGCGATGGTACTAATCCGGCGAGGCCGAGGTACTGCCTTGTGACCAGCAAGCAGATGGTTGGGATTTTTCTTTGTGTTTGGGTTCGAGCAGATCTGGTTAAACATCTAAGCAATCTGAAGGTTTCGTGCGTTGGCCGTGGAATCATGGGTCGATTAGGAAACAAGGTTCGTTAATCTAAATTATCTAATCCGCTGATTAGAACTCGGAACACTGGATAATTAGTTAATTACTTCAATAGGTCAATTCTGATCTGATTCTCGAAATACAGGGATCGGTATCGATAAGTATGACTCTGTACGATACAACGTTTTGCTTCGTCGGAACGCATTTAACTTCAGGGGAGAAAGAAGGGGACGAAACCAGGAGGAATTCGGATGTTTGTGAGATCCTGAAGAAAACCAGATTCAATAATCATTCTTCCATAGATCCTGGAAATCAACATCCTCCGGAAACGATACTAGATCACGAGTAATTATTCATTACCTTGTAATCCAGATCCTCTGAGCGATTGAATTTGTTGTTTTCTTTCTAATTAAAACCCTAAAATTTGAATTCTGTGCAGCAATATAATCTGGCTGGGAGACCTGAACTACCGGCTAGCAACCACACACATAGAAACCTGCGAATTGTTGGAGAAGAACGATTGGGAAGCTCTCCTGGAGAAAGATCAGCTTAAGATACAGCAGAAGGCTGGGAGGATTTTCGGAGGATGGGAAGAAGGTCAGATCTACTTCGCTCCGACTTACAAATACCTAGTTGATTCGGATAATTACGCCGTTCAGGCTTGTAAGTCGAAAGAAAAGCGTCGGATCCCGGCGTGGTGCGATCGGATATTGTGGAAGGGAGACGGACTGAAGCAGCTATGGTACGTCAGAGGGGAATCCAAGTTCTCCGATCACAGACCTGTTTACTCGTTGTTCTCGGTCAACGTGAAGGCCGAGAGCAGAAAACTGGTGAAGTCCCAGTCGATGATGCGGAAATCTTCAAGGTTTTTCCCTGTGAGGTCATCACCGACCTCCGTTCTGCTTCAGTCTCCCGGTGTGGCGAAAGTTCAGGCCGAGGAGATGTTGGGAATCCCGGCGACGGCAATCCCTCCGATGTTAACGTAACAGGGACCAGTTTTTTGGAAATAAAAAATAAAAGAAAATGGTAATTGGCGTAGACGGTGGTCCCTGGCTGGCATTTTTAACGGTAAGGGGGAGCTGGATGTTTGACACGTGGACGGTGCTGATGAAGGAGAGCACTAAGTGTAGTGAGTGGCGGCGATTATCAGAGAAAATGGACGGCGATGCGGCGGTTTTAATCATGATGGATGATTATGGATGGTCTCTGTGTGATTGATTTGTTCTGGTGCTTCTGGGTTTATGAAAGGAGTTTAGCCGCTTTTGGAGCAGATTGACTTTGTGGGGTTTTTGTGCTTTTCGTTTTCACAAGTTTTACTTTTTTTTCATAATTAGTTAATTCTTGTTGTTGGAGTGGGTACAGGGGAATAGTTTGTAGAAGCTAATGACGTTGTAAATGAAGGCAATACTAAATTAGACTAAAGATAAAAGGGCTTAAATATGCAGTAAAGTGTGGTAAACAACTACTTTGGGATATCAATGTTGTTGTGTGATTTTTGAGATTGGTGTGAGATGTCTGATCAGCTATTCTTGACTGTTGTGAGAATGTTTTAGAGTTTGATGGCTCGTGAGTATGTGTAGAGAATTTTTAGTTTGCCACTGATATTTGAGGTTCACGTCTTTTGGAGAGAGATATGAATACGTTGCAGATCAATTGACGTACACAATAATCACTTTACACTGAAACTACTGATATAGTAAATGAAGACGATACTAATTAGACAAAATTAATTGGGGTAAAATATATAGTGAAACATACTGAGTTTTTTCTTTTAAGAAAGTATACAGGTAATTAAGTATTTAACAGCGGCAGAAATGCAATTTAACAGTAATGTTGTGTTTGGTAAAGGTGTTGGATGGATAGTTAAAAGTAATGTTGTGTTGTTGGCTGTTATTATGGTTACTTGAATGGAAAATGGTGTCCAGAAAAGTCTGGATTGATTCGTTGCCGAGTCCTTGTTAAGTTATTGGGTATACTAATGACGCCTATCTCGGTAACAACAACGTCAATTTCGCTCGAAAGAGTCGCGTCATGGTCCTTTGTCCTATAAAGATGCAATCTTTATATTGCCTTTTTGCAGTATAAAGCAGCGTAGCAAGTGAATGTTCATATATTTGATTTACCATGTACAAATGTATGCTGGCAAAACAAAATGTTAGAGATTTCGGATATAATGAATAATGATAATGACAAAAGGTAGGAAATATTTGAAAATTTGAACAATTGTTATACATTATATATTAGGTTAAGCCACAACTGATAAGCTGATATTTTATCCTGGAGCGATACAACCTCAGATGAAGAAGAAGTAGCAGCAACATCATCTTCGGTTGTCACTCCCTGATGCTGATGCTGATTGCGATTCGTTTCTTCCAACGTCTGGGTAGTTGCAATCACTCGTGATTCCGTCGAAGGAGGAGAAGAATCGTTATTGCGGTCTTTTGTTTTGCCCCATATGACAAGGTACAACCCTACTACTATAACTGCAGCTCCGACTACCCTTCCGACGAACATCTGTTCAGCGAAAATGATGGAGCTAAGTATCGCCACCATGATCATGCACAAGGGGCTGAAGGCAGTGACGAAAACGGGTCCTCTTTGTTTCATCACCACACCTTGAATGTAGTACGTCAGTCCTGCACACACCACTCCCTGCATTTCTTGTCAGCATTCGACAACAGTACGTATGCCCATGGACAAGTTATTGATGTAAGAGGCTTACATTGTAAGCCGTAGCGAGTAATTTCATGTTCCAATGAAGATCCCACACTCGAGGATTCCCTCTTTCCATCACGACCGCCACTATGCTCCCTTCTACGGCACCCATAAGGCATATCAGAGCCGTCAGCGATAGCTCAGCTGGATACGTCTTAATCGTGATTGCCTAGCCAAAGGACAACATCATTCATTACAAACAAACAAATCATAGTCATAATGTGTAACTAACAACAAACTCACCTGCAAAATCACGAAAGCGGCGCAACTAAATGAGCCGGTCATGATCATTAGGGAACCTTTAATCGAGCTCCTGAGGTCAACCCCACTTCTCCCCGGACCATGGTAGCTCCTTCCTTTGCTCCAAAACAACTCCACCACTGGGCCTTTGATCAATATCATAACCATGGCTCCTGCAACTGTTGCTATTGTTCCAACCACTTTCGCCTGGCTGTGGACCGACTTCACTCGAACTTTCTCAAGCCTGTGATCAAGGTAGTCAAAATTAAGATAAAGAAAAAATCATGATTCAAAACTTTTGAACTTTTAAATTTTACCCGACAATACACGCCATGACAAAAGTGATGGCAGGGAGCATGTTGGCTATAGCAGCTGCGAATGTCGCCGTGGTGTACTTCATTCCTAGGAAGTACAAGTTTTGGTCTATAACCGGTCTGTCAAAACCAAGTCAAACCCATAGTAAGAAAAAACCTTTCTAACTTATAGCCACACATATTGAGCTAAACAACACAAAAATCACAGAGAAATTTACTCGAGCAATCCAAGGACCATTATCTTGAAGAACACCGCCCATGTCATCTTGGGTCTCACTTTCCTAATCAATCACACAACCCACGAAACAAGTCAATTCAAGACACAGATCTAGAAACCGCAAAATGACCAGAAACACAGACAACTACAACTATATATATACCGATCGAAAAAGAGGGCGAAGGGAGAGAAGACAAGGGTTGCAAAGGCGTGGCAATAGGCGACAAGGACATAGTTGCTCATTCCTTGATTGAGGGCAGCCTTGGACAGAATGTCCATTCCTGCTAAACCAACTTGGAGCAGTGTAATCAAAACGAGGGGATTCCATCTTCTCCACCACAGAGCACAACCATTAGGCTGCTGCATATTTACTATCATCATTATAAGCTTAAGTAGGGTGGAATATTTCAATTAAAATTAAAAAATTTAAAAGTTTGAATTTTAATGGTTTCTGGTCAGCAGTAGGTAGTGTGCAATTGTTTTGTGGGGTGTGTGCAGTTTTAGCATATCTCCAGAAAGAAGGTGGGAGTGTGTATGGTCGTGTATTTAAATGTGCAACGTTCTTGGTGTGTTTTGGGTTTTCTCGGAGGAGAAAGATGATGTCAATGCAAAGTTCATGCTTACGAAAAAATTTCAGCTATTCAAATTTTTATATTTATTTACGAGGTTCCAAATTCGGGAGGGAAAATTGTGATAGATATTCAGACTTTAGATCGAGTAAGAAGTGAGAAAATAACCATTTGTGTCACGTATAATTTGTATCTCGATCACATCAGTGAAATTTGTACTACCGCTCACTAATCATATGATCATTAGTGATTGACGTTTTCTTTGTAGAACCCGTTATCTCAATGTCTATCTTTTACAACTAAATGGGATTTGAAAAAATCTCAAACGTATCATACATAGCACAATGTAAGAGTGAAGGGTCAATAATAAACACAAAACTGATAGATTATGTTATTAAGGTTTTTTTTAATGATTGGACGTGGATTTGAATCTGTGAGTGAGGTTGTAACCTGCTTTATGGAGGTGTAGTTACATTTACCATTAGACTACAAGGCCTTACAGTAAACTGATTGTCAACCTGATAAACATGATCAACTTCAACTATTCAGTTTTGATCCAACATCTCACAAAAAAAACTAACAACCTGAAAAGATGTATTGTGTGTTACGACACCTCTCCTCCACCCCGCGTAAAAATTTGAATTGTGACGCATGAATCCAACTGCACATGACTGTCTGATCACTTTTGCCTCGGACAATCTGAAAACCTATCACAACCAAGGTCCTCTTAACTCAATCCGGGTGATGGAGAAAATCTTCAGGGTTATGGTATAGGATGAGCATATGTACCATGGAACAAGCCTCTTGAGTTGCTGGTGCTTGTTTAGTCTCGGAAATGGCGGAACCATTCGAGTTGAGAGTCACCGCATTTATATATAACACCCAAATTTAGGATAGACATTTTGTCACGGTTAGTAGTTAAAATTGAGCATCATCTTTCAAGTCGAAACCAATTCAGTCAGTTAATCGATTGAATATTTGAATTTATTTTAACCAAAATAGTTTTTAACCATCTCTCTTCATATTTTGTTCATATTTATAGTTATTCTAATCAAAATTGACGTAACCAACCACCTTTGATCAGTCAACAATCCATCTGAAACCAACTCGATTGATTAATATTAAAGAGGTTTTAGAAAATTATAATCAATTAACTGACCAAAATACATCGATTATTAACCTAATTGACCGATTTCCACCCTACCCAAATCCAGTTATTCCAAGCCCATAAGTAGTTCAGCCCAATCCCAAAACGGGCCCAAAAAGCCCCAATACAACTCATAATGAGGTTGGGCTGAGCTGTCGCCCAATTGCCAACGGACAAAATAGAAGCCGTGGCCCACCACGTGTACGGTACAGATGTAGCCTTTACCAGGACGCATCGTGCAAGGCACCACCCTTTATAACTATCTCCTCTTCCTTACCAAAGAAAACGACAGCCCTTGGACTCCCAGTTTCCAATTCCGAACTTTCTCTCCTCCAGCCACTTCAACCTACAAGATCTCGCCGCAATTACTTTCCGTACCAATCGCCGGTACGATCCTTCTTAATTGCCAACCGCCGCTGCATTCTCCATCGTCGATCTTACTATCGCTGTTATCTACCAACTTCTATTGTATTCGCCCCTCATCGGATCTCTCTTTCTAGTTCTATTGCTTTCTTATTAGGTAGAGTTGTTTGGTTTAGGGTTCTTGTGGATTGCATTTCTATGCTCAGTCAATTGAAACCGAAATTTGGGGGAATTTTTTTTGGAAGCTGCTTCTTTTGGCATTTCGAAACTGATTAATTGGTTGCATGTAGCCTGGTCCAGTCTCGATCAACTGATGTTTATTTATTTCTATCAACTGTATTTTTGTTTCCGAATTTGCAGGTCTTGAAAGTGAGAAATTTTCCTTTTTTTTTATTGACTTGTGTTCTTTTTCACGGCAGATAAAGGTGAGCTGTAAGGTTGCATGTCAGGGAAGGATCAGCTAGCTGGATATAGCGAATAGCGAGACATGGTACTGTAACTGAATCTTTGAATACATTGAATCTCGATTCACTAATCTGATAAGCAATGCACCCAAAAGACAAGCTAGATGTTACTGCTAATTGCAAAGTTGACGCCTTTTGCTTGAGTTTGTACCGATCGGGAGTCCTTGGCTATGAATTTTCTTGAGCATGGTAACCTAGCTGGTTTCTGATCTGCTTAGTTTATGATCTGCTTGAAATTTTATTCTATCAATAAGCTACACTTTCTTTTATCATTTCATTGTTCTCTCTTCTATGCATTCTTATAGAATATCTGGGGCAGAATAGCACTGATGCGTTTGTGTGCATGCGGTATTAGTTAGTTTCTTTCTGCATTCGAATCGGGTTTAGACGTTTAGTATTTGAGATTTGTCTGAATTTTTTTACAGTATGATGACTTATCGTGGACAGTCTTTTCAGGATCAAGGATTTTGGATGGCCAAAGGTGCCAGTTCTGTAAACATGGCGATGCTAATGAAGATCCATCTAGAAGTGATGCTAAGCGTTCTCATCAGTGGTTTATGGATGGCTCTGAGGCAGAGCTGTTTCCTAACAAGAAACAAGCAGTAGGAGCTCCAACCCACAATTTATTTACAGAACTGCTGACTTCAAATGTTCCTCCCTGGGGTAATCCTTCTAGTTTCCAGTCAATCTCTGGCCATTTTACTGACCGGTTATTTGATTCAGAGCCTCCCAGGCCGGTCAATTTTGACGATAGAAGCATTGCCTCTGTTAGCTCTGAAAATTTTGACATGGATAGGAAGGTAGAGATTGATCCCTTTGGAAATGGTTCTTCATTTGGTTTGTCTATGTCTCACACTCTGGAAGATCCTGATCCTCGTTCTGGGTTAAACTATAGTGGGATAAGGAAAGTGAAAGTTAGTCAGGTTAAAGAGGTCGACAGTGCTGTGCCCGTATCTCGTGATAATATTTATAATAGGGTTGACTGCAATAATGTAGCAACTACTGATGCATATGAGACAAGAGATGAAGCTTCCATATCCATGGGTCTTGCTTACAACAAAGCAGATGGAAGCATGATGTCTGTTGGTGAATCCTATGGCCAGGACCATAGTAGCTTCATATCAATGGGGCTTGCCTACAATAAAACGGAGGATAATCTGTCATTGAATCAATCTTATAGGGAGAGCAATGATTCTCTTGCTATGGGTCATGCATTTAGCAAGGTTGACAACAGTCTGGTGCCTATGACACAGTCCTACAACAAGGTAGAGGAGAATAACATTTCGATTGGAAACATGTTCGCGGGAGGAAATGAGAGCACCATTTTGATGGGTGGCGACATGGGTAATTTGTCAATGGGACATTGCTATAACAAGGGAGAGAGCACCATAATATCCTTTGGTGGTTATGATGAGGATGATTCGAATGCTTCAGCAAGGCTCTTATCCAGTTATGGGCTCTTGGGTCAAACTTCAGTCCAAGGTCTGGTTGCAACAAATGACAAAGAGTTGGGGAACTCAAGTCTTGGTGCCCTTGTAGCCTCAGCTCGGGCAGCTGCCTCGGGAACTGGAAGCGATTCCAGGAAAAAAGATGACACGAAAGCACCAAGGAAGGCTCCTCCGAACAACTTCCCTTCAAATGTCAGAAGTTTGCTTTCTACTGGCATTCTTGATGGAATTCAAGTGAAGTATATTGCTTGGTCACGAGAGGTAGTGATTACTTCTTAACAGGTTTTGTATCCCATATTCTTCTTTACCTGTCTGGTGTCAGTTCATTTATCTGCATGTATTAGGAAGCTTATTCTCTCCTTTGTAATGTGATTCAGAAGGAGCTCCGTGGAGTGATAAGAGGTTCTGGATACCTATGTAGTTGCCAAGCATGCAATTTTTCCAAGGTGAGATTGTGTAGCATCTTTCAGAATCTTCTCAAGTTCTTGACCAGTCTATAAGGTATCTAACATCCTTTTTTTCTTCTTTTTCTACAGGTGATCAATGCATATGAATTCGAGAGGCATGCTAATTGCAAAACAAAGCATCCAAACAATCACATCTACTTTGATAACGGAAAAACAATTTATGGGATTGTTCAGGAGCTAAGAAGCACTCCACAGCACATGCTGTTCGATGTTATGCAGACAATAACTGGTTCTCCTATCAACCAGAAGTCCTTTCATCTATGGAAAGGTAATGTTCGTTTGGTTACCCTATGTTTACAGTTTGCACTGCTGGCATGTTTGAGTTAAAAAGTTCTTAACTTTAACATGCACTCCACTCCATCGTCTTTTTCAGAATCCTTTATGGCTGCAACCCGTGAACTTCAACGTATATACGGTAGTGATGAACCAAAACCCTTATGATACAATGGACTAGTCATAAGGATCAAAACTTGAAAGACCTATGTTTGTGCATAATGGTGAAACTACTGATCGCGGCGAGGCTTATCGCTCCCACCTTACTGGATGAAGGGCAGTTGATGCATTTTGCAAATTTCGGACATGGTGGGACTTGCAGCAGGGGAACACAGGACCCTTGGGGCTGCCCTTTTGGATATGTATTTCCCATTCTTTTGATGGGTAAATGGAATTTTGATGGAACATGTGGTGATATTTTCGGAGGAATCAAAGTTAAAAGTATCGTTGTGTTCAGTTCCATCTTTTTCATGATCTATTATCCCCTATCGCAGACTGTCTTTATCGGTTACTTAAATGGAAAATGATGTCCAGTTTGAGTCTGGATTGATTCGTTCTACCAGGTAAGCAAACAATCGTCCGTGCTCAAGTCTTTTCAGGTCTACTAAATGACCCTTCTTGGTCACAGTAGGGTCAATTTCGTTACAACTGACAACTCAAAAGGAATTGCAGCAGTGATAATAATAACAATCTTGATCATCGAAAATCTCAGGGATGGTTGATTGGTAGTTCTACTGTTGAAGTCTGTTGCTGAAGCTGAAGCTGCTGGTGATGATGATCATGATTACCGTTACAGCATGATCCATTTCCTGCTACTACCAGACTACTCGGAATCGCCTGCTGTTCCGAATCGTAGTCCTTGCTTTTACCCCAAACTACAAGGTACAGCCCTGCTACTATGATTCCAGCTCCTATTACCCTTCCGAGGAACATTTGTTCAGCGAAAATGATTGAGCTCATTATTGCTACCACGACCATGCACAGCGGGTTGAATGCTGTCACGAAAACCGGACCTCGGTCTTTCATCACCACTCCTGTTATGTAGTACGCAAATCCCGAACATACCACTCCCTGTTTGAAAGAGAGATTTCATTACGAAATGCTTGTAAAAGAACTCAAAAATTTTCAATTGGACTTGGTCCAAACTTACGCTATATACAGCAGCGAGTAGTTTGGTGTCCCAATGAAGAACCCAGGCTTGAGGGTTGTGTCTCTCCATCACTAGCGCCACTACGGATCCTTGTATTGTACCGATCAGGCAGATCAATGCCGTCAAAGAAAGCTCAGCTGGATATGTCCTCAGTGTGATTGCCTGACACATGCAAACAGAAATTAAAATAGAGCCATTAAGCTGATAAGTTGGAGATGAAAAAATGGACGGGTATGGGTATTCGCAAATAGTGAAATACGTGAAAAGTTAAACCATCACTCAACCTGCAACACAAATAGTTGGTACCAAATACTCAAATGAAAGAAAAAACGGATCGAAATAGTAGGTACCCACTACCCATACTCATATCCCAAGATAAAAATATGCAGAATGACGAAAATGTTCGACCTGTAGAATCACAAAAGCAGCCCAACAGAAGGAACCAACAGTGATCATGAGAGCACCCTTGATTGAGCTATGGAGGTCTACTCCACCACCTCCTCCTCCTTCGCCGTGAAAGCTCCTTCCTTTCGTCCAGAAAAACTCCACCACTGGACCTTTGATCATTGTCATCACCATCGCTCCTCCCACCGTAGCCACCGTTCCCACTACTTTCGCCTGACTATGAACTGACTTCATTCGGACTTTCTCCATCCTGTTTCTTACAAATTAACATTAGTTTACCCTCAAAAGATTTTACCCATTTTTCGACGATGGATATCAACTATTTGTTTACCCGACTATGCATGCCATGACGAAAGTAATGGCCGGGAGGATGTTGATTATTGCAGCTGCGAATGTCGCCGTGGTGTACTTCATCCCTAGGAAGTACAAGTTCTGGTCTATCACTGGCCTAATGAACAAAAACACATTAATTAAGTACCATCATTGTCATTAATCAAAATGTGTCATGACCTAGATTGGTACTAATTCGAAGGACTTACTCGAGTAATCCGAGCACCATTAGTTTAATGAATATCGACCATGTCATCTTAGGCCTCACTTTCCTGATTCAATCTCACAAAAACAGTCAGAAGCAGAACGACAAAAAAGAGTCAGGCGTAACAAGTAATGAAAAGATTAAAATACCGGTCGAGAAGAAGGGCGAAAGGGGCAATGACAGCGGTGGCAAATGCGTGTCGATAGACAACAAGGACATAGTTGCTCATTCCTTCGTTAAGGGCGGCCTTGGACAAGATGTCCATTCCAGCCAGCCCAATTTGGAGGAACGTAACGGCGACGAACGGCTTCCATCTTCCCCACAGACCATTTGATTGCTTCACATGATCATTCAGCATCGTTTTTGGTTATAATCTGGGTTTGTTTACTTAGTAAAGCTGCAAATAAGCTCTGATGAAAGAGTTGTGGGTATGCAGAGATTGATATATAGAGATGATGGGGAAGATGAGAGCTTTAAGGAAAAGAGTGTCCAATGGAGTTAGCTAAGCTCAGTAGAAATAATTGGTGGGTGCTGAGTATATTTTGAACGTGTCATTATCAATGCTTTATTATTACCCATAGGGGTTGTTGTAGAGTAGTTTAGATGCCATTGTTACAAGCTTACTCTGTTTAATGATAGTAATTAAAGAAACAGAGCATTTCATTTATATGACTTAACGAAATTGTGCAAATCTCGGCTATGTCGAGTTTTTTTGAGAGCTTTTGTTCGAAGGGGTGTTTTGATGACTAATATGAAAAATCAATATGAACTCTCGAGTTAATTGGGATGCAACCGCTCTTCACACCACTTCTAACTCTCCACCCAACCCATGTTTCCTCTTCTTAATCTCAACTTAAGTGTTTTCTCCTTTGGCGCCTTGCGGATTGACATTGAATGAGATGCAAAATAAGTTTCACTAACATTGTACGATGAGAGAGTCTTTTTCTAACAACAGAATGAACGATCGTCCAAAAGATGTTGACGCGACCCGTTACTACATTTATATTATAGTGGAAAACAGATTCTGTTGCGATATGATCCATTGGATTAAGAGAATTATGCTTGGATGCCACGGAAGTGGAATCCACTCTAAACATATATTCAGAGTGTTTATGTGTGTTTCGTGTGAATCATGCATTTGTCTGTTGTTCTTGAGGAGCATTTAATTTTAATGGATTCTGAATTATTAATATTACTAATTGGATTGTGGTTTAACTTTTTATATATTCTCATGTGTCTGGAAATCATATGTGGAGTAGTGACTATGAAAACAACTCTTATTTGTCTCTGTAATTTCAGTTTTGCCTCTCGACACTATGAATCTTTTCTTTTCTTATCTTTACTGTCCATGATCCTAACTACCGCTTTGCACTCACCTCTGCTGAATAGCGAATTCTCCTCGGGCTGTTTGGTGGATGAAATTAGGTTCTAATTCTTGGTTAATTAGAAATTGACCCAACTAATTTGTACTACAATTCTCAGAGCCGGAAATTGGAACTCAATTCCATCAACCAAACCACTCCTATGATATACGTTGAATTCCTTTCAACAGCGTGAGTTATTGGGATACAACGAATCATATGATATGGTGTTAAAAAAATTTCATGATTGAGAAGTCATAGTTTTTTGTAAAAAGAAAGTCTTGGCTTCGAAATTTTGTAGCTCCCACTCTATTACACAACACTGACTGAAATTGTGCAAACTTTAGACTCATTGGGATGATTGCGATTTATCTTCTTAGTTGGAATCATCGATAAAACCAAATCAAACAGCTTGACCATATCCAAATTTTAAGTTGAATAGTGTTCATGAAATTGTAATTGGGGTTATGGGTTATAGAGTTGCTTTCAATATCTCATTTCAAATACTAAGTTGTAAATATATGCAAAATTAGACAAATGTGACATGTAAATAGTGAGATTTTTCACCATTATAAATAAAAAATGAAACTATGTACCTAAATAAATACAATTTGAAACTATGTACAAATCTAGGTATTTCCGCCTAGGGTATAGGCGAATTCGCCCCTGGCCTAGGCGAATTCGCCAAGCTCCTAGGCGAAATAGACTCATGACCAAGATTCCTGACTCATCTGATTCTTGACCGGTTCAGTCCAATAATCGGAGAATCCAGAAGTATGACAGGCGATTTCGCCTCCCAGCTGGGCGAATTCACCTAAGGTACGGGCGAATTCGCCTGTTCTAAATTGACTTAAATCGTTATAAATAACTGCCTAAATTCGGTTATATATCACCAAATCAAAAGAAACGGCTAATTAGTTGTGTTTTGAAAGAGTTTTTGAACTTCAAAAGATGGCTAACCATAAAAGTTTACGAGAATTCTGGATCCAGATGTACTTGAGGGGCCGAATCGTCTAAGATTGAAGCGGCTTAACATACGATGGTAAAAAGTCCTAAATAGTGCTACACTGGTTGGGCAATGCGACACCACCCTGAGAGCGCCGCGCTACCTGCAGTCCCATTTTGCATGATAATTGTAAGTATTTGTATGCATGAAATTAGAGATAGTCATTCATTTCAAATTCTTTTAAACTGAACTTATAATTAATCACAGTATTTCATAAATCCTATGAACCTGACGTGTTAAAAACTAATAATAGCATTTTGGCCCCTTCTATTTTGCCAACTTAACAAATAGTTTTCTATACTATAAATTACCTGTTTTACCTATCTTATTTTGACTGCTTTGTTATTAGGGTCCTTCAATTCCAACTTTCGTATTTGTAACATTCTTTTTTGCCGTTACAACAAAAACCGCATAAAAAACAAATTAAAAAAGTGCTATAAAATTCCAAAAATCCAAAATAATATGAGTGGTCAATGATTCAGAGACTAGAATAATTAATATAAAACTTTCTTTTGTCCATAAGGTTTGTTTTGTAGTTTAGTGCTTTCGATTCAGTTGATTTGATTAATTGAACCCTTTTCATATCTTCTTGCTCAGCAGAGTATTGTGCTTCACAATACAAAGTTGGATGTGGATGAGATTTGTGTTCATTCAATAATGGGTCTTTTGTAGGAACCACCATTCATTTCATAAAAAAGAAAAGGCAACACGATTGAATTTGAACCTTAATCGCAGAACCGTAGGCGTAAAAAGTTGTATAAAGCAATCAAGATTGGGTTTTGGTGACCCAATCACAACCTAGTAATGCTTTTCTTTTTGTATGGTCAAATGGGCAATGCCTACTACAGCTAGGGTTTCCTTTTCTCTTTTATCTAGTGGGGGGAATGCCGATAACATAGGTCATATGTTACACCAAGGATTTGAGAGTTATGGGTCCAATTCGATCTACGGTTTCGTTAACTACAGTGTATTAATGAGTTTCATTCTCGTATAAGTTAATAGAGAAGAGAATTATATGCCAGAGTTAAAAATTATTTTATGGATTTGAGAAGAAAGTACATGTTTATAATATGTAGCTAATTGTTTATACAATAAGAAAATGAACGAAAGGTACACTAGACCAACTTTGAAAGCAAATATTGTTAATTTTTGTGATAACAATTTGTTAGTATAACAAAATGTTCATCAAGGGTGCAAAATTTGAGTCAAAACTAATTGAAGGAAAGCTTTCTATTTATTGACATGCACAAATTAATTATATGAACATTTATGATATACCTGATTTAGATAAACTCTAAGTGAGAAAGGTGCTGGTTAGTTGTTACCTACAAGTTTGGTGCTAATTATTAGCTTATGTGTGCTATATATGTATATGTAATTTTACTTTCACTTTCTTTCTTAATTTTGCCGTTATTTCTTTTCTTTGATTATCAGCATGGCATTCAGGAAGAAATTATTTATTGATTATTTTGCATAAGTTATTACTGTTTCAAAAATCCCTACTCAAGTCACAAATAGATACAACATCCAAACCAATGAATTGTCAGTACGAAGAACTGTCAAGAAGCACTGCAAAAGATTTTTTTAACTCAATAATATCTAGGTTTCCTTACAGATCTCTTTATGACAAAAATGAAAAATCCAAGAAATGAAGGTGGATTATCTTTTTTTTTTGTCCTAGATAATCCCGCAGGAGACCTAGAGATATCGGTACAAGAGAAAAATAAGTATCAACTGAAACCATAAAGTTCACCACACCTTAACTTGGGAGATATCTAAGTGTTTGGCGAGCCATAAAAATGAACCGCCATATTCGCCGCTCGAGGAACAACTATCAGACAAAATCCTGGAGATGTATCCACAAGGTAATGAAAACTAAGATAGCACCATCATCTTTGAGAAGACACCCCAAGAAGAAGACACATGCAAAAATAGATCAGAGCACCCACAAATATAAATCAAAGCATCTACTAAAGTCGTATCAATCAATGTTTTCAATGCAGTGTCCTGCTCCCCGGTTGGACCGGTCCGATCGTGAACCAGTCAGTTCTCCGGCACCGATAAATTTTGGTTCAATTCTGGTTTTGATCTCGATTCAACCCTGATTTTCCCATTAAACCTTTGAACCATTGACCTTACCGGCTCGACCCCAATCCAGTTCTGAAAACCTTGGTATCAATACACTGTCAGCCGTCAATGAAGATGGAGTATCTCGTGTGCTAGGCTAAGGGAGTTGAGATTCCCGTCCTATAAGGGATTCCTTTGTAAATTCAAGGGGTGGTGGTGGGGGGAGATGTTATATATTCCATGTTGCTGAAAAAAGCAAAGCACAAAAGTGGTTAAACCAAATGGGATTTGCCCAAATCAAATACCAAGATTCCCTCTTGATTCCAACCTAAGTAATCGATTAGATGCCTAAGTTTGTAGGCTTTTGTACAATGTAGACAGAAGAGGTAAGATAGTGAGTGATGATGAACTGAAGATGAAACTGAAATTAGGCAGGCTTGTGAGATTCGGTTAGCCACAGAAACATTCCTGGCCTTGCCTAATTTATTAGGTGCCATTCTACCGCATTTCAACATTTGAGCCTAACAGTACAACTGACATTCAAATCATACGATTGGGTATTCGATGAGGGCATCTTATTCGATTGCATGATAAGCTCATAATCGGCGAGTCAGCAGCAGTAGGGTGGTTCAGAGGGATGAATGACATACTTACAGTAAGAGAATCACTGGAAACAACACAAATAATTTTCCTTTTAATACAATTCACCAAATGACAGAAGATCTAAAGCACTCACACCCAAATGCCGTTGTTTGGTTTCAGTAGTTGAAAATAATGATGTTTAAGAGAATAATACAAGCATCAACCACAAAGCGTTAGAGAAAACAAAATCAGTTCCCACCAACATGCCAAGAGACTACTTAGCCATAAACACGAAGACGAAGACGACCGCTGTATCCTGTATTCTGCGTTAAACACACCCCTTATTGTTTAAGATCCACAGCAAGCAGACTTCTGCGCAGCCTGACTCGCACCACCGGCCTGATCGGGTTGATTAATCTTGATCGTCTGCGGCTGTCCAACACAATGAAATCGGTCCATGGGTCAAACAAGGAAGACTGTGTGCACTACCCACATCATTGTATTAGTTCAAATTACCAACTCCAAAAACCAATGAATGCAACATTAGCACAGATAGAATAGCCACCAAATAAAAAAGATTTAAGAGGTTCACAAAGATCGAATTTCAAACATAATCACCACAATGTATAGAGGGTTAAGCCGTCTGACTTTGAATCTGTTACGTCCGGGTTTTTTTTCCAGATCCGCTATGTGTATCCTACCTCATTCAATAAGCTATAGAATACCGGAAAAATTAAGAAGCTACCTCAGATTTTGAATCTGTGTCTGCTAGTCTTTGCTTGATATCCCTAGCTATTGAAAAGAAAACCTCCTCAACGTTTAAGTTTGTCTTTGCACTCTGCGTGACATGAGAACTTCAAGATCAGAAGAGAACTTAAACAGCTTTTCCAGAAACAACAAGAATAATGGATAATACGTACGGTCTCAAAAAACTTGATGCCATATTCATCTGCAAGCGCCTGGCCCTTTGCGGTAGGTACAGCCTAAAGAAAGTTATACTTTTTCATCAGCTTTCTTCAAATACTGCAGCATTTCCCACTAAAATACGCAAGTAATAAGTAAATACATTGAAAGAATACCCTTTTGCTCTCATCCATGTCGGCCTTGTTTCCCACCAAGATCTTGTTAACATTATCAGAAGCATGTTGCTCAATGTTGCGAATCCAATTCCTGATATCTAAGGTCACATAAGGATAGATCATTTAGAACAAGTATACAAACTCTATAAAAAATAGAAGCTATAAACATATCGAAATGTTGAACCAATAATTGATGTAGCAAAAGAAAATAAATTACTGTTAAAAGATGATTCATCAGTGACATCATAAACAAGCAAAATGCCCATAGCTCCCCGATAGTAAGCTGCAAAAGAAAACTAATTCAGCTCATTCTGCGAACAATTAGAATAAGAAGCAAAAGCTTTGATCAGTTACTACAATGAAGAGCAAAAATCCAAAATAAACAAGTGGGTATGGTAATAAACACAGAATCATAAAAATGTTAAAGACCGCATTCAACCACTAAAGCATAAAAGAAATGACTTAAGGTGAGTCCACATAGACATTATGTGTCCAGGCTTATCAACAAAGAAGGCAGGTCACTCACAGAACTGTGACAGAAATAAAACTCAAACAAGGAAGCCTGTGAAAGAGTGTCTAGTGGTGTCAAATACAACACAGAGCTGAGACTGTAAAAAAAAAAAACAATGCCTATCGAAGAGGCCATCTTGCTAACTAAATAAGAAGAGACAGCAATTTGCTTAACTAATATCAGATGATAAAGCAGTCATTGCCTATGGATCACTTAGAGATGAGCATATTACGGAAGTACATAAATTTGGAGAACATAACACCAACTAATCGACCTAGTAGTAACTGGGGATGACAAATATCTAACCAACCCTAGTTTGGAACCTTGGGGACAACACCACCTATGAAAGACTTGGAGAACTTTTTCATCCCAACTGAATCTCACTCTGCAAACATAAACTTATCAACCCACTAGCAGTAAAGATCATTATGAAATAGGCTAAAACCAGTACATAATGAACACCCAATTCAATGTCAAGCACTGTTCAGATAAAACGCAGGACATGCCAGATGAGGCAATACTCATATGTATAGTATAATACCTACACATAACAAAAAGAGATTGTTGTAAGTTATATAAGAGTTTATAACAGATTAACTGCCTCGCATGCCCACACAACATGACTGAGAACATATTGTGTGAATCAAGGCTCCATCAGGAAATCTACTGTTGCATTACCACAACCGAAATCCAAACTACATTTTATACAAGGTTATTCACAATACGCGACCATTTTAAATGGTTGTTTTTTGGACAGCACCGAATCCAATTCATTTTTATAATAATTTGGAAAAGCCCCATGCACAACCTCTTTCATCTCATCCATTTATTCATGCCCACAAATCGCCACAAAGAAACTAGAACACTAATAAATGCAGGAATTCGAAACCAAGTTGAAAACAGAAGGCTTGGTCATTTACCCACAAGTTGATGGAATATGGAAAAAGAACTATGGTTCTGATTGAAATAAAGGGTGCCAAAGAAGTTAGAGCTTGGGAAATACATATGTTTACACTTAAGTGCAACACAGAAATCATCCTTTAATGTTCGGAAATATGACTGGGAAAACATTCACTCTTTCTCATCGGACTGGGAAAATACGTAATGCAGGGAACGAAATAACCAATAACAGCACATATAGAAACTTCATATCTGCTTAAAACACGCTAAAGCCCAAAAACGAACCAGTTGTAATTGTACGGAAACGCTCTTGACCAGCAGTATCCCATATTTGCAACTTGATTCGCTTCCCATCAAGCTCAATTGTCCTTATCTTGAAATCAATACTGTTTAAAATGAAAAGTATACTTCAGGAATTAGAAAGCAGATCCAGTAATAAACAAAAACAAAACCACTGCTTTAGCCAACTTCAGATTTGTTTACCCGATGGTTGTAATGAAACTAGTGGTGAAGGAACCATCTGAGAAACGTAGAAGGAGGCAACTCTTACCCACACCTACAGATGACGGTAGGAATACAAGTAAGCATAAATGAACCAGCACAACAAAGGTGAAAGAAAGCTACAGCCATATAAACAATAACGGCATAGATAAATGGAACCATCAAGCCATATAACAATATCAATACAACATTCGCTCATGGCCGTATAACTTCAATTAGGGTTCCCAACGTGGTAGGATGTTGAAAATGCCACATCACTCCATTGACCCACTTTAACCACATATCAAGCACAAACGCCTTTCACTGCAGCTCTTGAGCAGCAATAAGTTAGTGCTGAAGTCATAACAGCTTAAAAGGCAAGCTTCAAATATGTTACACTGGGTCGTGCATTAACCAAATAACGTCGCATCTAAGAAAACCAGGAACCATGTTCTTGCTCGAGCTCCAAGGCCAATAACTATCAAACCAACAGCACAGCTCTTTTGGGTTCACCAACAACCAATAACCGCGACACTAACTAACAAAACTAAACTAAAACAGCATAGCGCAACAATCAATCAAGCATCCAATGATTCACCATTTGAGAAACTTTCACCAGGATCCACAGCATTTCCTTAGAAACTTCCAGCTAAGAAGACTAACCTAGAACCAATTCTTACGCAAGCATCTCAAATACCTATCCTCAAAATCATCAAAAAGAACATTTCAATCAGAGAGAATAAAACAAAGGTCAGAAGCGCAGAGAAACCGTACCGCTGTCTCCGATCAAGAGGAGCTTTATAAGATAATCGTAATCGGCACGAGCTCTTGCAGGCGGAGCAGCCATTGATTCGACCGAAACAAATTACTCCTGTCAAATCACAAATCCAGAGCAAACCTAGGACAGGAAGCAAAGAAATGATAAGACGTGGAGGATCAGGATCCGGAAGAAAAAACGAGGATCAAGGGATCGTTACCAGATCAGGAAGAAGACGAAGAAGAGTGAGATCTAATTAAATCAAAAGTAAGAAAAAAAATGCAGAACGAAGAGGGAAGTGTCTACAGGTACGTCGGGCACCGGTCTGGCCGTTGATTTTTTTCAAAATATCAAAATGGTTAAAAAATCGAAGAGAGAGAAAATACAGTGACTCGACCTATAAGATGTATGAACCACCTGTAAGCCGTCGGATCACTGGATTCGTGGATATGAGTGTTCATCCGAGGGTCCGAAAGCCAGTATTTACAATAACAATTGGGACAAGCTGCAGGACAGAGGAGAGACTGAAAACGATGTCGTCTTGGTGGGACAAGCTGAGTCAAACGGGCCACGATGTTGCATTTTAATAAAATCTTCATTTTTGTAACGATTATGTATGTACTTACCGTTGTTAAGAATTCAAAAGATAACGGTGGTTAGTTACTTAGTTTCTGATTGGTTCAGGTGAAGTTTCTTAACAGTGAAGATAATCGGATTTCAATATTTCAATGGGGTCGCTTGGTAAGGGCTATCTCGAATATCATGATATTCGAGATAGCTAGTTATTAAGGGGTTAATGAGATTTAAGGTGATATTGTACAATATTCTTGTTTGTTTGGAGTGTTATTCACTAAAGGAATATCAATTCAGCAATTACTATCTTGCCCTCATTTGTGTGCTCACTTTAATTCATGGATATCAATAAGAAAAAAGGATTACCTTTCACAAGTCTTCTTCAACTTCAACAAGTAATTAAAATAGACAGCAAAATCATTCAGCATTACAGAACATTAATTAAAACTAACAAAGTATGCAAAAAATTCAAGGAGCAGACTCCTCAAACAACAAAATCTAAACACAAAACTCCCCAAGTCTCAACAACTACTGAATCTCTACTCATCATAAGAGTCATCATCAATAGCCGAGTTCAGAGCATTCAGCCTCTCCATCAACTTGGCTCTCCTTTCCTCACAAGTCAGCCTCTTTCAAATGTGCCTGCAATTAATAACAATGCATGATTAGTTTGGTGTTTCTAGGGTGTTTGTTTGGCAACCTGTCAAAATCAAACTATGGCCAAGCTGAAGAAGAATATAACAAGTACCTCTTGTGCTCATTCGAAACTGGCTTATCTGACTTCTTAGGTGTTGGCTCAATAGAGTAGTCCTCTCTGGTTGCCTACGCACAAGACAAGTTAAAAGATCATCAAGAAAAACACTTTCAACATCTTAGCATAATGACGAGTAAACATAAGCAAGTGTAACATAAGCAAGAAGCAGTCCACTGCAGTATATACAACATTAAACCCTCTTCAGAACATTTCCAAAGAAATGAGCAACACCAACAAGAACAAAAGGGAATCTAAAGACCTACCTGATGCATAGTTAGTGAGTCCAACCTCAAGACCAAATGAGGAAGCTCATGGAGTAAGCAGCTGCCATCACATGATCACCAACAATGGTGGAATGGATGATCTGGGCTACAACATCTTTGTTTTTTGTCTAATACAATGAAGTCGAGAACACCACAAATTAAACCTTAGCTGAAACTTGGTTATACACTAATTAACACAACGACAAATCAGCACAATGATCAATTGAAGAAGGAAGTTGTTGAAAAACAGAGATTGTTGAAAACAGAGCAACAAACTGAACGTGCTAACCAACAAAGTGAAAATATACTAATGAAACGTAAGGCTAAGCAAAAGCAATTACGAGTTCGAACCCTAAATGCATTTGTATGAAACAACTGAGGGGGTCTCATAACTGTAGAATGGAAAACCCAGTTGACAATTTCTATTTGGCAAAGGAACCTAAACCCAAAATACATGGGATTCGTGGATGGCGTACCAGGATACAGACAATGGAAACATTAAACCCAGCTCGTAGAAAATCGATGGCTGGCTGTACCCTAAATCGATTGATTGTAGAAGATAATAGATTGATCGAACGCAGAAGGACCTACCTCCGAAGCTGCTCCGTCAACGCTGGTGAACAGCCAGCCGATATGAGTCGGAGAGATGGTCGGAATCTTTCTCTCCTTTGGGTGAATCCAAAACCAGCTCTCAGATAGTGGTCGTCGGTAGGAAGGTGGGAAAAAGGGAAAAGCAATCATGAGGGCATGTAATAAGACAGTAATAAGAGGGGTAAAATTGTCCCAAATTTTCAATATCCCCCTCCCACTTTAGAAATCCTCCTCTTTAGGATGATTTTAAAACCCCCCTAAATTAGCACCCATTAGCTAGCTAAACTCAATTGGAAAAACAATGATATTGACAATTAGCATGATATTGGGTGCTATTGAATTGAATATCACCCTTACCAAACAACCCCAATCTGAAATCTGAAGATCAGGAGAACTCCAATAAAAATAGTGTCTTGTGTGCTTTTTGTCATTCTAAGTCTCATGGGCTGCTCGGTACCAAACAAAAGTGAATAATTCCGGCCCAAACAGAATTGAGTTCCTAGCCTAGCCTAATTAGCCGAGTCGATTTCATTTCGTCACAACATTCGCATCATTTGAGCCTAATAGTACAACTGACACTCGGATCATACGACTGGGTATTCAGTATGAGCATCTTATTCGATTGCATTACAAGTTCATAACAGGTGAATCATCGGCAGTAGAGTAGAGGGATGAAAGACATACTTACAGTTAGAGCATCACTGTAAACAACACAAACAATTTTCCTTTTAATACAATTCACCAAATGACAGAAGATCTAAAGCACTCACACCCAAATGCCGTTGTTTGGTTTGGTAGTTGAAAATAATGATGTTTAAGAGAATAATACAAGCATCAACCACGAAGCGTCAGAGAAAACAAAATCAGTTCCCACCAACATGCAAAGAGACTACTTAGCCGTAAATTTGACGAGGATGACCGCTGTATCCTGTATTTTGTGTAAACATACACCTTGTTTAAGATCCACAGCAAGCCGACTTCTGTGCAGCCTGACTAGCACCACCTGCCTGATCGGGTTGATTAATCTTGATCGTCTGCGGCTGTCCAACACAATGAAATTGGTCCATGGTCAGAGAAGGAAGACAGTGTGCACTACCCACATCATTGTATTAGTTCAAATTACCAACTCCAAAAACAAATGAATCCAACAATAGCACAAATATAATAACTACCAAAGAAAAATATTTAAGAGATTTACAAGATCGAATTTCAAACATAATCATCACAAAGTATAGAGGGTTATGCCGTCTGACTATGAAACTGTTATGTCAGGTTTTTTCTTCAGAATAGCTTCATTCAATAAGCTATAGATACAAGAAAATTTAATTACCTCAGACTTTGAATCTGTGTCAGCAAGTCTTTGCTTGATATCCCTAGCTATTGAAAAGAAAACCTCCTCAACGTTTAAGTTTGTCTTTGCACTCTGCGTGACATGAGAACTTCAAGATCAGAAGAGAAATTAAACAGCTTTTCCAGAAACAACAAGAATAATGGATAATACGTACAGTCTCAAAAAAATTGATGCCGTATTCATCTGCAAGCGCCTGGCCCTTTGCGGTAGGTACAGCCTAAAGAACGTTATATTTGTTCATCAGCTTTCTTCAAATACTGCAGCATTTCCCACTAAAATAAGCAAGTAAAACAGTAAATACATTGAAAGAATACCCTTTTGCTCTCATCCATGTCGGCCTTGTTTCCCACCAAGATCTTGTTAACATTATCAGAAGCATGTTGCTCAATATTGCGAATCCAATTCCTGATATCTAAGGTCACATAGGGATAAATCATTTAGAACAAGTATACAAACTCTATAAAATATAGAAGTTATAAACATATCGAAATGTTGAACCAATAATTGATGTAGCAAAACAAAATAAATTACTGTTAAAAGATGACTCATCAGTGACATCGTAAACAAGCAAAATGCCCATAGCTCCCCGATAGTAAGCTGCAAAAGAAAACTAATTCAGCCCATTAGTCATTCTACGAACAACTAGAATAAGAAGCAAAGGCTTTGATCAGTTACTGCAGTGAAGAATAAAATCCAAAATAAACAAGAGGGTATGGTAATAAACACAGAATCATGAAAATGTTAAAGACCGCATTCATGCACTAAAGCATAAAAGAAATTACTTCTGGAGAGTCCACATAGAAATCATGTGCCCAGGGTTATCAAATAAGAAGGCAGGTCAATCACAGAACTGTGACGAAAATAAAACAGGGCTATCAAATAAGAAGGCAGGTCAATCACAAAACTGTGACGGAAATAAAACTCAAAACAACAAAGGCTATCAAAGAGTGTCTAGGGGTGTCAAATACAACACAGGCCAGCTCCAGAGCTGAGACTGGGGAAAAAACGATGCCTATTGAAGAGACCATCTTGCTGAATAATAAGAAGTGAAAACAAATTGCTTAACTAATATCGGATGATAAAGCAGTCATTTCCTATGGATCACTCAGAGATGAGCATAATACGGAAGTACATAAATATGGAGAACATAACACCAACTAATCGACCTAGTAATAACTGGGGATGACAAATATCTAACCAACCCTAGTTTGGAACCTTGTGGACACCACCTATGAAAGACTTGGAGAACTTTTCATCTCAACTGAATCTCACTCTGCAGTAAATCTAGTACATAATGAGATAGACTAAATCTAGTACATAATGAACACCCAATTCAATGTCAAGCACTGTTCAGATAACACGCAGGACATACCACCCCGTACACATTACGAAAGGAGATAAAGTTATATAACAGTTTATAACAGATAAACAGCCTCGTATGCCCACCAACATGATTGAGAACATATTTTGCGAACCAAGGCTCCATCAGGAAGCTACTGTTCCATTACCACAAACAAAATCCCAACTACATTTTTTGCAAGGTTATTCACAGTAAGACAACATTTTAAATAGTCTGAAACCAATACATTTTTTATTTTTATAATAATCTGGAAAAGGTGCATGCACCTCTTTCATGTCATCCATTTATTCATGCACACAAATCACTACATGGAAACTAGAAGACTGATAAATGCAGGAATTCCTATTAGAATTGACAACAAAGGATTCGGTCATTCATCAGCAAGTTGTTGGAATAGGAAGAACGAACTATGGTTCTGATTGGTGGCATGGGTGTCAAAGAAGCCATAGCTTGGGAAATACATATGCTTACACTTAACAGCAACAGAGAAAAAATCATTCAGAGTTTGGAAATGTGAAGATGCAGCTCGGGCTGTTTAACACAAACCATTTATTCTTTCTCATCCGACTAGGAAAACAAATAGTGCAGGAAACTAAATAACCAGTCATAGCACGTATAGAAACTTCATATTTGCTTAAAACACCATAAAGCCCAAAAACGAACCAGTTGTAATTGTACGGAAACGCTCTTGACCAGCAGTATCCCATATTTGCAACTTGATTCGCTTCCCATCGAGCTCAATTGTCCTTATCTTGAAATCAATACTGTTTCAAAGGAAAAATATACTTCAGGAATCAGGAAGCAGATCCAGCAATAAACAAAAACAAAACCACTGCTTTAGCCAACTTGAGATTTGTTTACCCGATGGTTGTAATGAAACTAGTGGTGAAGGAACCATCTGAGAAACGTAGAAGGAGGCAACTCTTACCCACACCTACAGATGATGGTACGGATACAAGTAAGCATAAATGAACCAGCACAACAAAGGTGAAAGAAAGCTACAGCCATATAAACAATAATGGTACAGATAAATGGAACCAGTAAGCCGTATAAAACAATCAATACAACATTCCCCATGGCCGTACAGCTTCACTTAGGGCGTCCAACTCAGTATGATGTTGAAAATGCCACATCACTCCATTGAACCACTTTAACCACATATCAATCACAGACGCCTTTCACTGCAGCTCTTGAGCAGCAATAAGTTAGTGCTGAAGTCATAACAACTTAAAAGGGAAGCTTCAAATATGTTCCACTGGTTCTTGCATTGACCAGATATTCAACAACGTCGCATCTCTGCCAAGAGAAACCAGAATGTTCTTGCTCGAGCTCCAGAACCAATAGCTATCAAACCAACGACCTCTCTTCCCTCCCTCTCTCTCACTATCAAACCAACAGCACGGCTCCTTTTGGTTCACCAACAACCAATAACCGGCGCCAAATACTAATCAAGCATCCAATGATTCACCATTTGTGGAACTTTCACCAGGATCCACAGCATTTCCTCAGAAACATCCAGCTAGAAAGACTAACCTAGAACCAATTCTTAGGCATGCATCTAAAATACCTAAGCTCAAAATCATTAAAAAGAACATTTCAATCAGACAGAGTAAAAAATAAGTCCGAAGCGCAGAGAAACCGTACCGCTGTCTCCGATCAGGAGGAGCTTTATAAGATAATCGTAATCGGCACGAGCTCTTGCAGGCGGAGCAGCCATTGATTCGACCGAAACAAATTACTCCTGTCAAATCACAAATCCAGAGCAAACCTAGGACAGGAAGCAAAGTAATGGTAAGACGAGGAGGATCAGGATTCGGAAAAAAAACGAGGATCGAGGAATCGTTACCAGATCAGGAAGAAGAAGAAGAGTGTGTGAGATCTAATTAAATCCAAAGTAAGAAAAGAAAAAATGCAGAACGAAGAGGGAAGTGTCTACAGGTACGTCGGGCACCGGTCTGGCCGTTGATTTTTCTGAAAATATTAAAATGATTAAAAAAAGTCGAAGAGAGAGAAATTTCAGTGATTCGACCTATAAGATGTATGAACCACCTGTAAGCCGTCGGATTATTGGATTCGTGGAGATGAGTGTTGATCCGAGGGTCCAAATCCAGTATTTACAATAATGCGTGGGACAAGCTGCAGGACAGAGGAGAGACTGAAAACAACGTCGTTTTGGAAGGACAAGCTGAGTCAAACGGGCGACGCTGTTGCATTTAAAAAATCTTGATATTGTTAACGATAACGGTGGTTAATTTCCGATTGGCCTTCGAAGGTGAAGTATCTTAACAACAGTGAAGATAATCAAATTTCTTATGATGTTTGAATATTTCAATTTAAAATCTGAAGATCAGCAAGATAAAAAAAAATCTTGTCTTGTGGGCTTTTTGTCCTTTAAAGCCTTATGGGCCGCGCTGTACCAAACAAAAGTGGAATAATCCCGGCCCAAACAAAAGTGAGGAAATTAAAATGAGAAAGACGAGTCACTCACAAGTTTCCTTCCTAGAGTATCTTTATGCCATAGAAAAGAAACGGAAGCGAACAAAAGTTGATTGTTCCATAAAGCATCTGAATAGGCTAGCGAATGTATGATGATGCTTCACGCAAGCTTTGTTTGCTTCTTCATTACCCAATTTTGGGCCGACATTCTTATGGCCACGATCCCACTTGCTAATTTCCTACGTGGAATCATTAACCAATCAGTGGGTGTAAGATACTGTTACATTGTATGTATTCAATAGATAATTAGGAACAATTCTATGTCTCACCCTCGATGTTTTTGGTGAATTTATTAACCTTTCAAAAAATGGTGCATTTATAACTATTTATATAGCTCAAATACTTAATACATCCGACACTTTGGGTCAGGTTACAAAGTGGTCCTGAAAAATTCAAAATGTTACGAACTGGTCCTAAAACTTTGAATCATGTTATGATTCAGTCATGCAGTCGTGGGTCACCAGTGGTAGTATATTTCGATCATTTTTCCACATCAGCACTGACAAGTTATATAAAATATATTATTTTATTATTATTTGATGACGTGTTATTGATGACATGGCAAAATGGCACTGGCATAATCTTATAAAAATATAATATTTTATTAAATTTTTTCACAACATGTCGGTGATGAAGTGGCAAAATGGCTAGAATATGCTGCCGTTGGCAACTGCAAGACTGAATCATAACACGATTCAAAGTTTCGAGATTAGTTCGTAACATTTTGAAGTTTCATAACCACTTTGTAACTCAGCCCAAAATTTCAGGATGTATTAAGTATTTGACCTATTCAAAAGATTGTATTGATTAAACAAAAAATCATAAATTATATGGCACAAAGTCAATTAAGTGACAAAAGGTCATCAAGCATCAAACTAACAGCTTAATTTTGATCCACGTAATGGATGGTTGCATTCGATGTATAAATAAGAGTGAGTCCAATCTTGAAAAGTGTTGTAGCAATCTCCCAAGGCCATTGATCGTGTGGGACGAAAAGATTGTTTGAAAGCGTCTGTTTTTTTTTTTTTTTGTAGAAGAACAGACAAAGAAATTACACCACGATCCTTCAGGTTTCAAGATGAGTGTTCCACAATATGAACTCTTGTCATCTCCATAGTAGCTAACAAAGCTTCCACTTTCACCCCAAGTGGTTTCCTACAAACGAAGTTCCTAGTAGGAAAAGGATTCTACATGATCATCATCGTATATGATTCATCGGTGTTAGAGTGGTAGCGGAATGAATGGACTGGTAGGAAAAAAGTTGGGCATTAAGTTGGATTTTAGGCTATCGTCCTAGCTCCACCAAACTAGCTTCCATCTCACTAGATTAGGGTTCATTTTCTTACCAATGGTTCAAAGATTATAGGTTATTCCAATCATGGAATCTAACAAGGGGATTTTTTCCCACACTAGGGTCCTTTAAAAAAGTAATTCCCGAAATAGGACCGTATGCCAATCAATTCCCAATCTAGGGTAAAACATGCTGACTCGACATGAAAATCGCCAAACTTATTGGCGATATACAAATCCAACATTACATCGCCATTGTTTGTGGCGACATGCATCTGACAACTTATCTATTGCAATTATATTATTATGTATGCATGTTGTTTATATATGCATGCTTTCATGTTTTCTTCTTTTTTGTTTTAAACTTTGTTTTATTTTTTATTTGTTTAAGTTAACAGTCATTTAGTAAATTTGGAAATATTTTAATTTTGTATTAGAAATAGAAATATATATAATGATATCCATTATTATGGTTATCAGGTTAAACACTATAAAATCATAGTTGATAGGATATTTTTAGGGTATGGGTAAACCTGAAAATCATTACGAAAATTGGCGGGTACTGATATGGTATGAACTTTATCATCCGCTATGTAGGCTAGTTATTACCAGGACCCGAAACTAAAATCGGTGGGTAAAGAACCCGACCCGAATATTAACTTGTAAGATGGGAGAAAGGGTATAGGCTTTTGACAGCTCTCCGACAGGCAGAGATATAGGTAGTGCTTGGTCGGGTTTCATTAATAAGAATAACAATTGGTTATTAATTAAAAATGGGATTAACTGATATGATATTATTTAAAAAACACAGTTTGTAATTCATTAAAAAGGCCTAATGTCACTGTACAGCATGACCTTTTGGGTTATTACGCGCCTAACCATCACCTATTAAGTATTACAAAATTAGCACGATCTACGAATGTCATTTACCTAACTAGCATTTCGTCAGTTTTCGACCAAAATTATCCTACGTGGCATGACAGAGTTAGCTGACTATGTCTGAATTCTTATGTGGCGTTTGACATAGCTGCCACGTCATATTAATTCATTTTTTTTAATTCATTTTTTTTTCAATCTTCTCCTCGTCTCTCTCTCCTCCCTCTCCACCACCCCCTTCCTCCTCTCCACCACCTCCTTCCTCCTCTCCACCACCGCCGTAATCACCATCCCACCGGAACAACCACCACCAACCTTCACAAAATCCTCTCACACCTCGCTTCCACTTCCATTGCCATAACACTCTGACCGAAATCCTCCCACCAAATCCAAGAAACAGATCTGGAAGGAAATCGTTTCCTCTCCCTGGTTGAGATCTTGGGAGGAACTGAACCAGCCTAGAAGGGAGTGCTGAAACGTACATGGAGAAGAGAGGAAAGAAGGGGAAACAGAGACAGAAGAAGCCAATTGAATGGAGCCATGGAGGCATTGAAATGGGACAAAGAAGATGCTTCAACCTCGTCAGCTCCTTCAATTTCGAAATCCCCTCCGAGATAACGCCTGTAAGTCGATTCTAAGACAAATCAAGCACTCTTATTGACTTCAATTTCGCAAAGCTCTGAGGGATCTCCCCTGTAAATTGATTCTTAAACAGAAGCAACGGCTGCAACTGAGTAAGATTCCCAAGCTCCTCCGTCAAATTCCCGGGGAGAAAACAGGTCGAGATGTCAACCGGAACCCTACCGGACCACGAATTGTACCCAATCTCCTTTCGTTCAAGCTGAGTCAAGAACCCTAACTGCGGCGGCAAAGGACCGTCAAAAGCATTACCACCAAGATGAAGAAACTTCAGCCGAGAGAAGCTTCCATACCCAATCGGAATCTCCCCTTCGAAATAGCTCCCTCCCAAGTTCATCTGCTCGAGAAAACGTAGAAACATGAATTCCCGAGGTAAGGCGCCGAGAAGCTGTTGCTGTAGGCGTTAAACACTCTCAAGAACTTCAGCTTCGAAATCCTGGGAGGGAAAGTTGAATTGAAGTTGTTGCGGCTAATATCCAGAGTCCTTGGATTGGGAAGGTGGAAAATGGAAGAGGGAAAAGCTCCGTCGAAGGAGTTCACGCTTAAGTTCAGATGGAGCAAGCTGGTTAAAAGGTGGATATCGGAAGGGATGAACCCAGAGAGATTCCAGCGAGAGAGATCGAGTCCTGTGACCTGCCCTCCTCTGCACTGAACTCCATTCCAGGAGCACCAAACCGGGCCGGATTCAATTTCCCAGCCATGGATTTGGAGGGAGGATTTGAGGGAGATGAGAGCTCGGAGGTCGGGAGGGAGAAAGGTGGAGGAAGCTCTAGAGAAGAAGAGGAAAAGAAGGAGAAGAAGATTCATGGTGAAGATTATGGGTCGTGATCTAGTACTCGTTCCGGTGGGATGGTGATTACGGCGGTGGTGGAGAGGAGGAAGGAGGTGGTGAAGGAGAGGAGGAGGAGAGAGAGACGAGGGAGAAGATTGAAAAAAAAATTAATTAAAAAAAATCAATTAATATGACGTGGCAGCTATGTCAAACGCCACATAGGAATTCAGACATAGTCAGCTAACTCCGTCATGCCACGTAGGATAATTTTGGTCGAAAACTGACGGAATGATAGTTAGGTAAATGACATTCGTAGATCGTGCTAATTTTGTAATACTTAATAGGTGATGGTTATGCGCGTAATAACCTAAAAGGTCATGCTGTACAGTGACATTAGGCCCATTAAAAAATCATAAATGGTATGTTCAACTAGACCAAACAATCAAACACATACAATTTCTTAATGCATGCATGATATTGATTATTAGGTTTGTAAATATTTATTACGCTTTTAGTTTTCAAACGAATAGGTTGGATGGCCATGAGTTAGGTTAATTGAGTTACAAGGTAAGGACCAATCAGCTCACACGTTAGATTACAAGTCAATCATATCACAAATTTGTTGAGTCACGAGTTAGATTACGGGTCAAGTAGACCATAAATAATTAAAAAATGTGTGGTTATCAATTTTGAATCGACAAGTTATAAATTATAGACTTTTTTCGATGAATTTGGAAGAGAATCATATTGAATTAAAACGATACATACTTAGATTGGGTAAGTTTTCTAACAAATCTACTTATTTTATACCTATCCAAATTATCGTGCTAAATTTCAAATTAACATTTTTGGAAATTTGGATGCGAACGACGCGTAAAAATATTGACAATTACGAGATTTTACTGAGGTTGATAACGAGTCTTACAATTCATCATGGTTAAAACTAAAAAAATTAACAGATTATTCTATTTAATTATGGAATTGACTGGATCAAAAGGGAAGACGTAAATTAACTGTGGAAAATTATATATTATAAAATGCCAAATGGCAAATTGGCAATACGGTGAGAGGTAAATGATAAATCACTTTTTATTAACATATTCCTAAAATTGTAAACCGCCTGCCTTGTCACTTTCTGACTTGGGAGGTTGTGTCACCACTAATCCAATTACCGAATTATTATGCTGTAATTGAAGCAATATCACCGATCTTATAAAGTAGGAAATCATATTCGTCAAGCTGTCCATTTGTCAAACAAATATCAGATTCAAAATTCCTATGCAGCACCAACGTACACCTCCGATTAAATCTCGCTATAGTCTTCTATTTTCATCATATTCTGGAGTGTGGCTAACAACTAATTAAATAAAATTATTTTTCCCAGTTCCAATATATGATTATAATATTCGACGGCGAACCATGATTTTCACTCCTGTCTGCTGGCTTCCAACTTCCAAGTGTCGGTGTTCAATTTAACTACAAAAATAAAAAGACTACGGGTTCATTCTTACTAAAATGCGTCTTCCCGCACCCAATTCCAATCCTTACCGCATCCCCCAAAAACTGCAAAGAATTAATTTGCCTTTTTTCCCCATCTGGATTGGAACTATTTACCAAAACACACCAACCGTTCAATTCACGATAACGCTATGAACAAAACTGCACCGCACGACCGTTAGCAAGTCCGTCTCCTTACCACAAGCAGGTCCTACTTCCCACCCAATTAGACTCCGACACGTCAACCACAATAGCACAGCTGGCAACCATGAGAAATGCGTTGTCCGTCGTGATGAAGAGAATATACGAGGATGCCATTAGCATTTTTATTTCACCGTATGGAGAATTAGGAACGGAAAAGAATCATCTACTTGACTCCTCCTCCCTTTTTCTCCTTTTTATTTTTTTATAATTAATTAATTTAATTATTTAGCTGCCTTTAAATGGCAAAAGGCGAAACTCAGCGGGAAGGCGTACCATTTCTCCCTCTATATGTATATCTACTTTCTCTCCTCAGCCTCAATTGCAGCGCCCATCTCCTTCTCCTTCTCATAGATTTGCTCTTGCTCTTACTCTTTCGCAGATTCTCTCCCTCCGTTCATTTGAGATCTGAGCATTTCTCTCTTTCAGCTTTTGTGTTTGTGACTTGGCACCGGCTCCCTTTCAGAGATCACCGCTCCACCGTCACTGTTTCACAGTAAGGTACGGTTTCCTTCCACACTTTCTGTGAAATCTGGCTTATTCGCGTTCCGTTCCGTTCAGATGTTCTTTCGATTTGACAGTTCTGTTTGCTTCGATATTTTATTGCTTCTTCATGTTCTTTGTGTTCTGTAATCGCGGTGATTGACTGCTTGCACAACATATCTGTGCCGTTTCTCTTCGTTTTAACGTGTTTTCCGAGTTTCCGGCATCAGTTTCTAGCCGATCCGTTGTTCTATATGTTTCAGAGCGATGTACGTTTCGTCATTTGCACTCTTCCGACCTAGACCACCTTTCACAGTGTTGGTTTTTGTTCTGTGACTATATTGTCTTCTTGTTTGCTTGATGGATTGCTGGCAAGTGGAGTAGTCTATGGTGAATATATCTCACGTTCGTTTTTTTGTTTTTGTGTGCATCGAGATGGTAAAACTATAATTAGGAATTCGTAGTTGCAATGGATTTTTTTGTTGCGAGAAGCTAGATTTCTGTTTGACTAGGCGTTTAGTGGAAGGCTGAGGTGTCGTTAGGTTCACGATGCTGGCTTTCGACGGATCGGATAGATCTGTAAAATATCAACTATTAATCTTTTGACTTAGTAAGCCTGCTTTCATGGCGGCTTCATCCTCAGTCAAAATACAGATCAATAGTTTTATATAGGCAATTTGATTTGATCTACCACGCGATGTTACTTTTATATGTAATCCTTGCTTCACTAAATCATGGTTGCATGTTGCAGCTGGCTGAAATGGCTCCTCCAATTGAGACCCAAGTCAAGGCTCCTGTTGCTGCCGTACCATACTCGCATCCTCCTCTTAACGAGCGCATACTTAACTCCATGACTCGGAGGTCTGTTGCTGCTCACCCGTGGCATGATCTTGAGATAGGTATACCTTGTATCCTGGGCCATTTACAGTAATTCTGATTACTTGTCTATTTTATTTTGGATGTGTAAACTTTTTTTTTTTGGCATCCCATCCAGGACCTGGAGCTCCCAAGATATTCAACTGTGTAAGTACATTCTCATCTTTCGTTCCACTGCTTGATATTGCTTGGAGTGCATGCTTATCTTTGGTTAAATGCATTATAATGCTGCTTCTAATGTGCGTTTATATGAAGCTCTTGGATTGAATTTGTCATACTTTGTTATCAGTTAATCATTGTTCATTATTTGCTTTAGTTTTTTTAACTTTCAAGGGAGCCAAGAATGTGAAGCAGTGGTTGGTCAATTTGGAGTTCTATATTCTGTAGATTGATATATGTGAACGAATTGTAAGTTCTTGCTTCAGAGAAGATTAATTAAGCAGTTAGGATATTTAATATTCGTGCAGGTGGTTGAGATAGGAAAAGGAAGCAAGGTGAAATATGAACTTGACAAGAAGAGTGGACTTATCAAGGTAATCTTGCGTGTGAATACCCCTCTTCTTATTCTTACTGTTCTACTTTCTCTATCACATTGACATGTCAATGGTGCAGGTTGATCGTGTGCTTTACTCTTCAGTTGTGTATCCTCACAACTATGGCTTTGTGCCACGTACTCTGTGCGAGGACAACGATCCCCTGGATGTGTTGGTTATTATGCAGGTATGTTTTACCTTCATAGCTTTTTCGATACATGATATCAGTTTCACAGATGAGTGATCCGATCTTGAGATACATGCATGATTGCAGGAGCCTGTTCTTCCTGGATGCTTTCTTCGAGCTAAGGCCATTGGGGTCATGCCTATGATTGATCAGGTACATGCTCATATCCTTTGATATCTACAGTGCTGTAAATGTAACATTGACAATAATATTAACCATACTTGCATTGACAAACATAGGGTGAGAAAGATGATAAGATCATTGCTGTCTGTGCTGACGATCCCGAGTACCGCCACTACAATGACATCAAGGAGCTCCCACCCCATCGTCTTGCTGAGATTCGTCGTTTCTTTGAGGACTGTATCCTTTCATTACCTTTTTGGTTCAGGCAGTTTAATCTTGAAAGATGCAATTAATATGCTACAGTGATTATGAACTGTGAAAATATTCGTGTCCTTAATAATGTGCTAGACAAGAAGAATGAAAACAAGGAAGTTGCTGTTAACGACTTCCTTCCAGCTACTGATGCCTACCAGGCCGTCCAGCACTCAATGTAAGTAACATAATAACATTCTGCTCCGTTTAGCTGCAGTGGAAGTTCTAATCTTTGAGCCGTGTTATTTGTTGTTTGAAGGAACCTCTATGCTGACTACATCGTGGAAAGCCTGAGGCGGTAGTTGTGTTTCCTACCAAATCCTGCCTAAAAGATTCGTCCTACAATGCATGCAAAGATGCAGTATACATATATATTATAGTCCTCTGTTTTTCTAGCCAAAATTTGCATTTGGCCTGTGTGTTTCCTGTGATCCCGGTACAATATACTGATTAGTTCACTGTTCTATTGCCTAAGTTGACGACGAAAATCAAATGTGCTGCGTTGTATTGCTGAATGCTGATTGTAATGAACAGTGGGCGAAGTTGAACTTAGTTTTGCTGTCCTGTCAAGCTCAGTTTCTCTGATCTGTCACTGTCATTAATTAATTTGTATGTGTCTGTTATCCGTTAAAGATGCGCTAATGCTGATTTCCTATCAGAAAAGATTTGCTTTGTTGAATGATAGAAATAAATATCAAAATATTTGAAAAGGGAAATCCACCGTCATACTGGATAAGTGATCAACTACTGGATAGGTTCGTCGTCTAATCCTACTACCAGGAAACGCACTAACAAAATATCTGTCCACGTCCAAAACCTCATAAACCCCGGCCAACAGTTTCCCTTCCTTCCCTCCCTTCTCGTAGGCATTAACACAAACACCATGAGCTCATTCAACAACAGCACCCCAAACTTCGACAGCCTCCTCCTCCAAACCCTGATGGGCCGTCTCCACATCCGCCCTCCCATCCATTCGCAGACCAAATCCCTCGAGGACCTCCTCCTCGACGCCGTCGACGATCTCCCCGATGACGTCTCCGACTCCGACACCAACGACACTTCTATCAAATCCCAGCTCCGCAAGGAGGAGGCCAAGCTCGAGAAGGAGATCATCCGGGTGGTTCTATCGGGGAATACCGACTCGTTGAAGCCCAACTCAGGCCAGGCGGTCACCGTCGGGGAACATCATATCTGCGTCGGGTTCCAGGAGGAGTCGGATTATAGAGTGTGGGAGTGGCACGGTCATGTCATGTTGTTCGACGAGGAGGATGGGTTCGATCCTGAGTATATCTACGGGAATTACTTCGAGCGGCTGCTTGCTAGTGGCGGTGGTAATGTTAGTCCGCCGGAGGAAGAAGATGAAGAAGAGGAAAGAACGGGGAGTTTGGGGTTGAGGGAGTTGATTGACGGTGGGGATTCCAATGGTGCTCGGATACTGCATAGGAATATCAGTAGTGGTGGCGCAAAGGTACGAGTTCTGGAATTGCGCATTTTCTCTATACAAGATTCAATTGTGTTCTGTGATCGTGAAACTAGCTCTGATTTGACTGAGTCTAAAATTAGCTCTGATTCAACAGATACTGGATAGTCTTATCAGCTTGGAAAGTTGGAATAGATAAGCATGAGATGTGACGGATTCATGGTAGAGTACTGATAACGAGTTTTTGCATCCTTGGAAGAGTTAATTTATATCTAGCTGAAGTGGTCTCTTTTGGCTTGACAAATTGGGTATTGAAGCAATAGATCTACCTTATTGGCGACTCGTTAAAAGCTCCATTAGCTTGTATCTGTGGAATACTTAAATCTATGGCGACTCGTTCATACATGCTAGTTGGCATACATTGTGTTCATACATTCCAATCTGGTATTGCTGGTTGGGTTGTAATTGGCAGGTTTAGAAGAGACATTGTCCGTCGATGATGCCATTTATTGGTCTGATCTTGGCACACCAGGAATCCAATGCAGCCGATGAAGCATAAGGTCGTGCAACACGCCCCCGTGGTTCGATCCTTGAGAAAAGAGGTGCTGTTTGAGTTGCCTAGTCTGTTTTGAGGTGCTGTTTTGAGCATAAGAGATCTAGTAGTGCATGTTGAGATTTGTGTTTACAGAAGTTGATGTCTCGTTTGTTTGTTTGAAGCCGTTTGGCCTTTGACTTGTGTATAAGAAGTCAGAACAGATGTTCTCTTCTTCTCCCAGGCTGAAGCTGATGTGAACTTCATTTCTTGCTTCTCCACAGTTTGTCCATAAATGGCTTAATAATCCATAATCTATCTATATATAGATGCATTTTGTACTATTGAGTGTCCATTGTTGATTGACATGCCTCTTATTTCCCAGCTACAACAATCATACCAAATTAGTAAGTTTTTATGTCATTAAATTATACCGATTTTTAAATGTATTTTTCACAAATTTTGTTTCAATTGAATTTCTAAATATGATTCTCTTGTTAAATTAATTTGACGTTTGATTTAATTTTCACAAACTCTACAATCTGTTTGGGTCGACTTGACCTAGCTCAATTTGTTTTGGGACAAATAATATCCGACCCAATGGGTATGCCTTGTGCCACCTCATTGCCAACTCGTTCTATCAAAAATTTATAAAAATATTTATTAAATTTTAATATCTTTTATCCTATATTTATAGCTCTTACATATATATCATTAATTTCATCTCTTCACATGTTAACTTAATTTTCATTATTATTATATCTTTTGCATTAAAAAATTAATAAATTTTTATATAAAAGTCAAGTTTTCACTTTTATGTGTTTTAAATTATTTTTCCTATAGATTTATTTCTCCTACTTTGCGTCTTGTACTAAAATATTACTCGACATGCGCCTCGTACTAAAATATTCATCTAGTACCCAACCTATCGCTGTGCAAGTTTTGATATTCCGCTCGCTGACAATTTGGTCTGTTTATCTAATACGATCACCATATGGGTGTCAAATACTTAGATTTGGGGTCAGTTCGGTGATTACGTTTTCGGTTCATTCTCAATAGAGTTATGATTCGAACCATTATACTTTCCCTGGGCATTTCCTAATATGAGAACGACTAAATGTCCTTAAATATAAGGACACTAATCGACACTCCTAATTTATTTAATTAGGAGTCCACTGATTAATATGAAATGGGTATTCGGGCAATTTGCTTAATTCATAACTACTTTTTTTAATCGCAATTGGTTTTGTTTGGATGAATAGTAATTTCATTTCAACCAACACAATGGAAGAGGTGGCAATAACCAAGCCTCTAAGGTTTGCAGCATACAATCAAAAACCCAGAAACCTCACAACTATAAACATAATCTATACCCCAAAGAAGAAATAGAGGAAGAAAGAACTGTACAACCCAAAGCTTGAAAAGCTAACTCCTTGAGGATGACCTTTGCCAAATCCTCAACGCTAGTAGGAGACCGACCATGAACACGGCCGCATCTCTCCCTCCAAAGGCCTGAAACAATCGTCGTCCAAATAGCTCTAACCATAATACCCTTAGCATTCTGCACTCTTGCCATATCACTAAACAAGGATAGCAGCACCTCTCCATCATCCGAAACAAGTGGAGATAATCGGCTGAGAAGGATGTCAGCCAACTCAAAAGAATAGGGACAGCAGAAAAATAGATGCTTATGAGACTCAGGGATTCCACTGCTGCATAACACACAGTCAGGATTCAATGGCAGCCCCCATCTGATCAGCCTATCCTTCGTTGCTAGCCGACCTAGCACAGATAACCAAGCCAGAAAACCATTACGAGGCCGACTCCCGAAACCCCAAATTAGATGGTACCAGGGAACAGGTGCACGAGACACTCGAATCGAACTCCAAATAACAGAAACACTCATCTTGGCATGGACAATGTTATCCCATCTAGCAACACCTAAAGTAAAGGAGAAGTGGGTAAGGAAAGCAACCCTATGTTTGAGTAAGCGCCTCCAAACCCAGGAACCAAAACCCGTTGATAGAGTAGCAAAGTCCCTTCCCTTTACTCTATAAAGACGCAACCACGCAACCCATATGGAACCTTGACTCGCAAACACATCCCATAAGAGACGGAAAATTAAGGCTTGATTCCACATTTTCATGTCTCTCAAGCCTAAACCCCCCTCTTTTGGGATAGGTAATTTCTGTCCAAGCCACCTTTGCCTTCTTACTAGAAACATCATCACCTCCCCATAAGTAAGAAGAACAGAGCTGCTGTATCCTTTTAATTACACTCAAAGGGAGAGAAAAGACACTCATCCAAAACTGAGAGAGACTCATCAATACTGAGTTAACCAACTGAAGTCTGCCAGCAAAACTCAAAGTTTTCGCACTCCACCCTCTAATTCTACTAGTAACTTTGTTGATCAGAGGAGCACAATCATGAAGAGTCAACTTACTAGAAATAAGAGGTAGACCAAGGTACCTCACCGGAAGAGCCCCCAGCTTGAACCCCGAGAAAGTACTCATGTGAGCTAAAGTACTGGCTGGCACCCCCGCACTGAATAAATCACATTTCTCTGGATTAACCTTAAGACCCGACCATGAAGCAAATTTCTTCAAAATAGAAATAATAACCTCCAAGCCATAGAAACTTCCGTTTGAGAATATCATCATGTCATCTGCAAAAGCAAGGTGAGTTAGCTTAAGCTTCAGACATTGCGGATGATATGGCAGTCTCCTGGACAGACCCTCAATATCTAACAAACGAGACAACCCCTCAATGGCTATTACAAATAGATATGGTGATAGGGGATCTCCCTGCCTAACCCCTTTTTTAGCAGAGAAGAAGCCATGAAGGCCGCCGTTGATAGATATGCTATAAGCAGCAGAATAAACACAAGCTTTAAGCCAACTCAGAAATAGACTTGGGAATCCCATGGCTTCAAGAATATTGAACAGATAGCCTCAGTGGACCGAATCAAATGCTTTCATCAGGTCCACTTTAACTGTGCATCTTGGTGAAATACCTGTTCGATTATACATGCGAACTAGTTCCTGAGCCAGTAGAATGTTGTCAACAATCTTTCGATCCTTCACAAATCCAGACTGAGACACGCTAATAATATCAGGCATAACGAGCTGCATTCTAGAAGCCAGGATCTTAGCAATGCATTTATAAAAGAGCGAGCAGCAGGAAATAGGTCGATACTCACTAACACTCTGAGAACTTGGAACCTTGAGAATAAGAGTCAAAGACGTCACATTGAATTCATTAAGCATCTTGGAAGAGCTAAAAAACTCCATGACTGCATCTGTAAAATCAGCCTCAACAACATTCCAAGCCGACTTGTAAAAATTGGCACTAAAACCATCCGGCCCAGGAGAACGATTCCCGTCCATATGAAACATTGTCCTTTTAACTTCCTCAGCAGTAACAGGCTTGCAGAGGACAGCACAATGATCAGAAGTAAGGAACTTATTCAAAATCTGTTTAAGGTCTGCAACTGAGGGAGGAGAAACCGAGGCATCTTCAGTACCCAAAAGGTTTTTATAAAAACCAACAAATTCAGCAACCACCTTATCAGGATCAGATAATAGAAGACCAGCAGATGTATGAATTTGCCGAATAGTATTAAACGAGTTCTTTACCTTCACCGAGCGATGGAAAAAATGTGAGTTCTAATCACCCTCGGCAATATTCCTGATACGCGCCTTTTGTTTAAAAAACAGCTCCTCAGCTTTTTCAAGAGCTAATAATCTCTCTATAGCTTGTTTCTCTTGAACAACCAGATCACCTGAGGGAGCAGATAGAAGCTGAAACTAATATTATCAAGCTCTAATTTAGCATCCCTTATTCTAACAGAAATGTCACTGAAAGATGCCTTATTAAAGGCCCTCAGCGCCACTTTTAAATCCTTCTGCTTCCGGAACAACTTGAGCATGGGTTCTCCTGGGACAGCAGCCGACCAAGAAGCAGTAATACAATCTAGATACCATGATTGGTGAATCCAGAAGTCAAAGAAACGAAACGGCTTCGGATAAGTTTTCTGTGAAATATCCAGCTGAACCAGAATCGCCGAGTGATCAGAGAGAGCAGGAGGGAAAACTGAAACCTGAAAGTTCGGAAATGAATCATACCAATCTTCATTTACCAAAGCCCTGTCCAAGCGACGAGAGATCAGGGACTTCTCCTGCTTGTTAGTCCAAGTAAAGAAAGGACCGAAAAAAGGAACCTCAAGAAGAAAGCTTTTATCTATAAAGTCATTGAAATCAGCAGTGCTTCCAGAACTCTTAGGACTATTAGAGGCATCCTTAGGACCTCTAATGGCGTTAAAATCACCTAAAACGACCCAAGGAGAACCCTTAATAACCTTCTGCAGCAAAAAGGCATAAAGATTGCGCCGCCCAAGCTCACAATTCGCTCCATAAACAACTGAAATATGAACAATAGCATTTTTGTACCGAACCTCACAACAAACACATTGGTCCAAGGCAAATTTAATCTTGAGATCAACATCAGATTTCCATAAGATCCAAATATTCCCCAAGTCTGAAAACTGATAGTCCCCAAAGAATTTCAGATGACCAAACTTACTAGCTAAAATACTATCCACATTACCTGGACGAACTCTTGTCTCTAAAACAGCTAAGACATCGATATGATGCTGACGAAAGAAACTCAACACCATATCCTGCTTGCGGGGGTCATTAAGCCCCCGCACATTCCAAGTAAGAAAGTTCATTCAGTCGGGGTTTGCCCCCCTCCACCTCCTTTACCCCTCCTCCTACGAGTTTTCCGTTTTGGGACCGACAAAGCTTCAGGTACCTCCTCAATCTGCTCAAGACTAAGGGCACCAAAGGCATTGCCTGCAATGAATACTGGCTCGTTAACAACAGGAACTGAGGCGCGAATTGTTGACTTCGGCTTCGAGAAACCTTGGTCAGCTGAAGATATAAACAGCTGACGGGCAGAAGCTGCTGAGGAACCAGGATGGCCCTCTGGCACAGTCTCCTTCGGGGTAGATACCGGACCATCAGAGGCCAGAGTCTCTACACCCTGAGGATTCTGCACCTCAGCCTGCCGCTGAGAATGTGAACCATCCAGTGAGGATGATTCAGGGACCAGAACCTTCGGACCTCCCCTAAGACCATCAGAGGCCCTCGGAGCAGTGTCCTTAGAAATCTGATCCGAAGCCATAGCCTTAGAAACCTGCTTAGGAACCCATTCCTTACTCACTCCTATTACATTGCAGCCACCAACTTCATGGCCAAACATACAACATTTAGAACAAAGTAAGGGAGTGTTGAGATACTCAATACCAATCTGAAGAATACCACCCCCATCAACCGAGACTGGCAAAGAGCTTGGAAACGGCCTAGAAGCCGACATTAGGACACAGATTTTCAATACTTCCAGTCCAACAACCTGTCGTGCCGAAAGATCCATGTTCAGAGGCTGACCTAGCAAGCTAGCTACCATGCTCAAAAATTCATTGGATCTTAAATCAATAGGCACATTCCGAATATGAATCCAAACAGGGGTTACTGCTGCAGCCGGCGGAATGGGTTTGATACCAGGAACCCATCGATGGAAGACCACCGGAACGTTCGCCATATGCCAAGGCCCACTCGAAATTACCCATCTAGCAACATTCTCCGTAGGGAACTGAAACAGATATAGCAACGAACCACTATCTGGGAGAACCGAGACTCGACAAAGACCGTCCCTCCCCCACAATCGATTCGCTATCAGGTGCAGATCTTTCTCCTTCGGAGCCGAACCCGTAAACTGTCCTACCAAGCACGAAGTGAGTCGAGCCCTACCAGCAGCTAGCACTGATTTGGGTACCTGAAGAACACCATCAACGACTTGGGGTTCCACAAATCGAAGAGAGAGATCCGCGGGCACATCAAAAAGCTTGACCCAGCTCCTAGCGTCCTCAGAGATTGACGAACTTGACGACATGAAGGGAACCTAAAGAAGATGAGGAAGAAAAGAAGAAACCGGACGGTAGAAGACCAAGGGTCCGGCGACCAAAGAAACAGCGCCGACCAGAGAGGCCGACGATGGTGAAATCAAAACCCTAAAACCCCTCAAAAGTCAGAGAGAAATCCGTACAAACCCTGTTCTCTCAAAATGGTTTTGTTTTTAACTAATTATCTCATTTTCCCCATTTTGCCTAGAGCCCTAGACTTGGTTCCCCACCGTTAGATTAAAATCATCATCCAACGATGGTAAAAAATGTCATCATATAAGAACTTTTAATGATTCCTCACAAACGTACATCCGTGAGCCTATACTAAAAATGGTACTCAGCGGTGGCCCATTCTCAGAGGCCCATTCAGCTTATATTCAACTGTGAAGCCCACTCAGCTTATATATCCAAATTCAGTCAAATTCAATCTCAGCCGTCGAATTACTGCAACCAAATATCCCACGCTCTATAATTTTCCGCCATCTCAGCAAATCCTAACGAACCTCACACCTCTATATAAACCAATCCTAAAACCAGTATCCAATTTCCCCACCAAAAATTAGCCTGGAAGCGTTCAATCATCTCCAACAGATTTCTCTCGTGTCCGTTTTACAATTCAAAAAATATGGCGCAGAAGGCGGAGAAGAAGCCCGTAGCGGCGGAGAAATCGCCAACGACATCGGCGGAGAAGAAACCGAAGATTGAGAAGAAGGTGATCAAGGAAGGCGCCGTCGACAAGAAGAAGAAGAAGGTGAAGAAGAGCAGCGAGACGTACAAGATCTACATCTTCAAGGTCTTGAAGCAGGTTCATCCGGACATCGGGATCTCCAGCAAGGCCATGGGGATCATGAACAGCTTCATCAACGACATTTTCGAGAAGCTCGCTCAGGAGGCGTCGCGATTGGCTCGGTACAACAAGAAGCCGACGATCACGTCGCGTGAGATCCAGACGGCCGTCCGATTGGTCCTCCCTGGTGAACTTGCCAAGCACGCCGTCTCCGAGGGAACCAAGGCGGTTACGAAATTCACCAGCTCTTAGAAGAAAACGAGATCCAGAGTCGTTGTGATTTGCCTGAACAAATTCCGGATTTCTCTGTTCTATTTTTCCTCCATTTCTGTTTTTTTTTTTTTTTTAAATTCTGGTTTTGATTTTCGATTTGTTGAGCTGTTTGGCTCTCGCTTTTGTTGCGTTAGATTATTTAGCAGATGAATATCGACGAATTTTGAGAAAGAAGCATTGTATCTTTGAACAGCTCTGTTCTGCCATCTCTATTCGTCTATTGAGATTAGTTGTTTGGACAAGCGGATTGAATGCAATTTCATTCGGTGTTTAAATCAAACTTGTACTAGTTTTAGCTTATTGATAATATATCATTTGATCTTTAGGATGGAATCGGAAAAGTTTACCACTCCTTGCCTAGTGAAACACAAAGTTTACTACTTCTTGTTAGTGAGACATCTAAGAGAAAGACGAGTCATTTAATGGGTTGTCGAATTTGTTGTACAAGAGATGACCAAGAGACGAAGAAGCGAGAAAACGTTATGGTAGGCACGAATGTCAACAACGAGAGTTCCATCATCTTTGGCTAAAAAATCCTTATTTGTAACCACAAGTAGGATTTGGGAGTTAGGACACATAACCTTCAATGACCACCGCACTCCAACGAAGATGTTGACAAAGCACACATGCATCCCTGAAAGTTAGGAATTTCGTTAGTAAACGAATATAAATATCATAATGGGGTCGTTTGGTAACAGGATATTGATATTGATATTAGCAGATATCATGATATTCGAGTTATCACTGTTTTTTTCGTACCACATATCAGGATATATGGGGGAAAAAGTAATATCAATATCACTCCACACATATTCTACTCCCCCTAGAATATGTGAGGGGTGATATTGATATTACTTTTTCCAGACAATTTTGTCACACACTTTAATTTCAAATTACACTGCCATTAATCATTACTCTCAACACCAACTATTTCTCTCTCACCAACACTTGAGGGTATTTCTGTCATTTCCACAATTAAGTCACTTATCTCCACCTAATACAATACCACTACACCAAACAATGATATCATGATAATTGGCTGAGCATATCAATACTAATAACATCTCAATATCTCCCTAATCTCAATATCCCTACATATCATTTTTCCAAACGACCCCAATAAGAAATACCTTAGTTGAAAAGTAACGCGTCCGTGCAGTCTTTGACGACCAAGCCGACAACACTTCCCATTACAGCAAAAGTGGCACCATCGACATTAATTTTGAAACGTAGGTAGGTTGGGAAAATCCACCATAACGAATCAAGGTTGGGGATTAGGGGTTGGGGCAGTAGTTAAGAAGGAAAGTTTGTCCAAATCTAGTTGAAAGTGGTGATGGAGGGTAAGTAATGAGTATTGGGAACTCAAAGGCCACCCGGTCTGGGGATTTCCAAATGCGACATCATGTCAGACCCAATTTGGCCCGAGAAGTTGACAACAACTTGGATCGAAAGCCAGACAATGGTTGGGTGGGTTTAATAATATCATCAAGCGATGATAACGTTTTCAGTTTCAAGTGAATGTTTGGAATCGAACCACAATCATCTTCCTAGTCTACTGTACCATTAACCACTAAGCCACTCTTGTATAAATTCATTGATCAAACGACTCTTAAAGAACAAACCTGACAAAACAGGCCCAAATAAATGGACTACTATTGATTCAATTTTGGACAAAATATTTCTTATGGGTAGGCCCAATATCTGATGTGGTCTGTGGGCCCATACTCTCTGTAACCCAATTACTAGGTGAAATATCTGCTGGAGTGGAAAATAGAGAAAAAAAGAAGAAGACTAAACAAAAATACGCGACGTGGAAATCGGAGGATCAGGTCGCGGAAAAATCGCCTCCGGGCTCGCTCCATTGACCACGGCAACCAGATTCCAAAAACCCATTTTTTTCTATAAATAAATAATATCTAATTAGACATTTTATAATTTAGACATTTAAACATTTTATAGTATGTATAAATTATATTTCTTCCCGTCCAAGTTGTCAGACCGATCCAAAACCTTCAGTCTTCTTATTTGTCTCTCTGCTCCAAGTTTACCTGCTTAATTTCTCCCTCTCATAAGCTTGTGATGAGATTAATCTTCATATCCAGATCGATCTCCTTGACTTAGCTCGCCTGCAACTCGGGATTTGATCTTCTTCAGATCGAAGATTTGAACGCATTAACCACCGTGTAGAAATTAAGGAAGCTCTGGTGTTTCTTTTGTCGGTTTTCTAGGGTTTGGGGAAGGAAGTAGGTGGAGATAACGTCATCGGAGTGGAGGTGGCGGCACGGGGTTGAAGCCGTGGCGAAGCGTCAGGTGTGTAGTGGTGGGGGGTTTCGAAGAGAAATCATATGATGTCTTCGGTGCCCGTTCTGCGTTCTCCGATTGTTCCTTCTCTAACACCTTATCATGGTGGGATGTGCTCGCATCGTTTGAAACGGCTCGAAAAGAGTAATCGGCGTGGTAATCTTAGCTAACCTTAGGTTCTTTTTTCTTGTTTTGATCTCCGCACTGCGTTTTTTTTCTCCTCTCTTGTTTACTGCTACCTTCTTGGGATCTTCTCCCGCCTCTCTATTGTCGTTTCTTCGTTGCGTGTTTGTGCGTGCCGACGGGACCTGAGCGCGGAGTGTTCAATCTGATCCTGTTTTGAGAGATCGGAGCTTTGATTTGTTTCATCTTGGTGATTAGGTGAGTTTTGGTCCCGCTTTGCTTGTTTATTTCGCTTTGTTTTGATGATCTGCATTATGATTTGCTTAGTGTCAATTGATCTAGTTAAGCTGCTATACTGCTGTTGGATTATTATTGCGTAAATTGCATTCCATTGCAAATCTTTGAAACTAGCAGGATCCATGAGTTATGAAATTTGATATTCGATGGATCGAGATTAGTTGTTGAAGCTTTTGCTCATGTGATTTATGCATATTCTGTGTAGTTATTAATTCATTGTGTTCGGTACTGTCGATGGACATCGGCCACCATGGTGCTGGTGATGTTCCGGTGAATACGGAAGAAGTAAATCTAGAGAATTTGAGGTCTGAAAATGCTCTAGAAACAGATCGATTGGAAGGAGATGATAACAAGGATGTAGGCGGGGTTTCTGAAGGAATCATCGATCCTTCTGGGCCTCAACCTGTTGTCAGCAAGTGCTTGGAGGATTCCACAACGTCTCCTTGTCCTGAAATCAAGCCATCTAATCTAGATGTATCAAATGAAGATAGCCAAGAGTCGGCATTGCATGCTTTGTCCTTGGAGCAGCCGTTGCAACATGCTCAGTCTGTGCCGGTAAGCAATCTGCCTTTCTATAAATATATATTGCAGAGAGGTCATAATGGATTAGATTTGAACCTGGTGCTATCTTGGTATTATTAATTTATTAAGGAAGGAGTGTTATATAAATCAATTATGGACCTCTCTGAACAACTTGAGATTGGTATCAGAGTCTTTATGACCGAGAACTCGGGGTATCGAATTCTGTTAGACTTCAATGTAATAATTTCTCTTGCCTAAGGATTGGTGATCTTTGCAAACTTCAATTCTCTTTTATGGCCTTTCGTATGAGGGATATATTATGAAATATTATATAGAGCAATTATGAACCTCTCCAACAACTCGAGTTATGCAATGGTTATTCACAGGTAGTACCATTCTGTAGGTTGAATTTTCTTGTGTTGATCTGTGAGATGGTTTTGAGCAGGAAGCTGCTGCATTGTTCGGTCACTTAATTGATGCCACTAATAGGGATTGATGCCTTCTCCCTAGTTTGTTTGTACTAGTAAAAAGCTAATTGAACCCTTTGGAACTTGTTTTCATTCCTATAAACACTGACACGTCCTTCATTTTGTATCAATCAGATCAAATCCGCCCTGAAAGGTAGCCGAGAGAAACAGGGCAAGGAAGCAATGCAACTGAGCGTGACTTGGGCTCCTGACGTGTACGACCCAGTCCCTAACTCCCTGTGCCACACGGTCAAGAGCAGCAGTAAGAAGAAATCCAGGAAAGACAAAGACAGAGATAAGAAGAGTGGGAAGAAGGGGCAGAAAAGCAACGGGTCCTCGTCTCGAGGGAGCAGCGGCAAAGACAAGAAGCAGATTCGGAGAAAGCCCACAAAGTCGTATAAAGTGCTGGACATGGACGATGATGGGTATGGTGATACTTCGAGCAGTAGTAGTATCGGGTTCGATGTTACTAGCCCAGATTACTGCGGTAGCAGCTTCCTGAAACAGTCTGTAACAGAGTTCCATTACTCAGTTGCGGAGGCATTGTGAGGTTATTAGACCTTTTGGGATCCGTACTTGTGAGTTTTTCTTAGTTTGTTTTTGTGAATAAATAAGAGTGAGTCCTTATGGGGAGGGTGGGGCGTTTTGTAGGAATTTATTGTATAATGTGTTTTGTTATGTATAATTTAATGCACTGTTGACGATGGAATGTTCTGGAACTTTTATTGGGTCTGATTGGAGCTTGTTCGTTCTTCAATCCTGTGGCTCAGCTTCACAAGGTTAACCTCATAATTCAATAGTAATACCACCCTGTCATTACTCGTTAAAAGTTGTGATAGAAAAGCTGAACTTCACAAGGTTAACCTGAGCTTCAATTGTTTTTATAGAAAAGATCAAGTAAAAGTTGTGATTTGGTGACCGGGACTCGGGCCCGGGGCACCATCCCTCCTTGCATGGTCGTTTGGTATGATTTGGTGAACGGGACTCAGGCCTGGGCCGCCATCTGCCCCTGCATGGTTGTTTGGTCTGGGGTCATGGGCTATTCGAGCTATCGTGAGTTTGAAATTTTTTAGGAGGAAAAGTGATAATAGTCAGCTATTCGAGAAACCTTTACTTTCATTTAATATCTTATACCAAACAAATATCAATAACACCCACGTAAATATGAGAAAAGGCGGTGCATAACTCTTGAACATGAAGAGTGGTGTTTTGCACAAGGAGCTAGTAGAGTGAACTTAACCAACAACCTGGTCGGCGTCTGAATTTGTTGGTCGTTATAGTGGACCCTTGAATCCTCAATCTCTTCACTATACAATAAGCTGGTTGTGTCTCAAACTAAAATTCCCTTTCATGATTTGGCTGAAAAAAGTTCCAACAACAATTAGTTGTTTCATCATTCGGACATCCACCCAATTCAGCTTCTACAGAAAATGATGGTAGTTGGCAAATATGCAATGTGTTATTTATGTCATCTCTCTTCGAAAGAGAAAGAGTTGAATAGTAGAGAAGAAAGATATGATTTAGCCCTATTTATAATAGTGATTCCTCTCCTATTGGGTAGTTAGTTATAGCCCTATTTTTAAGTATAAAAAGGTCTTTAATTTCTTCATCAAACTAGCAGTCTCGGCTTCTTCTTATTCCTGGTATGACCTATAACTAGAAAGCATAAAAGATACAAGTAAACATTGTAATGACACTTCAAATTCGGTTATGTGTGCCTCCAGTGCTCTCTTTCTTCCCGCGATTAGTATTTCCATTCTCTGAATTCAATCTATATAGATTGTAAAGAAGTTTAATTGTTCAGACTTTTCTCCTTCAACTTTACGTTTTTTACTAGTACTGTCTGAGTGAAGTAGGCTCACAAGATCAGGCCTAGCTAGGCCTAACGAAACAGACATAAGAAAGCACATCTCGAAATGACCAATATACAAAAGTCAACCTTGATTCTTGATTCTTGATTCTTCTGAGACAGTTCTATAATGATAATTGTCTATTCTTGATCGGCATTCATCAGCAATTCCCTGCCGATCGGAGTTATTGACGACAATGCCTCTGCAACTTCATCCAGAGGCAAAACTGTGGTACACAATCTTTGTATTTTCAATAATCTGAGAATAGTAAAACAACAAGGCAACTCGAATGAGTCCCTGATTATGAATTTTATGATATGAGCTTATCCAGAAAAAGGGTACCCTTATCTACTAACACCTTCACTGCAGCCTGATGCATCATAACTTGTCAAAATATTATGAATAAATAAAAAGACAGAAAGTAACAACTATAGCCTCTGTCTACCTCCCTACCATTTGGTGCTGTTATCTACCAGAAACCATTTTTATCAAAAACAAAAGAATAGCAGGAACCCCCCACTGCAGCACCGATTATGAAACCAAACTTAAACAAACTACTCAAGTTAGAACCTAAGATCTATACTCAGACAGAACACCTTTTCTGCTTTTCCTTCTCCTTTAGCGGGCTGCAGTTATTCGAAAAATCACGAGATATGTCACTCGATTTCCTGCGGCACCTTCTTCTCCAGCATTGATGTGCCACCGAATATCGTCAGCTGATATTCTTTCGAGTACGCTGCCCACTGCAAACAACAAAAGGAGCTGTAGAAGTTAATATTACGCCTACAGACAGGTACATAGCGGGTAATGTGATTCAGTGCCGGTACTTTGATTCAAGTCTGCCACTTTTTTCTCGAGAAATTCAGTTTGCATGTTCACGAAAACGATGAAGTTGCGAAAAATTTAGTGGTAACGATGTCAAGTTAAAGAAACGTACATTTTCATCAGTCATCCTCTCAAAGCCGAATCTTTTGGTCCAGATTGACTCGGCTTCCTCGGCAGCTGGAAGGACCAGGCTCTCCACTTTCAGTGAGCACAGAAATCTTTCAACGCATGAAAAGAGAGCTTGGAAGTAACCCTAGAGATATAACAGTTCATTAACATCAAAGTGTTAAAAGCACTCCCATTTTTAAGAAGAATAAAAATACAACAATGCAGCAAGAAAAAAGAGTAAACAGAACCAATAAGAACTTACTTTCCCTTGATGCTTTCGACTAGTTGCAACTAGAGGAAGTTCAGCAACCTCGCTGCCGAAAATTCTAAGAAGACCAGCAGAAACAACAGTGTTCCTGCATATATTCATTACAAACCAAAACTTAGTGGACGAACAAACAGCAGGGGCAAAGTCTATCCAATAAGATGAAGACAATAAATGAGATTAAAACAAAACAAAATGATTAACATACTTTACAGTCAGAACAACGCAATACATCCCCTGGAATTCTTGTCCGGATATGTTCCTCCTGAAAACGGATTAGCAGACAATTAACCAGTGAAGCATAGTGTAGCAGAGCCTTCAATTCACGCAATAAACTCTCTTTAACGCATTTATAACACTTCCACAGGCAAACAAGAACAAGATAGGACCAGTAAATCTATACAAAGTTTTCAATGGCTAAGTTCCAGTATGTAAGCTCATTCATCCCAAAAGAAAGTGATCGGCTAGAAATCATGAAAACCTAAGTGGGTACAAGTTAAATCAAATTTTCTTTTTGATCGGGAGCTTGTGACAGGGACGAAATTACAACAAATAAACAAGAATGACAACTCAATTCCGTAGAATTCTATTACATTTGAAAATAACAAGACATATTCTATTGCGTTTGGATTACTTTTCTTGATTATGTTAAGGGGGTCATATTTTCTCACTGTATGGTGCAAGACCGCCGAAGTCAAAAGTTTATGCAGAACTACAAGACGCCAAAAACGGACTAAGCAAAAAGAGAGAACATACCCGTACACCATAAGAGGAATCAGATCCCGGCCTTTTCTTGCTTTGATGGGATCAAAACACTCCTGGAAAAATGTTCACGACGTGTTAGATAAGTTTACAGAGATAATAATTTGAAGGCAAATTAAGCACAGCAAGTGAACTGATAAACAGTACATTTGACTGATGGATATGCCACAAGCTCAATAAAATGAACAGATAACAAGAAAAACGACATCAAGCTACCAAATTCAGAGAAACAAAATGAGAAACCAGTTTGGCATGGTAGCAACTGCATAGAATTCAGCCAGAACTTACGCGAAAAATTGAAGTAGCTTTTGAGAGAAAGGGAAGATCTTCCTCACGGCGTTCTTTTCCCATCAGAATATGCCATTGGACATTAGCTCTATCAATATTTAACCCTCTTTCGGCATGCTTTCGACATATAATGTCTAGCTGTGAAGCACATACTGTCTGCACTCCACTAGAAATTGACTTCTGCAGAGCGACATAAACCCGATAACATTCATTACAACAGAACCATTTTCCTTCAGGGATTTCCTACAAGGAAATTTCACAAAGATTTGTCAATATCCAGCTGCAGAAAAAAAAACTACCATCCCCTCCAAGATTGTCAACTTACTTTTAGATCGCATAGTCCACGCTCTCGCAAACAACCAACATGGAATTCCCTCTCACACTACACCGTCATTAAAGTAAGAAGTTTGAGCATAGATTGAAGATGTTAAATAAAAACAAAGATGTATACAGCTTCAGGTAGAAAAAAGACAATCAGCATACCTGATCACAGAAGATAACTGTCCGGTCATCAAATGTACCAGCAATAAAATCACGAGACCTGAAAACACAACAAAGCAAGAAGTTTGAGCTTGCTCCAGCTGATTCAACTCAGGAAAACAAGAATAATGGGACACGATATTTTCTACCTATACGATAAAAGTCAAATGGATTTAAAAGCCCCCAAACAACAAACCTGCAAACAACACAACCACCAACATCATATTCAGGGTTTTGAACAACTCGCTTCAACCGGATGACATTTGTTCTGGCTAAATTTTCTTCGGGGCCAATGTCCTTGCAGTCTGGACAATGCCAAACGCCTTCTGGAATGAACTGTTGCTCTAAACATGCTGCAATAACAAATATTGGACTGAATCATATAGAACAAGAATAGCTAGAAATCAACATATATAATGAATGCCATGGAAAGTAGAGATCATGATTCACAATTATATTTATATCCAAGGGAGCAGATAACAAACATCCATGTCAAATAACAAAATCTCTTAATGAACATGACATTCATAGCTAAGACAGCCATCATAAAAAAAACAACTAAAATTATATACCTTGATGGAAAGCCTGAGGGCAATTGTCACAATACACAAGATTCCCTCCATCTCCACATTTTGCACACATATCATCACTGATGCCAGTAACAAGATTCTGACCATTTGACAATGAAATGGCTATATCATGTAGGCTTACTCCATTAGAAGTATAGATGTGACGATAGCTGCATAAAGATACGAGGATCAGATTAACGATGAATCTCAAAGAAAAGGGTCCTAACGTAAGTTCAGATGTTACTTACGGCTGACGCCTAGCAGCCATTCCAGCATGAGCTTCAAACTGTGAAGGACTTATCTGCAGATTCGTAAAGATGCCATACAAAAGAAAATCAGTCCAATAAAATGCAGATTTCTAATCCAATGAGTTCATTATGCATATGAAAAATCTGACCTCTCTCTTACAGCAGTTACAATATATACCACTTCCCAACTTGTAGCCACTTAACATTTCCTGATAAAACAAATAAAAATTCTCAAGTGCTAAAGTGAGGTATCAATACATCTAACTAACATAAGTTACATAACGATCAATCAATTCACCTGTCCTTTAACAAAGTAAGCCAATTCAGCTCCATCAGGCAGACCATTTGGCATGAAAAGTAACCGATGAAGATCATTATCCCTGCTAGGAAGGAACAGGATGACAAAAAAAAAAGAAACGTGGTTACAGATTTCATAGGCAAATGTCTACATCCCCTACGACGAAATAATTGAAGAATAGCAAAGGACGTGTCAGCAGAATAATACCTTCTTTTCGAACTATGTTTACGGACAGAGCTAGAAGCATTGTCTCGAGCTCTGCACAACGAAAATCATCATGAATTCTACGATATCATAGGTATAGATAAGAAAATCAGGAAACAATAGAATATAGAATCATCTACATAGAAATGGAAGAGAAGGAGCATACCGCTTCTTGGACTGTTTTTTCCCGGGTGTCGCTAGGTAGGGCTGCTGTCCAATTGAGATGTTGTCCGTGTAAGAACCATAACCATTCCACAAGCTTTCTTCAATTGCTTGACTAGAGCAGCTACAAATTTGAAATAGATTAGTCGTAAGCAACACAAAGCAAAAGTGCAGTGCAACAAAATAAAAATTTCAAGAGGTGGAGAATTCAACAAAACAATAAACTTACTCAATTCAATAAGTAAACAAGAACCAACAACAATTAATGCACTGCACACAAATTTCAGAATAATTCTGCAGTTTGTTCAATAATAAAATCTTTGGCAGAAAGAAGCATTCGACAAGATTCTAAGCAAGTTATCTAGCTTCATGATCATGAGATGAGATAGCAAAAAACCTAGATGAGAAATAGGTCTAATTTAACACAAACAAAACCCGGATGCTTTTTTAATTATAAAAAGATGTAGAGTTCAAAAAGAATCCAGATCATCAAAGATGAAAAATTCACATACATGTATGCAGACCTGCCACTAAGAACAAGTCTTTCACTTTGCAGCACAAAATTAGAAGGAGAGGACATTGGAATATGTAACAAGAGAGTGTGGAAATAGAATTAACAAACATCAGTTCACACCACCAAGTGAGCTAAGTGAATCCCTATGGGAGCTCCATAATACAGCGGTTGTGTGTTCACGGAGTAATAAGGACAGATAACAGTTTATTATTATCAAGAGGACTGTGCAAAGAGAGAGAGAGCCTAATGAATTGCACCTGAACCCAAGGTTCATGCAAACCAACGAATGGCTATCAAACACCGAAACAAATGCTCACAATGTGAAATGATAGACGGAAAGAAAATACATTGACTTGGCTGAACTGCAAAAAGAAGATACAAAACAAAACCCCAGTTGGCAGTAAAGTATCACCTGACATCAGATTGGAGTAAGTAACTTGGCTTTCTAAAACAATAGGCATCTTCTTCATCCATTTCAAACCCTTGTTGAAACCCAGCTGCAGGTCATAAATTTTGAATTAAAACACGAAGGCTAGGTGCTTAGATGGATGAACTTAATAGAGCAATTTGGATAAACCACTGGGGAAATAGATGTCACCTATCCAGATCTGGAAGAACTCCTCGTTTAGTGACGAGCCTAACACATTTCTTATCACCTCCTCAATTTCACTAAGTTGAGCAGCTTTGATCTCCTGAATGACACTACTGATAGGCTTGCCGTTATCTAAATATATGTGACTGTTTGGATGTCTGGTCTTAACACCAGCGTGCTGCTCAAATTCGTATGCACTGAGAACCTGCATAAATATTATTTAGCTACCAAACATCTATAAGAATCAAGAACATAACAACCAAATGCCAAGAAACTTACCTTTGAGAAACTGCAAAAAGAACAGCCACAGAGATATCCACCACCTGCTATGACCCCCTCTAGCTCTCTCTGGAAAATGAACAAATTGAATTAAGTGACATCCCTCTTTCATTTTCCAATAATCAAATTTCTAACTTTTCAACATGTCCTGTCCAACAGAACGTATGATGTTCGAGACTACATGAAAACATGAAGAGACTTTACCTCTGGAGCAAAAGAGATATATCTGGCTCGAGCACCATCAAGGATCCCTGTCGCGAGCAACTTCTTCACATTGGTTGGATAGTTGGCTAAAAGCTTCTTAGACATGGTGGGCATGAACGAGTATGCATCTTGCCTTTCATTCATGTAGGCATCCGAGTCAGTCCATGCCGGCCTGCCGTATTCCTCAGCATACGATGACTCATGAACATTGCCATAGTTCACAGGCTTGACAGCTGAAGGAACAGTCGGACTATGATAGTCCTCTTTCCTTTTGCTGAACTTAAAAGTAATCTTCCTAATCCCAGAGGTACTGATCGCATCCTTAGGAATCTCCAACACGACATGGGTAGTGGAGAATGGACTAGAGGAATCGTTGGCAGAGTTATTGCACGCGGGTACATTGTGGTTTTCACTGCTTGGTTCGCCATCCTCACTCAAAGTCTCAGATGGGCTGGAAGAGCCAGAAGAATGGGACGTCAATTCACTCGAACCCATACCATCATTACTCCTCACCAATGGTTTGGTGCTCGGGCTGATAGCAGCCACGAAGACAGAGGCATGCTCCCTTGGGGAAATTACAGGGTTGGAAACTTCAGACGCCATGTCCTCATACGAAACATCTTTCGCTTCTTTCCCTTGCTCCTCCTTACCAGGAAGCAATTCCGCTTTCGAATCCTTTGGCACTGGAAGAATATCAGCGTCCTCCATCTCGCTTTTCAATTGAATTTCAGAACCATTCTTCTTATCTTCTTCCATTACCCCATCCGTAGTGATTTCCAGACAAGCTGCAACCTCCCCCATTTTAACACTGTGAACTGAACCACACTTGACAGCATTCAATTACAGAAGCAGATCAAAGAACAATGCCTTAATGCTCCATTTCCATTCGCAAAATTATAGCTTAGCAGAAGAAAAAAAAGATGCTGAATTCCGAATTTGCCATGGGAGAAAACGATATCTGAACAAAAAACAGCAGAAGAAAGGAATCAATAAAAAAAAAAACTGTTTCAGACTGATATAAGAAAAGATGGGGAGAACTGCTGAACCGCTCCACAAATTTAAAAATAGTAACACGACAGCAAATCAAGCAAGATAATAAATAAATAAACGGGGAAAGGGAAAAGAAACCTCCATTGATACCTACCCCAAGACGAAATCAAATCAAACAACACGGAACAAACAGAACCCCAAATTGAATCCAGATTCAAGAACACGGAGAGCTTGAAATTCAGATCTGGTTGGTATAAGAGGTCCGTGCGCAAAAAAAACAACGGGATCTCGGAATTAAATGAATCAAGAATCCATAGTTGAGAAAGGAATTAAATAAGAAAAAAGTATAAACAAATAGGAAGAGCAGATTATGAATCGGAGAACAGAAGGTGGGGGATTGATTATTATAATTGGGATAGGGTTAGGGTTAGTTTCTTTGCAGCGGGAACGCCTTCATACTCAGAGCGGCAAAATAGCAGGGGCAGAGGAAAGAAACAGTAGAAAAGTATTATTTAATTTAATTTTAAAAGAATAAAAAAATCATATGAAGAAGGGACGAGAAACGAAATTGAGTGGATAAAAGGAGTGGGGCCCCTGTCCTAATTGTACAGCTGGGAGGAGGTGATTCAGCCACGTGGAGAAGAATGATGGGACACCTGTGGAGAAGTTGTTAAGAAGAGTTCTACTCAAGCCAGAAGATTTGAGATTTGAGAGTGAGACTGGAAAGTGAACAACACCGAGTCAGTATCAGCATGCAAACCGTCGGGGCTATGACTTTGATCTCAAGCAATATGTGGGCTGCTATTGGGCTTTAGTTTACACGGGGCCCAACGAGTGTTTCAATTTATAAGAGCCTTTTTATCCAGTCCAGACTTCAAAATGGATTTTTCAGAGTTAATCAGTATCGGGCCTGGCCCGTTTATTTATGAGGTAACTAAACTATTTTTGGTTACGAAATATCACTTGGATTAAGCATGACATAATAAATTAACATTATATGAAAAAAAATTAAAATTTAAAAATATTTTCCCTAAATGAATATTATGTGTGATATTTTATTGATAAAAGTATTGAAACATGATAAAAATAATACGCTTCAAATTAAATTAATTTAATACTTCTTTTGGTGAATACTATTTTAATATGAATTATTATTAGTAAAATTGTATTAAGGTTGATAAAATGAAATGTTCACCACATACCACTTCATTAACATCTCGAAACTTGTTGATGATCCATCATTAACAAAGTTTGTTGCCTGAACCGGCAAGGGAATGACCTCCGACTTCAACTCTTGAGACTCAAGTTAGTTGAGTGCAGTGAGCTCTTGAGCCAATTTCAATGAAAAATAATTAAATAAGTTTGAAACTTGTTGTTAGTAATTGTAAGATTCATTGGTGGAACTCGATGCTGTTGTGGTTAATTGCACCGATTAATGCGGTTAACTACACCACATTTTGTCCAAAAATGCTAACCAAAATTGTATCACATATTTTCGCGATTAACCTATCGCAATTATGGGGTGCGGTTAGCGATTAACCACATAACTAAAGTTTGAAAAAACATAGACTTAAAATCATAAATTTCATGTCAAAATTTCAAAGATTACAACCCTAATGAAGACAACTAAGAATCTAAACAAGTTAGGTCTTTATATGAGTCATGAAATTGAGTTTTTAAATTCTATTGACCATATTAAAGTTGGAAACTCCGAGTCATAAGCTTCAATACATTTTGATTGATTACCAAGATTCCATGTGTGGTTCAAAGAAACCAAATATGTAGACACTGAATGTACGTTAACTCATTTGTAACAAACTTTTGTAGGTTGAATTAGTTCTATTAAGCGAGATATTTCTAGTTAAGACTCAGATATGTTTTTAGGCAGGTTGAGTTTTGCTGTTAGTTGCAGTTAAACACATCAATTTTTTGATTACCACTAACTACACTTCCAATTAGTGATTAATCAAAAACCACGAAATTCGGTACGGTTAGTGGTAACCACTAACCAATTTCCGGCCCCAGTAAAGACCCATCACAACTATATATCCATGATTACAATTGTTTCAAAAACCAATTTGAAAATATATTTGATATTTGACCCTGCAAAAACAAAACGAAACGGCAGTTGAATGTTGAACTTACCTACCTACCTCCCGCCGATTGAAGTTCAAACTTTCAAAGTAAAAACTAAAAACAAAAGGGTACATCACTCGAGGTCGATGTAGGATAGATTCAGTGAACGTTCGCCATTCGGATACGGGTCAGATTCATGCAGTGACCCGTCCGGTTCAACCCGTACCGGTCCCTTCCTCCCTCATTCCCAAAAGTCAAATTTCAATTTCCCAATTATTATATTACTCACAACGGCCTTAATAAATAAATCCTTTTTTCCTTTATAGCCCACAACCTCCACTATTCACTTCCCCCTCACCTCTCCTCATTTCCTTTCCTCACACTTACCATTCCCACACTCCGGTCAACGGACGCAATGTCGGAGAAGCAAGTCCGGCGCCACCAGCGGAGGCCTTCGCTGAGCGTGTTCACTATCCCGACGTCGTTTTTGGACGATCCGGCCCTCATCTCAGGCTCCCCTGCTGCCGAGTCCGTCTCATCAGGCGATATTGGTAACAGTACCAGTCCCTTGCCGCCGCGAAGTCAACCCCCAATGCCTGATCCGCCGGCGGTGAAGCGCATTGAGAGTGATCCGGCAGCGGATTCGAGCAATTGAGTGATTTGTATAACCAATTAATGAAATCAGGTTTGGGGGGGAGATTCATTGTTTGTTAGTTGGTTCTGTGTTGATTTTCCTGTAATAAATGAGTGCGAAATTCTGTCCTTTTGCCTTGTATTGTTCTCTTCCATATGGTACTACCACCGATCTCAACAATATTAAGTAAAATTACTGAATTAGATTACTTTCTTCAAGCTAATTACTATTAGCTAGTTAGATTATGCAAAAATGCTTTTTCTATTCCCATTAGACTTGGCAATTGATATCCGAAAATGAGTATCCACTCGATATATTTAATTGATTTGGCGGGGATTACTTGTTGACTGGGTAAAGTTGACGAGTATGGGCAAACTCGGTACCCAGTTAGAGCGGGTAACGGGTGGGAACCAATATGAAGGTATCCGACCTAGACCCACACAACCCGATAGATATCTAGTATGAAATGACGTTGTATTAGCTACAATGTATCATTTATGTTTAGCAAATCATACCAAATTTATCCTTCAATCATTGAATATTCACTTCAGTTCATTGATCAGCAGTCTATTATTTTCTCTTAAAACTCTAAGCTTTGAAAATCATAGCTCTATCTTGAAAATTTCTTTACAATCCTGAGAGATTTGGGGTTCACTCGGTGAACATAGGGTAAACTTAATATCCATTCCAGGGAGATGATTTAAATTTTGTACCCGTTTAGTCTCGTTGGGCGAGTATAGGTAATACCCATTTAATAAACGAGTGAATAATTCATACGTGATATCCAGAGCTATGGTACCCATTGCCAAACCTATTTCTAATATTCAATTAGCCCAACCTTATGCTTAGATCCAGCCAGCTAATATTTAACGGGTTTAGAACATGGTGGATGTCTTATGTATCAAACTTTTATTTGAGTATAGTAGAGGAATGCTGAATGCAATTATTATTATTCAGTGAGATGCACATTGTATGTCTACGAATTAAAATTTAAAATTGATTAATGAGAAGTTTGAATGTTTTGAATTTATATTAATGCATAGAGAAATGATTATTATGACAATTGTAGTGGAATTAGAGTTAAGCTTTGAGTTTTCAACTTTAATTTTATCTGAATAGATCAATTTGAAATTAAGCATAATTTAAGAGACGTTAAGGTGGTACCTCTCACAATCTTTTTGTGAATCTCGAGTTAAATCTTATTAGGATCTTGTTAAATTATAAGATAACTAGTCAATAAATGACAATAATACAAGGTAAATGCAATCAACACGCGATTTATGTTGAACATTAATTCGACATGAAGAGTACAATTATGAAGTTTGTGAGGAGCCTACCATTCCTTTCTCTTAATATGATTCACGGTCCACCAACACTTCCATGATAAGAAAATAGTAACTATGAAGAGACGGGGAAAAAAGTTGAATTTTTGTCCATCAATGATTTTAGACGACCTAGAGTGTCAACTTTTTTAGTATGTTGTTGTCAAACACATGTTTTATGTTCAGTATGTTACTTGTTCCTCTTTGTCAACGACATTGTATAAACTAAACTAAGTATAAACAAGCTCATTCACAAAGAGTCTTTGATAATGATGTTCTTCTTTACCACGTTGAAAACAATAAAACTGGATTTGATGTGTCATTTTCAACTCATTTTTTTGTCTATGGTAAATTACAACGAGAATACTACTAGACACTAACACGATAACTTCGACTTCTTAAAGTGGTTAAAATTCCCATTTGAATAGCATAATCAACAAAACAACAAACATCAACTTCCAACTTCTTTCCTTAGACATCTTATTTGGACCGTTGTGGGAGTACTACCTAGTAGGGGTGGCGATTACCCATTCGCGGTTTTTTTTTTATCCATATCCAACTCGATTCATTTTTTTTTTTGAAGTCACTCGATCCATATTTAAATGGATCGAATATGGATCAACACTATATGGATCGGATCGGATCAGATATGGATTTTTAAATTTATGCAAGTCGGATTTGGATTAAATTTGGGTTATCCATTTACTGAACGGATTCAATAATAAGTAGGGGTGTTGACGAGCCGAGTTTTTTAGCTCGTTAAAGCTCGTGAAAGGTTTTCTCGTACTTTCCTTATTTTTATGAATGGGTTTTTTGGACCTTTCCATGCTCTGATACCAAATGAATTCTCAGTTCTGCGTAAAACAAACTTCTTATCTGACATTTTCTTATTCATTGTTTGTTTGAATAATTTTGTTTTTATTTCTTCTTTTCTAATTACTTTTGTCCTAGGGATCCTAATTACCTATTCTTGAAGGCATCTAAATTTATTACTTATTTTAAAGGGAACTAGTTTCATTGTTATACATACGGCTATTGTAACATATATTATTATTGTTGTGTTTACTGTTTTTATATCATGTCTTTCGTGAATCATTTCTTTATTAAGGTTTATTTTTTGGGTTTGGTACTTAACCTTTTTCTCGTTATTTTTCCTTTGATCTCGTTTCATTTTTCTAATACTGCGATATGGTCTTCTACTCATTTTTTATTCTAGTAGGTTTTCACTATATTGACCTATAGCATTTTTCTCAATTAATTCTATCAGATCTGTTATTAGTTGATCTTCTCGAATAAATAGGGTCTTCATTTCGGTCATTCCTCGTATTTCTATATTTTCGTTTTTCATGTCTTCTTTATATTCTAAAAGTTCCTTTTTAATATCTTTCCAGGATTCCGGGTTTCTCCCTATTCTTCCGTCTATTTTAGTTATTAGTTTATCGAAGTAATAGATTATTTTATTTAAATCCTCTTCCATTTTTATATTCTATTGCTCAAATCTGTAATCATCTGTTTTAATGTTTTTATTTCGCTATTATCCTGATTTTGATGGATTATAGTAATGTTTTTTATGTCCTCTGTTTCCTGATTCTGGTCATCCGATTCTTCTAGTTGGACTCTCTCTGATTGAGTTATTCTTTCTGGTTGAGCTTTTCCTATTTTCCTAGGATCTTGTTGTATAGATCGTTTACTTGATTCGACTTTTACTATTTTTAATGGCGCTTCTAAGTGGATTAATGGTTTGAATAAGTCTTCTATTGTGATAACTTCTTTATCCTTAAATGTTAGACTGTGATGACTATTTGTTAAGGCATAGTTTATCTGATATGTTACTGAGAATGGTTTACTGTTTTCTTTCATAAGATCGTTTCTTTTTAGTTCATATTTTATTACTATTGATGAGTCTAAGTTTTCATCAGTTAGGCTTATCCCTTGTTGTAAATTTATATCAAATTTTATTATTCCATACCTTAGATTTCCTGATCCCTTAGCGATGATACTTTCTTCTTGGTTTAATATCCTATCATCTCTAATTTCTAATTCTATAGGAGCGTTGATTCCTAACTTCATGGTAGATTTAATTATGATTTGAATAGTGCTAATATGTATGTACGCTATTTTCCCTCGTTCTTCCGGTTTTACTTTACTTAATCTTTTCCTGATTTGTTCTTTATTAATGATTTGTACTAAGAAATTTCCATTTGTTTGGTTAAATGGAATTGTTACCTCCCCTATCATTTTTCCGTATTTTATAATGTTTTCTCTATCAAAAAGTTTTGATAAAAAAGATTTTGTTACAAAATTCTGTGTTTCTGATAACGTGAAATTCGTTCTTTCTTTAATTTTTTTAACGTCTATTAATCCATCTAGAAAATAACTATCTTCTTCTTTTCTTTGTAAATAATCAAACATGCTATTGTTATCTTCTGCCATTTATTAAAAAGAAACTCTTATGTTTATGAATTTTATACCTGAATGGATCTCCTGATGATTGTCTTAAGGTTGCCCCCTTTTCTTGGTAGTGCAGCTCGTCGTAGCTTCTTTGATGGTCGGTTGAATGGGTATGATTGTATACTTTTGGTGGATATTTAGTGTTAGTAAGACTCCAGGAACCTAGGTTCCAATCTTACTTGGCCTCCAGAAACTATAAGTTTCAAGCCAACGAGAGGAGATGAGAGAATTCTTTTCTCAGTTTTAACTCACTCTGATTTTATTTATTCATAAACCTCCTCCTTATATAGGCGGAGTTTGGACGCTACAACGTCATTCCTTACATCATACAACTTTAAAGAAAAGAAAGAAGACAAAAGATGAAATTACATAATTGCTCGACTTTTAATGGGAGTCGGCCAACCCTCTTTCGTCGTTTCTTACTCCATTATTGAACTTCAATAATGGAACTTCATTTATTTTCCTTATGATGTTGATGTTGCAGTTGTTGACTCCTTCCTTGATGCCCCGTTTTCTTCAATGTCTCCACACCACTCACAAAAGTGGTCCTCATAATTTATCAATAATTTGCATAATTGCTTTTTTATCGGTATTGGTAATGCTGTGAGGGTTCCACTTATTTCAGTGAAATCCTTCGTCATTCTGTTGATTGCTTCAAATTCTTCAGCAATTAACTTTGTTCTTGATCTGCTGATAATGATGATATCCGTGCTGCTATAATTGACTTTCGTTTGACTTTCTGGTTCTATGTTGGTTAGTGCTCTGCATACCGTGAATAATCCTTTTACCAGATGATCTGGTTTTCGCTCATAGTTCTTGAGATTATCCCTGGTTGGATAATCATTATTTGATACTCCCATTAGGATTACTGCCTTTGTTCCTAATAGAAGTTTTTCCTCCTCATTAAAAATTTGGTAGCTGCTGGTGTATTTGAGGAAGATTTCTCTTCCCTTTGCAAATGCTTCCAGATATCTCCAAATGATGAACTTCATTTTTTGAGGATAATACTCAAATATCTTCATTGTGGTTGTATAAATGGTATCTATAAGACCATACTGATGTAGGTCAAATAGTAATTCTGGTGTTGATTCTTCGGTAACCACTGCCTTTGGTCCTCCTTTGTTGACAGGATAAAATCCATCGTTGTATTTTGCTCCAATTTGTCCTCATAATTTACTATCATATTCCAATGGGTCACGAACCCTTGGAATGTTGGTTTTCTTGTCTCTTCTTTTTCCTGAGTTGTTGGTATGCTTTTTACAGTAGGTATCTTTATTATCATTTTTTGTTGTATTTGTGGTCCTGATGGTTCTTTCAAGGCCATAGCCTTGTATGATTGTTGAAGGGCTATTACTGCTTCTTCCTTTGTTTTGTAAGATTGGTGCTGGACCGGCTTTCCTGTGATATGTTGGGATGCTATTGCCCAACTGTTGTAGATTCCTCTGAATGGTCCGTTAAATATAACGTACCATTTACTATTTTTCCTCTCATCTTCTTCATAATTTTCTTTTTCTTCATTTTCCACCATGTCTGCCCATCTTGTTGGTTTGCTGGTGGAGGCTTGTTGCTTAACTTCTTTGTTGTTGTTGCCAGATTGTTTTTGTTCCTCCATTTTATTTTTTGAAGAATGTTGATGGTGTTTTTAAGTTCTTCTATCTCCCCTCTGCAGAGAGAGACCTGGTCCTCGAGTGCTTGTAGCTTCTCCAATTTCTGCATCATCTGGTTCGTTAATGTTTTGATGATTCCCTCCATTCCCTTGTTAGTGCGTCGGTGAAAGGGTTGTTGCTGGATTTGATGTACTTCAGATATGGGTTGTAATAGTGCAGTTGTTGTTGCCACCGGATTAATCGTCCTTTGTTGAAATCCGCTTGTAGTTTGTACCTCCAAAAACCTGTTACATACTTAGAATCGGTTTGAAGCTCAAACCTTGTTGATAATAATTCTAATTTCCATTTTTTCAGTGTTCTGAGACAGGCTAGTGTCTCTAATTCATGTATTGGATAATTCTGTTCAGTAGGAGTAAATGTTCCAGAAATATATTTGCATAATTTCTTAAAATATTTATCACTATTGAACGAAATTGATGATACCCGAGAATCCGAAGATTCAATAATTCTGTCCGAAGACTGATAATCTTTAGGCTTTTCGCCAGAGATATTAACCTCATTTTGTTTCATGATATTACCAAAATTGTCCATTTGTAATAATTCTTTGCCATTTTGAATGGCTAGCATACATCCGGCCCATGTATCTTTTGATGCATCGGTCTGGATTATCAAAAAGTCTTTTTCACATGGATTATATAATTTTGGTAAATGCTGGCATTTTTCTTTCATTAGTAAAACTATTTTTGTATCTTGCTCATTCCATGACCAAGGTGTTTTCTCAGAAATCTTTTTCTGCAAATACTTTCTTTCTTTTGCAAGGTTCTTCAAAAATCCTTGTTCACTTATATAATTTAAACAACCAAGAAAACGTTGAATTTGTTTCCTATTCTCCAGTTGATTAGGAAATTTATTAATTTTTTCTTTAGTATTGGGTGATAATTCAATTTCACCAAAATTGTTTATTTTCATGCCAAGATACTCAATCTCTTCCTGAATGAGTTTTGATTTCTTTTTGGAAATAATTAACCCTTTTTCTTTATTCGATTTAAAACGATTAAAAGCTTTTCACCATGATCTTCCTTAATTTGATTAGTAAAAACAATTATATCATCAATATAAGCAAGACAAAAGTCTTGTAATCCTTCTAAATTATGATCCATAAAGCGTTGATAAATTGCTGGTGCTTGTTTTAATCCGAAAGGTAAAACATTCCATTCATAATGTTTTTGTGGTGGACATGAAAAAGCTGTTAATGGTTTTGTATTTTCATGCAATCTTAGCTGCCAATATCCTGATTTAGCATCTAAACTACTAAACCATGTTTGTCCTTTAAGTCTCTCTAATATGTAATCTTTTCGTGGTAACTTATAACTGTCTCCTATGGTGTTTTCATTTAGTTTTTTGTAATTAATTACCATTCGTCTCTTCCCCCTTTTTATTTCGTTATTATTTTCAACATAGAATGCAGGTGCACTATGTGGACTTATACTTTTTCTAGTGATTCATTTATCTAGGAGTTCCCTACATTCCTTCTGAAATTCTTCTACATCTCTTTGAGTATATTGAATTTTATTTGGTACATTGACTTCAATTGTTGGATCTTTTAATTTTATTTCTATTAATTCGACATTCTTATTTTTCTCCAGATCTAAAGGATGTTCACTACATATTTCATCTAAGGTTTCTTCAATTATTCCATGGCTTATCTGGATATATTCAAGTCTATTTTTTATATTTTGTAAAACGATTTTTAAAACTTCATTTTATGTAATTATTTTTGTTGTAATCATCTTTGGCTCTTGATTTTTTCATTCTTGGGGCTTTTAAACTAATACTCTTTATTCTTTGTATGAAAGGTTGATAAAGCTTAAGAAAATTGTTTTCTATGATTAAATCTAATCCAGAATCGTGCTGGTATATAGTTTTTGCAGTAAAGGTGTATTGTTCTATAATAATAGGAACATAGGTTTTTGCATACCATATTTCGTGTATTGATTTATCTGCAACTATGATTTTTAAAGGTTTCTCTAATCTCTTCCAATTTTTAATAGTTGTTCTTTTAGCAAAACAGAGGGTTGCCCCTGTATCTATATAACCTAAATAATTTCTATTCTCTATTGTTATCTTTATAAATGTTGCATTTGGATTTCCCTTGACTAAAGTTCTATTCGGACTCATCCGATGATGATCCTGAATAAAACTTGACTATTTCTATATCCGATAATTCACAATCTGAATCTTCTATTGGTTCAAAACCATAATCATAGGCTAATCTTAATTAATACTTCTTGTTTTTTATCATTTTTATTTTTCTTTGGACATTTATTAGCATAATGTCCTTCCTCATTACATAACCAACATCGACAGTTGGTTTTTCCCTTTGGGCAATATTCTGTTCGTTTATTCTTTTGTTTATATTGTTTTCTATTTCTAAAGTATCTATTTGGATTTTTATATTGGTTTCTTTTATATTCCTTATAAGGTACTTTTCTAATTTTCCTATACTTTCTGTGTTTCTTTTCATAATATTTTTTATCTTTGCAACCATATTTTCCTATTTTATCTGTGCTTTGTTCACAACATAATTCTATTTTAGCTTGCTTTTTAAGTTTTTCTTTGTTGCATGCTTGTTTATGTCCTTTTCCCAAAGGGAAGTATTCCTAATACATTGGGAGGAAGAATTTTAATCCTTCAAGAATGGCATAAACAAACTTTGGAAATTAAGAAATTAAGGAGTACTATTTTTATATTTTTTGTTACCAGAAGGATGAGAGTAGTCACGTTTATTTTTACCGCATCGCAAGCAAAGTTCCAAGATGTCGACGACACGGTAACCACACATATGTGGCAACCACGATATCATTTCCTGGCGACCGAAAGCCCACCTAATTAAATAGAATCCGCTCCTCACTCACTCCAGCCCATCACTTGCTTTCGGAGGAGCCTCAGCTCTTTTCTTCTGCCAGCTCTCTAAATTCTCTCCTCTTCTTCCGATTACGGATCTCCTCTTCCCACCTCCGTCAGCTCAACTGAGGAAAATCCAAGGAAATGGTGAGTTTTCTTTTCAACTTTATTCAACTCATCGTCTTCTCTGGTTCCAGTTCTGATCTCCTAGGGTTTCGATTGTTCTACTTGCTCGTTTGGTTCATTATGTGTCTCGGACTAGCGCTTCAGATCTGTGACTGGTGCTTCCCCTGCGTGAAATTTCAATACGCTAAAACATACATCTCTTTCTTGTTAGCGCACAACATACATGATTGGTTACCACTTATTTACGTCGAATCATCATCCGACATAATGCATCTCATTGTCAAATCATGAACACCTTTCATATTATATAGAAAGATGGAATCTTCCGATTACATAAACGATATGTTATCTTTAATTTAATTTTTTTATTACTCATTGTACCTTTGATTCTCGAGATAATAAATGAAATTTAGTAAATAAATTCTTCATATTATAAAATTCCAAATACCAAATGAAGAAAAAACTTTTGAACTGTTTTAGCACAACTTTAGTAGTGGTCGCCATGATCATTGTTGGTATGAAGATTCCAGATTTGGCAACTTGGGGTCATGGCTCAATTTTTATTCATAACCCAATACCTTGTTTTCCAAATTCGACTAATTTTCTGTCATGGAACATTTCAAACACGAGTGTACTTATTATAAAAAGAAATGTTGGCGTTGCATCAACGCAGCAAAGGAATGGTCCAGGATGGAGGGAGAATCTCCATGGTCCCACTATACATTATTCTTATTTATATGCTAAGGAATTCCTTATGCTTCACCAACAATAAATAATCATATGGTTTTTTAACTTATAAGTTTTCTTTCTTATTTAGAAAACATGATATATTTCTTAGCTATGGAATATATACTAATTTTTAATGACACGAAATATATAATTTTTTTACGAATAATGCAATATAGGGTTACAGAAAATTTGTATGCCCCACCAAGGATTAAACATACATTTCAAATAACAACTATCAAAATATCTCAATATCACAACCTTATAATATATAAATAAGTTACAAAATTAAAAAAATATTACATCATATTTAATTAACTTTTTAATAACATTATAAAACATATAAATATACTAAAAAGGACCAAAATATTAATTTTATTTTCATTTATAGATAAACAAAGATAATTCCGATTCCAGATGAAGAAAGGCTGGGCCAGGAAACATGTCGACCGAAAGCCCACTTAATTAAATAGAAGCCAGCCAGCCAGCCCGTTCTCCCTTCCAGCACACCCTTTCCTATCGGAGGAGACTCTTCCTTTCAGCTCTCTCTAAATTCTCTCCTCCTCTTCCGATATATCCAATCTCCTCTTCACCTTCCGCAGCTCAGCTCCACTGAGAAGACTCGAACGAAATGGTGAGTTTTCTTTTCAACTGATTCACCTTATTTTCTTCTCTGATTTGAGCTATGCTGTTCCTAGTAGTCCGATTTTTGTACTTATCCGTTTTCGTTTGGTTTATGATGTGTTTGGTGAGACTGTGACTGGTGCTTCCGATGCGGTTCGATCTGCTCTCGATCTCACTGTCCTGAACCTGAATTGTTGTTTATATCCAGCGTCAGTGTATTGTTCTGGTGATTCTTGAGTTGTTCTCTTCGACTCTTCCTCTGTGCTTATGTACTGCGCAGCAGATCTGATGTGATGTTGTTCGTAGTCCGATTTAGTGTTGGGCGTTGTGGAGGGAGGTTGTAGCTGGTCCTGAAGTGGACTTGATTTCTCTACTCCTGTTTCTGGTTGTATGCTTTGCGATTGTGTTAGTTATTTGTTGACGTGATCTGCGATTGCAGATGACTGCTTTGTGCTTGTTAGCTGGATCGCTGACGATATTCGGTGTTGGTTTTGAATTTTTCCTAATTTGCTGCTTACATTTAGATTTCTATTAATTTGGATCACCTGATAAGAATTATATATTTATACCATGATATAAACTAGAAATGATTTTTGAGACACTCTTTGAATAAATGTTGTTTATTCACAAACAAAAGGATCAGGTGATTCATCGTTAGATCTTTGCTAATCAATCATGAGGGGGATGTTAAGTTTCGACTTCATTAGTAAACAAAATTGAGCATCGTTTGTGACTCTGTTTATGTTACTGGTAGGCAAACGCAGCGTCTGGATTTGCAGTTGATGATGACTGCAAGCTGAAATTCCTGGAGCTGAAGGCTAAAAGAACCTACCGATTCATAGTTTTCAAGATTGAGGAGAAGCAAAAGCAAGTTATCGTGGAGAAACTTGGTGAGCCAGGTCAAAGCTACGATGATTTTGCTGCTTGCCTCCCTGCGGATGAGTGCCGCTATGCTGTTTTTGACTTCGACTTCGTCACCAAGGAGAACTGCCAGAAGAGCAGGATATTTTTCATTGCATGGTAATTAGATAGCCCTTCTCATCATGTGCTTATTCTGTGTTGGATATGTATATGCTGATTCTGTCTGTTTGCTCAAGGTCTCCGGATACATCAAGGGTCAGAAGCAAGATGATCTACGCGAGCTCGAAGGACAGATTCAAGAGAGAGCTTGACGGAATTCAGGTTGAATTGCAAGCAACTGATCCAACCGAAATGGGACTTGACGTGTTCAAAAGCCGTGCCAACTGAACGTGGAACACTGGCCATCCGTCAATGACTTGTTTACACATATTATCGGGGTGAAATTCTATAGTTTGGTGATGAATTTGTGATGCTGGTTTGCAGGTTATATTTGTTCCTGGTTTGTTTTTTCAGTATGAATATGTCGTTTCTGGTACATTTTGTTATTTACCATCCGTTGAACCTTTGTGTCGAGTGGTCTGATTGTAGTCGTATGTCTACAAGCTAATTTGTAACTTCGTGGGATGGGGACTTAGGACAGGCATTAGTTTAGCTGAAGGTCTGTAAGTCTTTTACCATTAACAGTACTTTTGGTTGTCAAGACAAATAGCCTGCAGTGTCTAAGTTTCTGTCTTGGTATGTACTATTACTAAATATTTACTTATTCGGAAATCTTATGGTTTTGTCACATGAATTATTTTCATGTTCTTTGGCTCACTCTCTGTCTCGAATGACCAAGTCTTTGGGTTGGTTTGTAGTCCTATTGCGACCGGTTTCTATGCCATTGTAAGTGTTCTTGAATGGCATATCTAAGGATCATATACCTTCGAATATCGACTACATTGAAACTGTTACACGATGGCAGAGATTTAGACTCAAGGCGAACCTACCATCTGCTAACATAAGCTTTTCACTTCTCATGTTGAAATTGTTTCCACGCACTTGTTCATATCCATAATGCACATCTTTGTCTCCAATTCCTACTAAAAAAAAATTTTAGATAGTTCCTGTAGGAGAACAAAAGATAGTTTATAATTCAAGGAAGGGTGTTTGCCCTCTCCGATTTGGGAGACAGTTTAGTGTGTATCGAACCACATAACGTGCCACACTATTTGCCTGACGAGGCACAAAGCAAAGATGAAGCTCGAGGTAGCAGTCTAAGAACCAACATATGTCAACAATGATTGGCAGGACTTGTTGCGGCTAAATCCACGACTTGGGCAACATCTCCCTCAATATCCACTATGAGCCACACGAATCCCTGAAAGCAAAGCAAGACATTCTAGACTTAAGGGGTTAGTGATGTCAGGGTAAGAAATACATGCAACTAGGAGAATGGAGTTAGAGTTGTTGCGGACAAATACGCCAACCGCTCCCCCAACTACAGGGAGGAGGGTTCCATCAACATTTATCTTCAGTCTGCCTGGAGCGGGAGCACACCAAACCAAAGGGCGGACGAGGATGGCTTGAGGGGAGGTGGAATCAAGGGTAATGCGAGCTTGACAGAGTCATGAAGGAAGTTATAGTGGATGGTGAAAAGGGAGTACTGGAAGCGGTCAAAGACTACCCAATTTTAAGTTTTCAAACTCTTCACCAAGGCAGAACCCATCGAGGCCCATAAGTTGGGTTCTTGTCTATGATCGAGCGCCAGACTAAAGCTAGGTGGGTGTTGAACAAGTGAGACAGTGGCAAGCCCAGTAGAAAAAAAAAACTAGTAGCAACATGGCCTCGAAAGAGTGCCATGCATCAAACCTATCAAGTTAGAAGATAATAAAAACTACATTGCAATTACGACTAGCAATGGATTCATTGTACTAGTCACAAGAAACACACACAGTTCAATCAATACGCTAAAACATACATCTCTTTCTTGTTAGCGCACAACATACATGATTGGTTACCACTTATTTACGTCGAATCATCATCCGACATAATGCATCTCATTGTCAAATCATGAACACCTTTCATATTATATAGAAAGATGGAATCTTCCGATTACATAAACGATATGTTATCTTTAATTTAATTTTTTTATTACTCATTGTACCTTTGATTCTCGAGATAATAAATGAAATTTAGTAAATAAATTCTTCATATTATAAAATTCCAAATACCAAATGAAGAAAAAACTTTTGAACTGTTTTAGCACAACTTTAGTAGTGGTCGCCATGATCATTGTTGGTATGAAGATTCCAGATTTGGCAACTTGGGGTCATGGCTCAATTTTTATTCATAACCCAATACCTTGTTTTCCAAATTCGACTAATTTTCTGTCATGGAACATTTCAAACACGAGTGTACCTATAAAAAGGGTCATTTCACTAAAATAAATAAAAAAAATTAACTATTAACCTAAATAAATACGTTTCAAAACTATTGATTTTTATAGATAAAATCGCCCCAGGCCTAGGCGATATCGCCCAAGGCCCAGGCGATATCGCCCCATCACCAGTTATTTTCACCCGTGACCCTAAAACGGGTTCGTGATTAGATTCGTTTGAGTCACGGGTCTGAAAATAGCCAAGGATTAGGCGATATCGCCTAGGGCATGGGCGATATCGCCTAATGCATGGGCGATATCGCCTACATCTTGGAGCACTAACCACCCTATAAATCCTTGTTAGTTTCGGGGGTTAGTCACCAAATCGAAAGAACTAACATTCTAAAATGGCCGACTACACTTTGTCACGAGAATTCCGAATCCAAGTTTTCTGGGGGGGCCGTATCGTTCAGGATTGGACCGGCTTATCCTACGAAGGGGGAAATAATGTCCGTCTGAAGATGACCAAGCGAGCGACCTATGATAGTGTGGTTACCGTGTTTCGGCGGAAAATGGGTCTTGGAGCGGATCAGATAATCCAGTCATTTGTCTGGAGAATGCCGATATACAGTTCTGAGGGAAATCTGTCGCATTTCGTTTCTAGGCCGATATCGGACGACAACGGCGTACAAGTCATATACGACTTAGTTCGCGTCAACCCATTTTTCGAAGTTGCCGAGTTGTACGCCTTGATGGAAGAGGAGCCGTCTCAGTTCTCCGATTTCTCGGGGGTCATTCCAAATCAGATGGCAGAGCAGAGCCAAACGTATGATGGGGAATACATGGCGACCAGTCATATCGGTCCGGAGGAGGAGGAGGTTGACCAAGAGGGGTTGGCGCGAGATGAATATGTCAGCACTGACGATTCTGGAGATGAAAGGAGCCATTGCTCGGCGGACGAATGGAATCCAAACGTCGACGATGACATTGGCCAAACCGACGAGGAAGACGACGATGAAGAAGGGGGAGCCACAGCAAATATCGTGGAAGTTCATGTGCCACTGGAACATGCCACGAGCGAGGGTGACGACTGTGACGACATTATGACAATCTCCAACACCTACTCCATGGACAGGCGCTTCCAGATCCCAGCGAAGGCGTACTGGTCGGTGGAGATGGAATTCTTCTTGGGTCAGACATTCTCTACCAAAGGTCAACTGGTGTCCCTAACGAAGAGCCAAGCAGTCATCCGCAACTATAAGTACAGGGTAATCACTTCCAACCCGAAGGAATGGGCCATCAAGTGCATCGACCCGACGTGTCCTTGGAGGATGCGTTCTACACTTAGCAACAGATATGGATTCTGGATAATACGACAACTCAACAACGGCCACAGTTGTGACCGGTCAACGATACTAGGGCCCCACCCACAGCTCGATGTCACGCTGATCTCAGATGCAATCATGCACATTGTGCGCAGAGAGCCGGGGTTGAAGGTTGAGACAGTTATTGATTGCATTCTGGAGAAGTACCACCGCAATATATCGTACCGGAAGGCGTGGTTTGGCAAGCAACGTGCTGTCGAGAAGCTGTACGGTGACTGGGTGGCATCATACAACAACATTGAGACAATCCTGAATGCTATTCGTCTCACAAACCCCGGGACACGGTACGAGATCATAACCCACCCGGCGGGTAACTGTAGGATGTTCAAGAGTGTGTTTTGGGCATTTGGGCCATGCATAGAAGCCTTCAAGCACTGCTCTGGGGTCATGATCATTGACGGCACATTCCTCACGGGCAAGTACAAGCAAGTGTTGTTGATGGCTAGTACATTCGATGGGCAACATCGGATTGTTCAATTGGCGTACGCCATAGTTGACAAAGAGGATTCCGATAATTGGAAGTGGTTTATGGAGAATCTACAGAGACATGTGACCAATCGGGCCAACATCACAATCATCAGTGATCGACACAAGGGGATAGCAGCGACAATGCGCAACATTGATCGAGGGTGGGTATGGAGGTGGTGTCTACGCCATTACGTAAGCAACTTCAACAAGAAACACCGCAACCAAACTTTAAAATCTCGCCTTTGGAACTTAGGTATTTGTCAACTTGTTTACGGTGTATATTTGAACTTAACTAATACAATATTGTCATACAAACTAGATATTCATAGAAGTCTTCATCGCTACCCGCAGGAATAGAAGGGAATGTGCGGAAGTTTGAGGCAAAGAAGGCAGAATGGTTGGCGATCCATGATGAACAAAACATACGGGAGCCAAAATGGGTGAATGAGGAACTACCCTTATGGAGCTTGGCCTATGACAACACTGAGGGAGGCGGTGCTCGGTGGGGAACCATGACGACCAACGCGCAAGAATGCGTGAACGGAGTACTTAAGGGCGTGCGACGTTTGCCCATGTCTTCTGTGATCGAGCACACATTCCACCGTATGGTCAAGTATTGGCATAGGCGCCGTGGGGAATACCAGGGAATGTTGGCAGAAGGGAACGCGTATACGAAGTACTGTCAGAAATTAACCAAAGAATCTACGTCAAGTTCCGTCAGACACTACGTGCTGCCGTACGATGCGGCTAACGGGGTTTACGAGGTTAAGTCTGGTCCAAACAATCAGAACCGTAGCGGTAATAATAGCTACGTTGTTCGGTTCGATAGGCAGTCGAATCGTAAGGGGACTTGCACATGCGGGAAGTTCCAGGGGTACAAGGTACCGTGCTCCCATGCTGTAGCTTGTTGCACATTTGTTGGTGCTAACTGGCAAAACTACGTCAGCCCCTTCTATCTGGTATCCAAGACCCAGCTAGTGTATGCTCAGTCATTCCAACCAATACTGGGTCCTAAAGACTGGATCCCACACACGGGCCTACCAGTGATCCCGCAACCTCATCTTCTTCGTGGACAGGGTCGTCCACGACACTCTTGAATCAGAAACGAGATGGATTGGCGTGAGGAGGGTCGCCCAAGTAAGTGCAGGACATGCGGTTGCGTGGGTCATAATGCAAGGACATGTGGAAGGAGACGGGACAGTGCTGGGGCGTCTTCTAGTAATCAAGCGTGAAATAAAATAGTGTATCTGTAACGTTTTTATCTCGGTTCATTTAATAAAATAGTAGTCACTCTCGGTTCGTTTAAGTTGATCGTATAATGTACAAGATGAAGAAACCTCAGGAAGACCTGTTCGAGTATGAGCTAAGTGAGGTGAATTGCTGGTGTGATTTGAGGGCAACAAGATCCATTCAACTGAAGGATCATGAACCCTATTTTGGGTGTCCGCTTGAGAGGGAGGTATAAAGACTAGAATGATTTTCTTAATTTGTCACCTATCCCATTAATATTTCCTAACCCGCATGTTTCGTTGCCATTTTTTAAAGAACAAGGGTTGTGGTTATTTTGAAACATTGGTGGTTCGGGAGGCTGTGGACAAGATCAGAAGGGAGAAGGACAATATAATTCGGGCGAAGGACAAAGAACTTGATCGAGCTAAGAGGGAGAACCAAAGGGTCGTTAGGGAGAAGGACGAGATGATTCGACAACTGAACCAGAAAATCAAAGAACAATAAGAGCTTATGAATTTCATTATGAGAAACCCTCGGACCTGAACCGTGTTGGAACTGTTGTTTATGTAATTTTCGTAGTGAAGTTTGTTATAATAAAATGTGGCGCAGTAGTGTTCCATCCACATATAGATCGAAATGGTTGAATTTCATTGCAAAAACATTAACAGCGAAAATGACATGAAAGTGCAAATCAGTAAAATCGATCACCATAGTACGACAAATAAAAACAGTAAACCATAACATAAATCCAGAAACGAAAAACTGAAAATGTGAGTGTCAATGCCTCCGACCCCTCTGGCATTTCTGTCGCTGCTCGTCCGTGTAGCAATCCGGTGGACGCAATGTAGTCCGATCACGTAACATGTGAGTGTACGGTGGTGTCTGGGTGGACTGCGGTACGAAATCAGGTCGATGGGCCCAATCCTCGAACCCACTGTCCTCCGAGAAACCCTGGGAGCCGACCGGATGGCTCTGATCAACGTGCTGGCTGGTGGGCCCATACGGCTGGCTACTCGACGCACCTGGGTGTCCTGCATGCTGGTAATGAGGTGCCGTCGTCTGGTACTGAGGTGCCGTCGGCTGGTACTGAGGCGCCGTAGCCTGGTACTGAGGAGGGTCATCAAAACTGTAAGTCCGCCCGTCAGCGAAATCCTCGTTCCACACATAGTAGGGTGGAGGTGCGTATCCCACATCGTGGTGCGCGAGACCGCCGTAATCGACATTATCCAACCCTGTACTGTGACCTCTCTGTGGGATGGGATAGCCATCATAGGGAGGGTATGTCGGCAGGCGTGATGCTGCACGTGGGCGGTGTGGTCCTCGATCGGGAAGGCGCTCATATGCTCCACTCATAGCCAATCCAGATCGGAGCACATGACTCATGTGAGAATCACTCGTACCACTCAAAATGGTAGCCTGCTCCAACGAGGCGATCTGAAAGGCAAAACAAAAAGAAAAGTTAGTGTACCCTAAGGGAATACTAAATTGGCAACAGTTACTAAAGTAGGTGGCCACTAACCATCCCCTGAAACTGTGCACCATCGTGTGATATGGCCAGGCGTGTCCGTCTCCTGTACCACTCGTCGTACTCATCATGGAAGTGGTGGCTCAATGGATCTGCTCTCACCTCGCCCTCGACAATGTGCTGATCCCGCTCCTCCCAGAGACGTAAGTACTGTAGGTACCTAGCACCCCAATCATGTACTGGTGCTCTGAAGTCTAGTCCCAGCAACTCCTCGACGCGAGCAGCAGGCTCGGCGTCCTGTGGGATACGCTGACCATGTCCGAACTGACGCATGCAACGATCAGGATGGTGCCATGAGACACAATCTATGCACAACATGGGGCAAACAGCTCGCCAGAACACATCGGCCTCCAACTGATAGTCCTCCTCTCGAAAGGCGTACGGCATCCACTGGAGAATTAATAAATATGTTGTAAGGGAGAATTAAGAAAATCATGAAAGAGTATGTACATGAGGTTAAGATTCCTAACCACGAACTCCGTGTTCCGATCAAGTGCGTAGCGTATTTCCTCCAGCTTCATAGCCACGCGATGTTGGTGGCGCCGGATGACAGACATCCAGCGCACACCACGAGGAACAGTGTCAGCATCTGGTGGGTCACCACCTGCTACGTAGTGCTCGGCTATGATCGGGAATCTCTCCAAGGCCCAGAGCTGGACCAGCAAGGTGAAGCCTCCCAAGTCACCTGTACCCCTCTGACTCCCAGCCATGAAGAAGGCCGCCCTCCCCATGGCCTTATACAGCCATGCTAGTACCGCACTACCCCAACTGAACGTGGATGCAACCGCAGAGTCCCCAATAAGCCGGAGTAGATGAACCGGTATCAAGTCTCCAGTCCGGTCAACTAGTAGAATGGCGCCAAGAAGAACCCAAGTGTAGGCTCGTGCATAGCGGAGAACAACATCTGCTGGAGCTCCAGCCGGTAGACGATCAAACATTCCCTTCACCCACGATATCTTCACTGACTGTCCCGTACAACTCCCAGCTGGGGGTTGGGCACCCAACAACTCCTCACATATGACACCCGGATCACGTCTGTCCACCGCTACGGTAACAGGAACTCCATCGATAGGAAGACCCGTAAGTACCTCAACATCCTCCAAAGTGATCGTCGCCTCGCCCGGTATCAGGTGGAATGTGTTAGTCTCTGGCCGCCACCTCTCAATCAATGCTGTGACGAGCTCCTTACACGGTGTGAAACCGAGTAAACGAACAACAGGGAGGAGTGGACACTCTCGCAAGAATGCCTCGTACTCTGAATACTCCACTCTAAGTAAGAACTACGCTGTCGCAACTTCAGCGCCTTGCACGCATGTGGGTCACGCCACACTAAAGTAGCCCTATGCTTGTTCTCCCCCCACAATAGAAACAATCACCAGGTTGAGGCTTAACGCCCTCAGGAGTCTGATCCACCAACGGTTCATCCCATCCATAGTTCGACATCTATTGTATAGTAAATTGTTAGGAAAACTATTTTATACTAATTCTCTTTCTCAAAAGTATACTAGTTCTCTAACCTCAAAATTATACTAATTGTCTAACCTCAATATTATACTAATTGTCTAACCTCAACATCATACTAATTCTCTAAGCTATCCATAAATAATGACATGGTTCACAATGACATAAGAACAATAAATAATATATGTACTACGTACCTTGTGTAATGGTGCGAGAAAAGGTCCTCTATGTTTTATAAAAATCCTACAACGTCAATATGACAGTGTTAATAAATCACTTTGGAAAAAATTATCTAACCTAAAACCCTAAACTAATTATCTAACCTAAAACCCTTAACTAATTCTCTAACCTAAAACCCTAAACTAATTCTCTAACCTAAAACCCTAAACTAATTCTCTAACCTAAAACCTACTAAATAATGTAATTTAAAAAAAAAGGAGAAATGAGACTTACCTTTGCCTTAGGGGTTAAAGAGTGGTGTGGGGGAATGGTGGGGTTGAAAATGGGGTATTTATAGGGGTTGGGGCGAGTTTGCCCGGTGTCTAACCCTCGGGCGAGATCGCCTGTAGCCCGGGCGATATCGTCTGTGTCTGGGGCGACATCGCCTGTGGCTGGGGCGAGATCGCCATGTGTCCAGCCAGACAGCATTTACTCGGTTGGTTGGGCAGTTTAGAATCGGTTTGATCAGAAATCCTTGGTGCAGGGGCGATATCGCCTAGGACTTGGGCGATATCGCCTAGGCCTGGGGCGATTTTATCTATAAAAATCAATAATTTTGAAACGTATTTATTTAGGTTAATAGTTAATTTTTTTTATTTATTTTAGTGAAAAGGCTATAAAAAAAATGTTGGCGTTGCATCAACGCAGCAAAGGAATGGTCCAGGATGGAGGGAGAATCTCCATGGTCCCACTATACATTATTCTTATTTATATGCTAAGGAATTCCTTATGCTTCACCAACAATAAATAATCATATGGTTTTTTAACTTATAAGTTTTCTTTCTTATTTAGAAAACATGATATATTTCTTAGCTATGGAATATATACTAATTTTTAATGACACGAAATATATAATTTTTTTACGAATAATGCAATATAGGGTTACAGAAAATTTGTATGCCCCACCAAGGATTAAACATACATTTCAAATAACAACTATCAAAATATCTCAATATCACAACCTTATAATATATAAATAAGTTACAAAATTAAAAAAATATTACATCATATTTAATTAACTTTTTAATAACATTATAAAACATATAAATATACTAAAAAGGACCAAAATATTAATTTTATTTTCATTTATAGATAAACAAAGATAATTCCGATTCCAGATGAAGAAAGGCTGGGCCAGGAAACATGTCGACCGAAAGCCCACTTAATTAAATAGAAGCCAGCCAGCCAGCCCGTTCTCCCTTCCAGCACACCCTTTCCTATCGGAGGAGACTCTTCCTTTCAGCTCTCTCTAAATTCTCTCCTCCTCTTCCGATATATCCAATCTCCTCTTCACCTTCCGCAGCTCAGCTCCACTGAGAAGACTCGAACGAAATGGTGAGTTTTCTTTTCAACTGATTCACCTTATTTTCTTCTCTGATTTGAGCTATGCTGTTCCTAGTAGTCCGATTTTTGTACTTATCCGTTTTCGTTTGGTTTATGATGTGTTTGGTGAGACTGTGACTGGTGCTTCCGATGCGGTTCGATCTGCTCTCGATCTCACTGTCCTGAACCTGAATTGTTGTTTATATCCAGCGTCAGTGTATTGTTCTGGTGATTCTTGAGTTGTTCTCTTCGACTCTTCCTCTGTGCTTATGTACTGCGCAGCAGATCTGATGTGATGTTGTTCGTAGTCCGATTTAGTGTTGGGCGTTGTGGAGGGAGGTTGTAGCTGGTCCTGAAGTGGACTTGATTTCTCTACTCCTGTTTCTGGTTGTATGCTTTGCGATTGTGTTAGTTATTTGTTGACGTGATCTGCGATTGCAGATGACTGCTTTGTGCTTGTTAGCTGGATCGCTGACGATATTCGGTGTTGGTTTTGAATTTTTCCTAATTTGCTGCTTACATTTAGATTTCTATTAATTTGGATCACCTGATAAGAATTATATATTTATACCATGATATAAACTAGAAATGATTTTTGAGACACTCTTTGAATAAATGTTGTTTATTCACAAACAAAAGGATCAGGTGATTCATCGTTAGATCTTTGCTAATCAATCATGAGGGGGATGTTAAGTTTCGACTTCATTAGTAAACAAAATTGAGCATCGTTTGTGACTCTGTTTATGTTACTGGTAGGCAAACGCAGCGTCTGGATTTGCAGTTGATGATGACTGCAAGCTGAAATTCCTGGAGCTGAAGGCTAAAAGAACCTACCGATTCATAGTTTTCAAGATTGAGGAGAAGCAAAAGCAAGTTATCGTGGAGAAACTTGGTGAGCCAGGTCAAAGCTACGATGATTTTGCTGCTTGCCTCCCTGCGGATGAGTGCCGCTATGCTGTTTTTGACTTCGACTTCGTTACCAAGGAGAACTGCCAGAAGAGCAGGATATTTTTCATTGCATGGTAATTAGAGAGCCCTTCTCGACATGTTACACAGTACTTATTACGTGCTAGGGTTGCATTGCATGTGCTTATTCTGTGTGTTTGCTCAAGGTCCCCGGATACATCAAGGGTGAGAAGCAAGATGATCTACGCAAGCTCAAAGGACAGATTCAAGAGAGAGCTTGACGGAATTCAGGTTGAATTGCAAGCAACCGATCCTACCGAAATGGGACTTGACGTGTTTAACAGCCGTGCCAACTGAATGTGGAAATATAGACCGACATCATCGGTCATTGACTTCCTCTATTCAGGGCTTGTTTACACTTTTTAACCCGGGGGGTGGAATTCTATATAGTATGGTAATGAATTTGAGAAAATTGTGATACTGGTTTCCTGAGTTATTTTTTTTAACGTTTTCAGCATGATGTATGTGGTTTCTGGTCGATTGTGTTACTGTGATCCCTTGAACGTTTGTGTGGAGTGTGGCTTTATTGATGTGTCGTTTATGGAGGAGCTTAGGCCAGGCTTTAGTACAGAGTTGGATATCCAGAAGTGGCTTGGCCAATTTAACATTCTGCATTTTAGCTGCTTAGAAAGATGCTTCATAGCCTGCAAGTTGCTAAGATCCTGGCTTGATATGTACTGTGTCATTAAAGATTTACTTATTTGGAAACCTTGTACGGTTCTCTGAGATGAATTCTTCTCATTTCTGGCTCTTTGCTTGTCTTGTGGTCGATATCTTACTCTTGTTCTCTATTGACTGCGTTCTGAGTTGCAACTGAAGGATTTGGTCCTGTTATGAATCATGATCACTTCTGTAATGTGTGATCCGTCCTTTTTGCGAGAGACCTTCGCCCTTTTAGTTCTTCATGATTGGAAGATCATCAAAAGAAGACATTCACATCCGTCTTTAGTTCTTGCTTTCGAGAATTGCTAAGAGAAAGCTTAAAGAAGCAGCTTGTGCAGTTTCTTGTTCGTAAATTTGCCTCTATGCAGTCGGCTTCCTCTGTTTCCCAGAAATGCCCAGTTTTGGTTCCACATTTTATAGCTCACAATTTGTCCTCCCTCTTGTCCACGCAAGTTCGCATCTAATTCCACATCAGGTTGTTCTTAACGGGTGCATGATTTACAGTACGATGAATTCCACGTAACAGTTTTATTTTTATCGTAGATATTCCTGCAGGAGACCGAGAGATATCTGCAGGGTGTTGATCATGATTTTTTAAAAGATTGCGAATTTGCGATCCAAACAAGAACTGTGGTTCGTGTGTATGAAATTGTATCATCAGATGCAGAATTAAGGTTCCATTAAATGATTTTAAAAAGGACAAATTGATTGATACCCATTTCTGATTAGGAAAGCTAGATGGATCCTTGCCCCTCAAATGTCTATGCTATGTAGCTAACAGCTAGCGGAAACTCTTTTTTGTCCGCCACAGTCACAGTGGACATGTTACCATAGTGTTACTTTTGATAGCACTTATTCATGTGATATTTGGGTATTAATCCATTGTTATTCAAGTAACTTACTTAGTAACACTCGAATTACACCTAGCTAATCCGTCTGTCATGAGAGACAAAAAGAGCGTCTGCACTAAACCGTTTTAGGCTAACAACATTACGCATCATCTCAATAGCTTCCTTCTCGTCCTACCTCCATTTCTCCGGGTACAAAAAGAGGATTATTTCTCAATATATGTATTCAATAATTTTGCATGAAAAAATGATCGTTGTTAATCCATCATTTCATGCTCCACGTATTCTATTCTCCTCTCATACAATCCCCTATTAAAGAATCAAAATTCAAAACCCCATGAATCATGGATGTATTGTATATATAAACTCACTGCAATACACGAAACGTGTAATAAATAATAATAGAACAGATGGTTAAGATGATCCGTTTTCCCTCGTCTATGAAGCAAACTTGAACAAGACGTAGTAAGAGAGGAGTTAGCGCATCTACTCCAAGCACAGAGTTATTAAAGTAGTTGAGATTAGGTCCCCCTCTTTTCAACCAATTACCCCCAACCCCAAACTCTCTTTTATTTATCATATTAACCATATCATTCCAAAGCCAAATTAATAAACTTCCCCCAAATGTCTCTGCCTCTGTTCGCCTCTTTCCGCCGCCGGTTGATCCCAAAGCTGCCGCTGCTAATCTACGCAACCACGTGGACCACTCTCCTTACCGTGATCGTAGCCGTGGCCTCCTTCTCCCCCGAATTCGCCTTCGTATCAACTATTACGAAGGTGCAGTCACCGGATTCAGGAGACTGTAGAAGGGAAGGAATGGTTAGGGTTCCGTTGGACGTTCCCGGAGAAGTGTTCTGTTTGCCTGCGAGGATGTTTGCCAAGTCGGATATTGACTTTCTAGTTCCCCCGGTCTTCGCCGCCGTTGTGGTGGCAGGGGCAGCTTGGGTGGTTCGATCCATTGCGTTGTGGGAAGGGGAGGAGGATGCTGGTTGATTTTAGGAGGTACCCGCCGCCGTTGATATTGCCGTCAACCGTCGTGTCTCTCCGTTCTCGCTTCTGACGATTGAAGATGTAAAATCGAGCAAGTTTTCCGGTCATATTTTTTTTAATATTCTGTCCGTTAGTGAATTGGGCCGTTGGCCTGGTAGGCTGTTTACTTTCGCTAACATATTGGGCTTGGGGCCTTATTACCATTTTATAATTGGACCAAGTCCATCATTTGTAAAATCGAATGTTCATATCACATTATTACATTAACCAAAAAAAAAATTCAAATTATTACACCAGAACCTATAGTTATCCCTCATACCAGAATATTAATTTTAGTCTTTCATTTTTTATTAGTGATATTGGACGCGATCCACGTCCAACCCATTCAACCGGAGGGGCAATTTCGTCCTTCCAATAAAATAATAAATAAACCCTAATTTTTTAGCGGCTGAAATTATCAGGGTGCGGCTGCGATTTCTCACCGTCGAATCCCCGATCGGAGTTGTGGTTTTCCCACCGCCAAATCTCCGATCAGCACCACATTAAACATGTAAATCTATCTTCTGGTTGAAATCCTATGAATAAATTGTTGTCCAGCCGCTGCCTCTTTCAATTCCCCATCTCTCCTTTGCAAAAGCCGACTTATCTCTTCCGAGTTTCGATGCCATCGCCTCTGACTACGCAACCATAGATGCCGGTCGATGTACCTTCTCCAACGAGATCTCCTCCTCTCGCACTGTCCCCAAATGCTCCGCCGTCGATTGCTGCCCAACTTTCTCTCAGCGTGTCGGCTCCTCTTACCTCGTCGCCGTCGAGGAAGAGTTATTGACGGGGTTTCGAAAGGTGCTGACGAAGACAATCGAGTTCGTCAGAAATCGGACGAGCGATCGGACGGGGCTTTTCATGGAAGATTCACCCGAACAGAGGAATGGAAGATTGAAGAAGAAGGATCCTTTTGTGATCTACTAAAGTTGAGTGACTGATTTGTAACTTAGATAATTGTCAGGATTATTTAGTAATAATTGAAAGTCAATTAGTTTGTATAAATTAGTTTATTAGTTATGCACTTATGTTAGTTAACTAGTTATCCAATCAAGATGTTAACTAGTTAACATGATGTTAACAAAAACTAGTTAATACGTTATGATGTTAACTAGTTAACTAACTAAGATTTTTAGTTGATAACTCGTTATCAACTAAAAATTTTGTTAACTAGTTATCAACTAAATATTTTGTTAACTCAATAAGTTAATTAGTTAACTAATTTTGCTAAATAGTTATCAAAAAAATTTGTTAATTAACTAATTAACAATACATTTACTAGTTATCTAATAATCATAATGTTAACTAGTTAACTCGATAAGATAACTATTTAACAACTTGATAACTAGTTAACTCGATATATTGGTTAACTAGTTATCTTAGTCATGATGTTAACTAGTTAACTATTATGTTAATTTGATAACTAGTTAACTAATGTTGATAACACGTTATCAAACAAAAAACGTTGTTAACTAGTTATCAGATAAAAACCATGTTAACTAGTTATCAGTTAAAAAAATATTGTTAACTAGTTAACAACAAAAAAATGTGTTAACTAGTTAACTAATTTTGATAACTAGTAATCAACTAAATTTTTTGTTAACTAGTTATCTAAATCATGATGTTAACTAGTTATTAAACAAAAACGATGTTAACTAGTTATCAGGTAAAAACCATGTTAACTTGTTATCAGTTAAAATAACAGCAAAAAAAAGTGTTAACTAGTTTTTTTAAAGAAAAAAATTTAAAAAAAAAATTTTAAAAAAAAAATTTCAAATAAAAAAATCACCTCGCCGGAAAAGTCGCCGGCGACGGTGGCCGCCGCCGGTGGTCCCCTAGAATTAAATTATTTATTTTAAATATAATAATTAAATTATGTGTGTAAAGTCCTAAATACCCCTAATAATCTAGACCATTAGATTGGTCAAATGGTCAAAGGGTGATCTAATGGTTGAGATGAAGGTTGGAAGTTTCCAACCCTTGGAAATGGTTGGATGTGGATCAGCTGCCTAATGATATAAAGGTCATAATTAGATAAATATAAGGATAATTTACATTTTAAATCTCAGCTATTTAATTAACTACTTTTTCCCTTTTTAATTATCATCTTATGAATTAATTTAATTAATCAGTTATATATTTTTGGGATTAGTGTTTTTTAATTAATTAGTTTCCGGTCGGCAAAATTCATTAGAGACATTTTTTTTCTTGTTTTCACGGTTGTTCATCAGTTTCATTTTTTTTATCTGGAACCAATTCTAATTTTTATCAGTTCTACGGTGGACGGTTAGTGACACATATGAATATGTTATATGTTTCACACATGAGAAACTGGTACACGATTCATATATTATTAATCGGGAAAGGATATCATTTGAACCTGTTCCAAATCTAAAAAAAACATGTATATGATTCAATCTACAACTTCGTACCACTACCAACAGAACAAAATCTACAACCTGTTACGAAAAAAAACTAGAACAAGATGAACATGTCTCTAAATCGTTAACCGAATCAACTTGTTACCAAATTCTAGATCTAGATCTGATCTATCGAAACATTCTCCGGGGAGACCCGATCACAAAACAACCTCAATGCCTAATTATCTGAACTTGTACGCTTGTTTGGACTGTGCTTCGGTTCCATGGTTAGGGTACTCATCCAGTGCCAACAATATTTATCCAAAAACAAATGTTTAATAATTAATATTACAATCTGTAATTTTTAATATAGAAATAGAAGAGTTTGAATTATTAAAATACACATCCTCTCATAAAAATTAATGACAAAAAATATACGGATAAACGTCACCCTATAATCTCTTTTTGTGTTTATCACTTTATCTAATTATCTTTAGGAAAATAAAACCGGATAAACACAATTAATTATCTTGAAGAAAATAAACCCAATTATCCTAATACAGATATACATTACTACGTTTCCCTAATCCCTATAAATACATAACTCCTTTATTCTAATCGGCATTACTATCCAATTTCCAAATCTTAGAACAGAGCAAACCAAAAAAAAGCATAAGAAGAAGATGAGAGGAAGTTCATCAATGCCGACGTGGCTGCTGACTCTGCTGCTGTTGTGGGCCACCATCCAGCGCTGCAGCGGATTACTTCTACTGCCGGAGTCTGTGCACTTCGACACCGGCGGTCTGAGCCGGAGCAGCTTCCCGGAAGGTTTCACTTTCGGCACCGCCACGTCGGCTTACCAAGTGGAAGGAATGGCTGACAAGGACGGCCGTGGGCCCAGCATCTGGGATGACTTCATCAAGCAGCGTCCAGGTGTGTAAATATATATATTATGAGTAAATGGTTGCGAAAACAACATTTTGGCCCTCTCTACTTTGTCAATTTAAGAGATGTAACCTACACTATAAATCTTTTTTTCTTACTTCGACCACTTTGCTGTTTGGGTCATTCCTTTCAAATTTCGTCTTGTGACGTTAATTGATGCGCATTCAGTAAACACCATGTTAGCAAAAAAAGTCAAATTTTGATTTTAAGATCATTCGTATTTCACCATACTCCAACTCTTGGTTTTCTGTGTCTGATATTTTTTCCATCGGTATGTGAATGTTTCCATATTTAATGTTAAGAAGACGAAAGTTGAAACAAAAATTATATTCCACCAAGCGTTTAATTTTATTTTGAAATCGAAATCGGCCAATTTATTTCATTGATTCTGAGATTTCATTGGTATTGTTGTTATTGCAGATAGTGTAGCCAATAATTCCACAGGAGAAGTTACCGATGATCAGTACCACCACTACAAGGTTTAATTTAATTTGTCACCTTGATTAAATTAACTTGTTATTAATCTATTGGATTAATCTGTTTAAAAATTGAGCTAATTTGGACGGTGATGATTTGATGGGTGCAGAAAGATGTAAATATTATGGTGAAGCTGAACTTTGATGCCTATAGATTCTCCATCTCTTGGTCAAGAATATTCCCAAGTAATAATTATAACTTTGGTGACTCTATATATTGTGTTAATTAATAACTCTTTGTTCTTAAGTACACCTTAATCATCATTTGCAATTTGTGTTGTCATTAATGTTTAGATGGAACTGGAAAAGTCAATGAGAAGGGTGTTGCTTATTACAACAGGTTGATTGACTACATGTTGGAAAAAGGTAGCTAATTATGTACTAATTACGCTAAATATAATTCGATTTGGTTGATAAAATTGGGTTTCAATTCCCGGCTCTCTCAGAATTATAGTGAAATTATTTGGGCAAATTCATCAACCAAACCGTCTATATATTTTGTAAAAAAATGTACTAATACTCATTGTTTTATGTAGGTATAACCCCATATGCAAACCTTTATCACTATGATATGCCTCTAGCCTTGGAAAAGAAGTATGGTGGATTGTTGAGCCCTCTCGTTGTGTAAGTCATCATCATCAAATTAGTAACTAATCATAATATTAGTCTCAATTAATCTAATTTGTCACATTTCATAATGTGTTATTGAGTTTAATGTATGTGTTGCAGGAAGGATTATGCAGACTATGCTGATTTCTGCTTCAAGACATTCGGAGACAGGGTAAAGAACTGGATGACCTTCAACGAGCCTAGAGTCACAGCCGCATTAGGCTACGACGATGGTTCCTTTGCTCCAGGAAGGTGCTCCACCAGAAACTGCACATTCGGAGATTCAACCACTGAGCCTTATATCACCGCCCATCACTTGATCTTGTCCCATGCTGCTGCCGCCCAAAGATACCGCCAAAAGTACCAAGCATCCCAGAAGGGTAGGATCGGAATCTTGTTGGACTTTGTATGGTACGAGCCCCTCACTAGAGGTAAAGCCGACAACTATGCTGCTCAAAGAGCTCGCGATTTCCACTTTGGATGGTGAGAACTAATTACCGAAACGTTTAGTTTTTCATTTCGGATTTGAATGTTTTGTTAATTGGGATTGTTTTGTTACTATGTGAGTGTAGGTTTCTTCATCCTATTACCTATGGTGAGTACCCAAGAACAGTTCAAGAGATTGTTGGTGATAGGTTACCAAAATTCACAAAGAAAGAGGTGGAAATGGTGAAAGGATCCATTGATTATTTAGGTGTCAACCAATATACTACCTATTATATCTCTAACCCTAATCCTGCTTATCCCAAGGGATTAAGCTACTCTCAAGACTGGAATGCTCAATTTGGATGTAAGCATAATTAGTTAATTCTCCTTTAATTAATTAAAATTAACAATATTTGGTTACGAGTTTAATAATTTTTTTGTGTTTGTAGACGAGAAGAATGGAGTTTCAGTTGGTCCAAGGGTAAATTTCTTTTGTTGTCTTTTGACCGTAAAAGTAGAAAGAAATTTTAGTTTTTTTTTGAGCTAATTATGGTATTTAATTTACTCATTGTGCTAGGCACATTCTACGTGGCTTTATGACGTACCATGGGGTTTGCACAAGTGCTTAATGTACGTGAAGGAACGATACGGAAATCCTGAAGTTTTCTTGTCCGAAAACGGTAAGCAACGAGGACACGAAAATGATAACCACGTATAATACTGTAAATGGTATTGATTTTAATTGTCTTTATTTGCTTGCAGGGAGAGATCAACCAGGAAATGTCACACTTCCTAAAGCACTGCACGACACAGAGAGGATCAAATACTACAAGGGCTACTTGACGCAACTCAAAAAGGCGATTGACATGGAGCCAACGTGACTGGATACTTTGCGTGGTCGTTGATCGATAACTTTGAATGGCTATCGGGCTTCACATCGAGATTTGGAATAGTCTACGTCGACTTCAAGACTCTCGAGAGAACTCCCAAGATGTCAGCATACTGGTTCAAGACAATGCTCAACCGTGGCAAACACTGAATAGGCTTGAAATGTGTTTATTTGTTAGAAGATAGAAATAGGTTAGATCACTAGTTTGGTTCTTTGTTTCTTCTTATCGGATCAGTATATCGATCAGTTGATTCAAGTTTTTTTCGGTAATTTAATACAATTTGTCCTTGGTAATTTTGAAATCAACACAATGCATATTTATCGGGGATCATACTAGCTGGAAAGCAATCATGAGTCTTTCCTTGTAACTGTAAAACATCTTTGAACTAAATATATTAAAGATCCAATCCACGAAGAAGGTTTAACATCGTTTGGCAAAACCCTTTGATGATTATGATTAGGGTTTAGAAGCAGCAGTAGCAGAGTGAATGAGTTTGATGCTGAAATCCCACAGATTCCTGGCAAGCATTTCATCCATGGCGTAGGCACTTGGCTTTACCTCATTACAATCCGCCAAGTATTTCCCGGACACTCCTTTCATCGCCGGATGCAGAGCTGCGTAACAAGTTGTTGCAGCTCCCTGCAAAATCAAAACAGATCATTTGACCAGTCTCAGAGTTCATCCAAATCAAGGATTCGATCTGGGTTTCCATACCTGAGGCACATTCTTCCAGAGGAAGTTGGAAAAGAACTTCAAAATCCCTGAACACGCAATTAAGCAGGATTAATTATGATCCTGTCAATTGATGATGGTTAATTTGATTAGATTAGCTTACTCATTGAAACGGCAGAGTATCTGAACAGAGGAGTCATGATCAGCCCTGGATGCACTGCATTTGCCGTAATGTTCACTCCTTCTTCCTGAAACAGAGCATTTTCACATCTTTAATGAATTCCGAGTGTCAGAAACCTGATAGAAAGAAACATTCTAACTAAAAAACCTGGAGTCGACGGGAAAGCTCTTTGGCGTGCAGGATGTTGGCTAGCTTGGATTGGCCGTAAGCCCGTTTATCAGAATACCTGTTACAGAGAGACGAATTGAACAGTCTGAAACAGAGACAGCCAGAATAAGAATTCAGGGTTGCAGATTTGCAGTACCGTTTTTGGTCGTTGATGTGTTCGAAGGCGATGCCATGTCTGTAAGTATGGATATGAGCAATGGAGGACATATTCACGATCCTGCCTTGGACACCTGTAGCTCTGGCCGTCTCTTTCATCTTCTCTAGCAGAAGATTTGTCAGCAGGAAATGACCTGTAAAACAAGTAATTAACACACATCCAAATTGATTAATCGAGTATTAACTGACGAGAGTCGAACCACCATTGTTGAGAAATTGACAGACAATAACATAATAGAAATAAGACAGAAAGAACAAACGACACAATGATTGAAAAATTCATGGGAGGGAAACTTATTTAGCTGACCGGGCCTATTGTTATAGGAAATTTGGATCACTAAACTTCAACGGAATATAGAAAGATTAGTACCCACCTAGATGATTGGTGGCGAATTGCAACTCTATCCCATCTTCAGATGTCTTGTACGGACAGAACATAACACCAGCATTGTTACTGTAACAAGAACAAAGTGTTAATCTTTTTTGTCTCCCCGGTTTGTGAATTGGGGGAGCCATGAAAGTGGCTGATTGAGAGTTTTCACTTACATTAGGATGTTGAGTGGGAGATTGAGGGATTTGAAGCTGTCAGCAAACTCTGCGACAGACTTCAACGAAGCCAAGTCGAGCAGGAGGACATCGACACGGGCATTCTCGATGTCTTTAAGGATGAGGCGTCTGGCTTCGTTTGCAGCTGTGATGTTCCTCGCAGCAATGATGACATGGGCTTTGTGTAGTGCTAGAACTCGAGCAGTCTCTAATCCGATCCCACTTGCCCCGCCTGTGTGATCAGGTTTAAGTATGAGAAAGTTGTACAAATCCAGTTTCGTACTAATTAACTCATTCAATTCTTGTACCAGTTTGTATGGTACAACAGCAACAAGGTAAAAGACAGGGTAAAAGGAAATGTTCAAAAATCAAAGAGGCTAAAAGATCTTTGTCCTAAAGAGGAGCCACATGAGGAGTACTAGCATATTGGTCAATAAGCACAACAAATAAAATGGGAACCACTATGTAGCAACAAATTTCAAAATTCAAATAATGTACTGTATGTTTTCAAATCTCGCAAAATGTTCTCAGACTCACCTACTATTGTCTTATTATATATGATAATGGATGTATACAATCAATTATTAATACAAAGAGAGAGTAATCATGCAACAAAGTATTTAGCTAATAGAGATTTTTTTTTAATGGTTTTCACGAGTCAGTTTATGACCAACTCGATATATCTGAAAAAATATTTTATTATGAATAATAAGTGATAGGGTGCAGTAGCACCCGAGTTTCAAAAATATAATTACTAATGCAAAGAGTTTGAAAATTGATACTTGCGAAATGTTCATGGGCCTTAAATGTAAAGAACTAACTAGATCTTGTAAAATGACAAGAACAAAAGCAGTAGACATACACTAAGAGCATCTCCAATGATCGTAAAAGAAGGAAACTGACCAGTGATTATGACGGTGAGATTGGAAGCATCAATGCCACGTGTGACTTGCTCCGCAGTGGAAGCTGAACCGAACCCACTCTGGCCTGGGCGTCCGGTGACCAAGGAAAAGAAGCTCATCATGGTCTCCATGAATAATGTCTCTGGTTTTCCTACTTATTTGGAGCATGAGAAGGAAGAAGGAAGAAGAAGAAGAAGAAGAAGCGTTATTTATTTATGTAGAGGGAATGAGTTCATTAATGGAAGGTAGCTAGATAGATATATGAGCACAACTATTACTAGTGGGTTTTCATTATTATGAAGATTACAATTAATATGTATATTCAATGACTGGCTCGGCTCGGCTCGGCTCGGCTTGGCTATGGAGTATGTAGTAGAGTTATGGTTGTTGCATTTGCAGCCTTTCTGTTTAATACTCTCTACCAACTCATTCATTATCATATCTGCCCTTTACATTTTTCTTTCTTTTTACTGCATTTTTTTTATTAAACTAGAAGCCCTTGTGACCTAATGGATTAAAGGGTCTATTTTCAAATAAGAGGATTGTGAATTCAAATTTTATCACAGCGTGTTTTCTATTTTCTTCTCTTAGAAAACTTTTTACGCGTATAGTGACTGTTTTTCTTTTTCGTGATAATGTTTCACAATAATGTCTAACTAGAAAAATTCAAACCGTGCCTCAATGATTCCGGAGGCAGGATGCAAGTAGATACTGGACCCGATACATAAAATGCAATGGGCTAAAAATATTTTTTACGAAAAATACACATATTGTTAACTATTTGGGTCCAGGGGACTCTGGGCTCAGGCCCAGGGTGGCCTCCCCCTGGCTCCGCCACGGATTGAGTGGTTGGCATGCCCTATTCAGACGGCTGAAGATGAAGCTCAAGTGTGTAGGTTCATCTTACTCAATTATATTTAGTCTCCTTCGTGATGAAATTACTTGTTTTTTTTGGAAAACGTGTTTTTGGTATTGTTGGGTTGTTTTGTAAGTGACATGAACTTGGTTCTCCTCTCTCATTTTCAAGTAGAACAAATCACAAGTATTTTGGGTGGAGTCGTGTTGGAAGAGATCTTCTCCAGAAGACAACTGCTTCATCTTAGCACACTCTTACACAGTTTTCTATGCAAGTAACCATAATCGCTTATTACATGACATTTATGACATCATATCATCTCCCAAAAAATCATAACGACAAACTTCATCTTTTGGTTTGAAATTTGATTTCAATTTCAATGTGTGTATTTGCTATATTTTTACCATCTAAAAATCGTTAATGAGTCATGCATAAGGTTTGATGCATCAACTTGTAGGTAGCTATAATATAACATGCTATCAAATTTGAAAGCGAGATCCAATATTAATTAAGTACCACACCTACATTTCCATCGACCAGCATGGAGCCTCATTCCCTATCCTCCACTATCATTATTTTCGGCCACGTTTTCCTCCCAGAAATTGAGGGCTGAAATCATTTAATTCCGGCGGAATCACGTAATTCCTTGTTTTCCTGTCATTTTACAACGGACCAATTCCGGCGGAATTTAATTCCGTCTCGGGCCCTAATTCCGGTCCAATAGAGTCGGTAATTCCATCCCAAAATGGCCGGAATCATTGGATTCCGGCGGAATTATTTTTGGAGGTCGATTTTGCCCTCCCACGTGCAATCGCCTCTCCTTTGTCTCTCTGTTCGTGCCAGACCCCTGCAGCAGGCCCCTCTTCACACCAACGGCGGCCAACGACCGCCGTTTCTCCTTATTCCACACTCGTCGTCGGAGATTGATCGGCGATTTGCTTTCCTCCCTCCGCTCTTCGTCAACGGCAAGGTAAGCAACATATAGAAGCTCGAGCTGCCAACGAATCCTATCATAAGACTTTCACTGCTTCTACGTCTGCCAGGCACAATTGACATTGCCCCATCGGCTCGCTCTAATCTACGCGCTGACGCTCCAACCAGCACCACTGCATTCGGGCCTATTGGAAAGGAGTTGTTGATCCTTAAATGAAAGAAAACAGAAAGAGTATCAATAAATGGTTAATCAATAAGAGTGAAACGTATGAAATAGCGTTTCATGATTCCATCTGCTTTCACTTCACTCTCGAGGAACCCGGGAGAAAAGCATCAACTGACAAAAAAACATTCCTCGCGCCGAGCGACTCCTCGGTGACTGGGCGCTATTGATCTTCATCCGCCGTTGTTCTGGTCTGCTACGAAGCCTCCAAATTGGCAAAGAACGCCACGGATGCCGTGGATGCGATGATCTCGATTTGTTCGCGCTCAGGGTACGGAAGTGGATCCGTCTGACCTGAGATGGAGAAGGATGGAGATTTCGAAGAAGGAACGATGATGAAAGAAGGAAGAAGTATGCGTTGTTGATTTGTGGGAATGAAGGGGATTGATTGGAAGGGATAAGAAATATGGGTATTTTAGTCATTTTAGTTGGTGATAAATTTCAATTCCCCCATAGCCATTTTGCAGGAAAACAAGGAAATATGAACCAGATTTTGTTCATAAATCTGCTGAAAACAAATTCCGCCGACATTTATGATTACGGTGGAATTGGTCTAACTTGGAGGAAAACGTGGCCTTCATTTTCTATCTAAAATGGACACTACTTCATTTAATTATTTATGTCCCACTCACATAATAAATAATAAATAACTAAATGGACTTTGGCTCTCCCTTCTAAACTGTTTATGTGGGGCTTTTGGCCCACTGCCCACCTTACTTTCATTTAATCTAACCCTCATCATCTTCTCATTGTTTCTTTCTACAGTTATCCTCTTTTTTTGCCAACTATTTTTTCCACTTAATAACGAGTTAGCTTGAGAGAGATTTCATTCTTGGCGATGTCATTCCTTGTATAACAATAATGTAACTAATTCTTTAAATTAAATGATTTTTGTGATACTCAATCGGTACGTATTAACCTCTAATCCTTAAACCTCTCACAAGCTCTTCCGTCTAAATTGGGCACAATTTACATTATCAAAAAAGACAGCCATGCATTCACACTTTTATTACAGAAACCTTTGTACACGCCCCTTTCAAGATCTAAGGGGGTCGTTTGGTTGATGGAATTGGGTATGAGAATCGGAACCAATTTCCAACCCACTAGGAATTTCAGGGCCAATTCCCAGTGGGTCAGGAATTCAAACCAAATTATCAGACGCAATTTCATCAACCGTACAACACTTAAGCGAGTTCTCCGTAATTACAATACTAATACAATAGTACATATTAACGGCAGCTAGCTACCAAATTTCTAACGTCCGTCAAACAGAAGATTCCCCAACAGTTGCATTATTCCCTTTCACATCCTCAACATCACGGCCGCCGCCATGGTACTGTTTTATCACCAGCAGAGAGACCTCTATCAATCCCCCACATGAAACCAATATGTCTCCAGCTATCCCTAGTTCTTGATTCTCAGTTACTTCTTCCACAAGTTTCCCAACCCTAGCTCTTTTCCCCAGGACTATCAGTTGAAACTCTTTCTCCTTTACTGCAGTAACCAACTCCTCTGCTTCTTTCCCCGCCGCCGCCACCTCCTTCTCCACGTATTCACTTGTCCCTGCCACGTCGGCTTTGAATTCCCCGATTGCTTCTTCGTCTATCATGCATGATGAGTCCACGTCGATGAATCTGATTACCGTTAAACTGATCGATGGATTCTCGGCCATCCCACGGCCTATCTTTAGAGCCTCCCTATCATCCTCCCCTCCAAAGAACAACACGCATACCTGTTAATGAATGTTATTAATTATAAACCATTAGATAAATCGATATGAAACTCGATCGAGTTATTGAAGTGTAATGATCATATTTCATATTTTGGTTGAGAAATCTTACCTGTTTAATCGAATTTTGACAAACCCGACATAATCAAAATGGAATTTAGGCAGCCATAAAGTAGAAACCCATTTAAAGAATCTGTAGGATCGGGACCGGGTGTGGTAAATGGGATGTTTAATTATTGAGATGTAATGATTCTCCGCATTAAAGGTGGGAAGTCCAATTGTTTAACCGGGTTTTGGTCGATCCAACTGATCAAACCGAACTTCAGGTAAACCAAAAGGAGAAAAATAAGAGAAAGAGAAGAGAAAAATTCAGAAGAGAATGTGATTGGCTGGAGTTTAGCACACGGATTGCCATATGAGCAAAACCTAACAACATTTCATATTTACTACTAGGTCTCCCCCCCCAAAAAAAAAAGTAGATTTCCCGCTAAGGAGGGATATTTTGGCGCCGCTAAATTAAATGGCTAACAGCGAATATCTAATAGCGGTTGTCTGTCCGCTGTTAGCTAACAACGGATTTTTGAAAATACATTGTTAGATTCTAATAGTAGAATTTTGTCCGCCGTTAGAAAATTGATGTTAAATTGTCATTTTCTTGTAGTGTGAGGTTTGAGCAACTCATATGTCTTTTAGCAACTCGATTTCTCAAGCCGGTCCAAGCTTAGTATCAAATTTTTGTTAGATCACTTCAATATAATAATAATATTTTGAAAATAAAATTTTGAGGATCTTTACTAATTTCATTTCTTCATCATAACTTTTTGTTTAAGAATGCGTGTTAAAATTAAATATTATATTAACTAATAAGTAATAACTCTAGTTATTGAAACATGTAATGGTTATTTATTTCAGTATACCTTCTTAGTAGCCGCAGGATGATCTGAGCTCCTCCATCCGCCACCAAATCCACGGTCCACAAACACCGCAACCGAACACCTCGCACTCTCCAACACCCTCCGATTCACAACCCTCCACCCATTCCCAACGTTCTCCACTCCCTCTTCTTCTCCTTCCCCTCCCGTCCATTTCTTGTGAAACGGCAATATAATCATCGACACCCTCTTATCCTCCGCCACGTGGCAGATGTCCTCGTGCATGGAGTGCAGCGCCGATATCGCCGTCGAGTTATGCACGCTGACTGTGCCGCTGACGTGGCAGTATGCATTGAAAGCCGCCTCGATCCTCTCGTTCGACGAGGGTCGCGTGACGCCGGGCCTAGTGAAGCAGTCGATGAAGGGGAGGCCGTTCCGGCGAGCTCGGTGGACCATCATTATGGAGGAGGATCGGTCGGTGAGCTCGACGAGGTGCATGGCGAAGATTTGGAGGGTGGTTTTGGTGACGGCTGTTGTGGCAGAGTCTATGAGGTTGATTAGTGATGGTACGTTAGGGGAGCCGTGGATGCATGCCAGGATTCGGAGCTCCGGCTGCGTATGGGGAATATTATTATTATTATTCTGTTGGAGTTCCTGTGATCGGCTGCGAGATGCCACGTGGGATGACTTGTAAATGGCCATGACGGTGGGAGTGGTCATGAAGGTGGTGAAGAGGGCCATTAAGACCAGGATGGCAAACATCTCGTCGTTTAGTACCTGTTTTATTTAAATTTCAACTGGGTTAATCATTATTTATCATAATAATAACTAAGTTAGAGTTTTTCAGCTAGAAGCGCGTCTAATTTCATTAGACATGTTTTCTAAACCAAAACATAGTCGAGTTTAATTTCGCCAGAATCGGGGTTAAATTCTAAATTTTTAATTAATTCTGGCTTCTTAATTTGATTTAATATCGATTCATTGAGCTTTCGAGTAAGGCCATCTCTAATCAAGCCTAGTCACAAACATATTTTTTAAGCTAAATGTCAAGTGACTTTATTCATTAATATTTTGAACTGTTAGTAGCTCTACTACGAGATGCGAACTGATTATATATATGTAAAAATATTATAATATATATATATATATATTATATATATATATATATATATAATATATAAAATATATATATATATATATATATATAGTAAATAAATTAACAATTAAAAAAAACAAGAAATGTTTATAAAATTGTTTTGTGACCAAAACAAAACAAAAAAAAAAAACAAGTGGAATGATTGAAACACAACATATTTAGCGACCAACATATGTCTTTGACACAAAAATTAAAGAAATCACCATCATATAGTTTGGCGACAATTGAAAATATATTCTGATAAAGTAAATTGTTAGTTAGTTTTGCGATTTTATTGTCCAATTAACATATTTTATCCTTGAGAATTGACTGGTGAATTATACTCTATTTTGGGAATTAATTTTGTCAAGACCCTACTGTGGACAAAAAAATCTGACAGTCTCTATAATAAGACAAACTTAACATTGTTTATGTAAAATTATAAGAATATAATGATGGGGGAAAGACAAGATTCAGGGAACAATAACAATCCTATTCCCACTAATCACTATAAGTGGGAAAGGGGATAGGAAAAAAGGGTAGATGAAGATGATCAGTGATCTCTGAGAATATATAGATGCATAATAGTATCTGTGTAATACAATACTATCTATAACAGATACTCATTAGCTTTAATAATAGTCCATGATTATATTGTAGATATATGAAATTGAAAACACCTCAACCGAAGTGGAGAGGAATCCAGTCCGGTCTTCCAAGCCACTTGTGCAATTACATGCACATTTTACATTTGTCTCCCACTATATGATGATAGAGACGTCTACAATCGCATCGCAATTAAATGTTCAAATTGATTAATTTATCAACCTTGATCGATTAATAGTTAAGTCATAAATAATTTGCTTCATTACTTAGCTAACAGTTTTTTTTTTTATCAAAATAATTTCAATCGACTTTCTTCCTTTTTATTCATATTTCTAATTAACTAAAAATGATCATAAAAAAAATCAGATCAACATCAAATTAGTTGGCAGGGTTTGAGGCTGTTGGTTGTTTTCGGTGTGTTAGTGCCGAGCTCCGGTGTGTTTAGTGTTTCCCGGGGTTGGAAGGGGTTTGAGGCTGTTGGTTGTTTTCGGTTTGGGTCTGTTTGTTTTGTTTTGTCGGCTGCCTCCCTAATGTTTCTATGGGTGGCTGAGTAGTTTCTATACAGGGTTCCAGGTGCCTTATCATTCTGGTTTTCTCTACTTTATTTTCTATATATACTTTACATCATTCATTAAAAAAAAAAAACATCAAATTAGTTGATTAATGCTTAAAAGATATTAAATTTTTTTAACCAACTAATTAACTGAAATACATTAATTATTAATGCGGGTTGCCATTTGCAGTCTGTGTTTTACTGTACGTAATCCGTATTTTAACATAAATTGACAATTATGCCCTTGCAGTCCATATTTACTACCGCAGTCCATTTTTTACTAATGCGGTCCGTTTTTTACTAACGCAATCCATTTTTACTAACATAGTCCGGTTTTACTAACGCAGTCTACCTCGGTAGGTAGTTGTACAATACCCTAGTTACTGTTAGTACTATGTAGTGCATACCAAATGATATACTAAAGTAACTAATATTAAAATTAGATAAATAAAATATTAACACTAAAATACTTTATAAAAGACAAATGATTCAAGAGTATGCAGGTGATTTACCTTTTTCTCCCTGCCAATATTCAGCACTATCAGCTCCACGAGTCCTTTGGTGTTCATCAACACCCCTAAAGCCAACGACTCCCTCGCCGGAATCATACACATCATCGCCACCACGAACGTCCCCAGAATCTTCCCGGCGCACGCTGTCGAGATCACCAACGCCAAAAACCCCCAAGCCTCCGCCCCTTGGATCTTTGCCACGTCAGTCTTCAGCCCGCTTGACGCGAAGTAAAGCGGCAGCAGCAACCCCGCCACGAAATCCTCGATCCGCTTCATCAGCCTCCCGGCGAACGCTCCCCCCTTCGGAATCGTCAATCCGAACACGAACGCCCCGAATATCGAGTGGATCCCGATCAGATCCGTCATAAAACCGGCCGCCATCACCCCCGCCAGTGTCAGGCAGATGTACGCCTCGTCGGCAAACGCCTGCTCCGCTGACGGCGACGAGCACCTTTTCGCGATCCACTCCATCACCCGTCGGACCACGGTCAGCATAAAGGCCACGAAGCCCAGGCCCGATAAGAGGATCCATACTGATACTAATGGGCCCTTACTGGGCCCAGCTAGGGCCACAGCTAATGCGAGGAGAATCCACGCAACGACGTCGTTGAAAGCAGCTGCGGCCATAGCGGTCTGGCCCACTTGAGTGGTGAGCAACTTGAGCTCTGCTAGGATGCGGGCGAGAACAGGGAAAGCTGTGATGGAGAGGGCCACTCGAGGAAGAGGAGATATTGCCCGTAGGGGGGTTCATCAGGTGGGAGCTGGTTGGATCCACGAGCTGCGGCGGCGGCGCGGCGGAGGAAGTAGGAGATCACGGCGGCGAAGAGGAAAGGGAGGGAGATTCCGGCGAGGGCGATTGCGAAGGCTCGCTTACTGGATTTACGGATTGAGGCCAGGTCCAGCTCCAGGCCCACTAAGAAGAGGAAGAAAAGAAGCCCAATACTCGCTACCGATTCCAGGATCGGAGTGCTCCATGAAGGGAACACGAGTTGGAAGAGCTCTTTGTTTCGGCCCAATGCTGACGGCCCAAGCAGAATTCCACCCTGAAAAAGAAATATAAATCGTGAACCATCATACAAAATAAACATAGCAGGAATAGGGTGAAATGACAACCATATGAATAATTCAATACAAACATGGAGAACTCGTAACTATATCTTAGTCAACGTGTCATCGACAAATTGAAAAACATGTCATATCACACTAAGTAACGCCACAAGTTGAAAAATGAAATGAAAAAAGTGGGAAGTACCAGAATTTCAGCGATGACACGTGGCTGGCGGAGTGGGCGAAGGAGGAAGGCAAGGGAGGAGTGATGAGGAGGACGATGATGGTCTGGAGGATGAGCAAGGGGAAGGCCGAGTTGAGAGGGTTGTCGCCTTGCCAAGCTCCGTCGGAGGATGTTCTTATGTTTGAAATGTTGAGTGACATGATGATTTTAATGATTCCCAAGTTAAGTAACAAGTTGTAATGTGAGTTTGGTCTATGTAGAAGGTGGGTTTATATAAAGGTCGAGTAGAAGAAGAAGAAAGAAAGTAAAGTGGTAAGTGATTGGGTTGTCAATGTCGATTGCTACAGAGCCTATGATGTAAAAAGGTAGCGTTGTCATGATACCATTCCCACTCAGCAGAATAAGTGTCTTTCTCTGATCACTGCTACATCGGCTTATAGTTGGCTTAGTCACATATTGTCTCGGCTTATAATTAGAACTAGAAGAGGAGAGGACAAGTAATTATTACATATAGTTGGAACGATTAATCATAATTAGGAGAGATGTTAGCAGTTGATCACGACTCATTATGTATTGGTATAGCTAGTGATCATGTCCCTTACTATAGGAAACAATAGCACCATTTGTTGTTGTGACTTCAATTTGGTGGTTGACTTGATATTTGGATAATTACGTGGTCGTTTGGATCATCTAATTTAGTAACAAACTATAATGGGTTTAATTTTTAAACTAATAACTTCATATATATATCATTGGATAAAGATGACGGGGGATTATATGATGATTTTCAACCCCAAGTGATTTTCGGTGAAAATGGTCGAAAAAATTAATGGAATGACACATTTGTTAAACATGTTAAAATAGAGAAATTTTAATTTGGTTGAAAAACAGTAAAGAATATGTTTGTTAACTTTACGTAGTAGGAGGAATACCTAATTATACAAACAGTACTAAACCAATAGAACCCCTAAAAATGTTCAGCACCCTGGGTAGATTGTAGTTAATTTACAGCTTACTGCCTTGATTCTCCTCTGGGAGCTATCTTCGTAAAAAAAATATATATATATATATATATATTAATTACATTGGGGGTTGTATTTGTAAATGCAGCCACCCCACCTTTTCAGACAAAGAAAACGAAGTCGTTTTCACAAATAAGAAAATAATAATATTGTGAATTAACCATTAATTACAAGTGTTCTCTTTATTTAAGTTTTGGTGTCTATAGAAAAAGGAGGAATAAGCAGTTTGATTTGATACTGTATTAAGTTTTGGTGGCGAGGGTTAGGCGAATGAATATGATGGGGTCATGTGAGTTGTTCGTATTAGCATGGGAGTACGCAATAGGTGGATTATGTCATTTCAATCAACGGTGAGGTCCTTTGCTATTCATAATCATAATGCATGTCTCAAAATCCGGATCAGATCGCCTTAGGTTGTTTGTTGATTAATTGGTACGGAGGAGATTTTGAACGTTTAGTGACAGGCAGCTATGCTCGCCCTAGAAAGGCGTGTGGCTGCCATCTCATGACCTTCCAGGCTTGGCCTACTTGTTAGCTATAAATGAGGGTGTAAAGTAAACACTAAATACAACAGAGATTAATGCTAAACAACAAAGATATATATATTATGGTAAACGCTTCGGTGCACCCACTAAAAGTGGGTGCACCGGGTACACCCACTAACATTTGTGCTATCTAGAGTGATATTTCTATTGAACTAATTGTTTATATCAATAGATTTAATCTTAATAAGTCTAAATTGAGCTTAGTTACAATTTTTAGTCATCATAGTATAAGATTATACCTAATGTTCTTCAGGTTTCTTTCTACATCTGCATTTTTTCTCAATATGATAGATTATCATCTCTACCAAATTAGTTTTTTGTTCAAATCGTCCTATATATCCCTAAACAACATGTAGATTCTTATACTCAAAAAAAAAAAATATTAAAAACATGTTTATCTATCAAAATGTTAGTGGGTGTACTTGGTGCACCCATTTTTAGTGGGTGCACCGGAGTGTTCACCATATATATATATATAGAGATTGCAACTATGAAACAGTAATTGAGATGGAACTGAGAAGACAAAAAAAAAAAAAGTTATAATTGTGGTGTAAACTACTGCCTTCGAAGTAATATTTCTGATATCAATGTTCACTAATGCAACTGAGGGTAATCACAAATCTTCATGATCAAGGTGAATTAATCAGGATCTGTAACTTTGAGCTATGAAACTACAAGAAAACTAGAGATTCAGAATAGAATTTGAGAGATGGTTTCTTTTTGTTTCTGTGTTTTCGATCAGCTGCACTACCCCTTATATAGAGGAGTAGTACCTCTGTTCGTGTACACATAGACATATCAATAACTTCGTCACGATCTCTAGGGTTAGTGAACTAGAAATGCGAGAGAATCCCTGAAAATTCTTTAAGTCAAACGTTGCGTCTCAAAAGTCTTTGCATTTCAACCTACACTGCTAACTCTGGTCGGGCGGCTAATTAAACCGATCACCTTTAAGAAAATACTCATAAATATGTATCTCGTGCTAGAAAAAAAAGTGAGTTATAAGATAGTGAGGGAATTATAGAGTGGGAATGAGTAGGAAAACAAACAAATTACTCTCTTAATATATAGGTAATTTTTTTAGTTGGGATGTCTTTTAAATATGTGCTATGATAAAATACCAATCTTCTAATTAGTGTTTAGAGCTAATAATAATATTACTTATCTTTTAATTAGTGACTTTTTAATATAAAATTAAGTTTCTTAATTGTGAGTCATCTTTGCTATTGGGAGTGTATCTAGGGGAGGCGGCATTATGTTCAGAATTGATATGCATTCAAATCTCAGAATATTCCTTTATTTTGAACACGTATATGGAATGGAATTATTTTAGTCAAGAATCATGAATTAGTGGTTACTCCATTAGTTAGCAAATATTAAACTAACAGGTGGGAATAATTATAAACTAATGATCCTTTTCCTTAGATACTAAATTCCCTAAATATTATATTTTCATGAATGATAAAGGAGCATGATTCTACAAAGATTTAAAAAAATGGGAAATGACCGTGAAAAAAAATATTAGTATTTACGAGGATAGAGTCGGGATTGAAGTTGATATTAGAACTGAAACATGAAATACAATGAATGAAATATATACTTACAGTTACACAAAAAAAATTAAGAATATATACATATTTTATCTACTTAAGTCCAAAGGACCATGGGCCTGAGCCCATGATAGACTTCCCTTGATTCCGCCACTGAGCACCAATTAGGATGATATTGGGTAAAAACGATGAGGTTCATGAATTCATTAAGAAATATTTATATGAATAGTACAATTTGATTTAATAGAGAAATGAAAAAGTTAGAGAGAAGTATCTTAATAATCTTAATGGTGGTATGGTAGATTTGGTTGACACGTAGGATAGAATCCTCCTTACAAAATTTCATATCATCATACAATTTTTAAATTAAAATTTAATTATTTTATCCTCCCTATTATTAAATGTTCATGTATTAAGTACTTCAACATTAAATATATATGAATTAAATAATAAAAATTTATGTTTTTAAATATAATTAAACTAATACGAGATGGTGATAATTAGAATAAATAAGTATCAAAATGCTTTATAAAAAATTATTCTTAGAGGTGTTAGTAGTGGCAAGTTGTAAATTTATTTTATTTGATTTAAAGATTAGTGAAAGTTATATACCATCCAAATTTTCAGGTTCGTCGTATTTCATATTTATGGGATTTTGTTTAGTTGAAATCGGTTTAAGTTCAGTCATTGATCAAGTTGAGCCATGTTGAATAAAATTATGATTTCTATGTGGATTATTTAGAAACTATATTCCAATTTTCATAGCATTATAGTATTTTGGTTTGCATGTAGTATAATTCACTCGACCACAAGTTATACATGTTATATGTTCATTGGTCTATCAACCACTTTAAGGTGCATGTAGTAAAAATGTCGTTGATTTTGTCATAGTTTGGTCTGCATTTAGAAAATGTTGTGCGACCTTACTTGATTAAATTTTAGTTTAGACAAATAGAGGTGATTAGTCATATTATGAGCCCATCTTATTATAGGTTCGAAAGGTAAACAATTTAAAGAAATAAACAATTTTATCCGGCCAACTGGCTGGGTACAAAGCTAGTACATAATATAGTAAAGAAAGTGATAAGGAGATTGAGTATTTATTTTTATGAATATTTGTGAAATTAAATATTGATATCGGCAGGGGCGGACCAAGATTCAATGATGCACTGAGCCGAAATTGAAACGATTTTTTTCATAAAAAATAATTTGAGACAATTTAAGTAGTAGTATAATACAATATATTATTTACTTTTAGTTTGTGATGCCATTTTGTACTAATTTATTGTGTCCGATATATTTGTTCTTACAATTATTAGTACTAGAATTACCCGCGCGATGCAACGGAAAATTTTAGAGGACAAGTAATGGTAGTTTTTATTAATAGTGATGTCAAATTTTGAGATGGTAGTGAAATGGGCAATCGAAAAAAACCAAAAGACAAAGAAGAGTGTTGATTAGCACATAGCGAGATGGTTGTGAAATGGGCAGCCGAAAAAAGAACCAAAGAAATAGAAGAGTGTTGATTGATTAACTGACATAATGCTTAGCACACAAGAAAAATAATTGTGGAACAATAACAGGAGGGGCGATGCTGTTTTTGCAACGTCAATTATGGAGATGAGAATGCTACAAGCCCATAAACTTTACCCTCATAACTCACAAACCCACCCAACACAAGATGACCCACAAAACACCACTCTTAAAGCTTATGATCCAAGTCTTAAATAAATTAAATACTTTAATGGAGGGAAGGAAACACTATTCATTCAATAGTAACTCCCCTTCTCCCTTTATATATAGAAGAATTACTCTTCACCAAATGAAAATTGAAATGTGCCACCGGCGATTTTTTTATTAATTTGAATGGTTTATCATCAAATATTGTATTCTTACTCGTTCATAAGTCGATATAAAATAATATCGGGCTTGTCAACCATCTACAAATGTTGACGAAATACTAGTATTAAAGAATGATATGTTTAATATGATTGAGTATATTAAATATACTAGCTTAAAAAGATAAATGTTTTAAAATATATTCAGTTTTAATATAACAATAAACTGAGTCAAATTAATATAACATTGAGCTAGATTTAAAATCTGTACTGAGCCGAATTCGAAAAAATCACATAATTACACTCGAATTTAACGCCCAGGACCGAAAATGGGGTGAGCCGGGGCTCGGCCTGGCTCCCCTCTATCTCCTCCCCTGGATATTGGGATTATTCTAACCCTATATTTACACAAAATATTACACATGACATGTTATCTATCTAATTAATTACGCATTAAATACAAAGGTGGCCTTATTTGCCTTAAACGGTGACTAAAGCGCTTGACTCCTTTTTTTATAAGTAAAAATTTGGACTATTTGTCGATTTATGTTTATGATCTTTGGGGGCTTTTGTTTGTAGCTAGCCCTCTTTGGCTTGTTTTTTTTTATGCTTTCTATTTGGTTCTTAAGCTTTGACTGGTGGGCGCCACTTAGCAATGGCACAACACCATTGCCATTCCACGGCTAATATTTGGTTGATTAATAGTTAATTTACAAGCAAACAACATTACAACAACCATTACCATTTAATTGAAAGTTTGTTGACCTTCTCTTAACTTTAATTAAAACAAGAAATATTATACGTGAAACAAAATTTCTTCCCCATATCATATGTTACAATTAAAAAGCCTTTTTTAAGAACATCATAACATTCTATTCCCAAATCAATTTACAATCCACTTCAATCGACTATTCTTCATTCATCCTCGTGTCGTTAGATGCTTTAAGCTATATCAAAATCAAGTTTGGAAATCACATTGACGATCAAGGGTTAAATGATGACACATTACTTACGTTGTATATATTGAGACATATAACTGATTGATTAAACATAAAATGTGTCATACGAAAATTTAAGCATATGAAATTGTGTTGGTTCATATAATTCGTAAAAAAAATTGCAAAATTTATATTTATTTTCAAAATTTTATATTTTATTTTGTCAAGGTACTAATCGACACCCGTGAATCCAAATCCTGGCTACGCCGCTGTGTGCTGAAACATTTTTTTCTGTCAGCATTTTTTGTCGTTGTGATTGCTGGGATGGTTTGCGCCTCGTGCAACTGACACCTCTATAATTATTAGAGCTGTCAAACGGGCGGGCTGGGCGGGCCACGGGTCGGGTTAGTCGGGTTGCGGGTTAGTCGGGTTGCGGGTTAGTCGGGTTGCGGGTTAGTCGGGTTGCGGGTTAGTCGGGTTGCGGGTTCGTCGGGTTGCGGGTTCGCCGGGTCGCGGGTTCGCCGGGTCGCGGGTTCGCCGGGTCGCGGGTTCGTCGGGTCGCGGGTTCATCGGGTCGCGGGTTCATCGGTCGCGGGTCGGGCGGGTCTCGGGTTGCCCACGGGTTATTACTTACTAGTCTCAACTCTCAACTACAATTTGCAAAATTTTATGTAAATTTTTTTATGTGATAAATAATTTAAAAATATATTAAATTTTTAATCGCGAGTAGGCTTAACTCTTAAGGATTGTAGCAGTTGTTCATATATTAAAAATAATAATTCATTTTTATAAATTAAATATACTTATAATAAATGAAATGAAATTGAATATACTTTAGCTTTTAAGGTCTAGGAGGGTTTAACATTGGACTCATTTATAAATTTAGTCAATTCTTTCAAAAAAGTATCAAATCTAGCGACTTTCTTTTTATGACATTTTTAGACCAAACGTTTTGATTTTATGTTAGATGACAAATATAGTCAACGTTCTTAAGATTTTTAACACTGTTACTGATGGTGCTAAGTGTTACTGATGGAGAAGACGTGAGTCTTGCATAGATGCATTCTAGTTTTCTGGTTGCTGCAGGATTCATTGTTGTTGAGTGTTGACAATGCAGAATGAATATTTTGTTATAACACGTTTTCTTTATAATTTTGGTTTGAAGGTTGAAGTATGGATGAGTGGTTTAAACTTTAATGTTCATCAGTATTGTGTTTCTATATATCAACAGGTTTGAAACTTGACTTTTGGATTATTCTATGAATTATGAATGTTTGGTGTCGAATTATGTAATGTTGCATACTATATTAGTTGCTTGTATTGCTAATTGGTGAAAGAACTTAAAAACATGGATATGGACATATGGTGCAGAGCAGTCGTGCTCGTTCAGGTAGATGGAAGTATTTACAACTATGATTGTCAATGTTATATATAATTGATTTTAATTATTTTGGAAATAAACTTGGTGAAGTCAGAAGTAGATTAAATTTTTTATATCTTCAATAATGACATAATGTTGATATTTGAAGCACTGAATATTATGAATTGTGTGACAATCGGGTTATTCGGGTCGGGCGGGCGGGTTGCGGGTTAGTCGGGTTACGGGTACGTCGGGTTACGGGTTAGCCGGGTTGCGGGTTAGTCGGGTTGCGGGTTTAGTCGGGTTGCGGGTTAATCGGGTCGCGGGTTAGTCGGGTTGCGGGTTCATCGGGTTGCGGGTTCATCGGGCTGCGGGTTGGATTGTTGACTTTTTGGTCAATCGGGCCACGGGTCGGGCTGGGCCGGGCGGGCTGGGCGGGTTTATCGGGCCGGATCAGCATTTTGCCAGCTCTAATAATTATGGTGTTTGGTTGTTTATAATGCATCACTTATTTTTTATTAAAAAAAATTGTGATAAAATAATATATTATAAAATGATATATATACCTGGTTTTTGTTTTAGATTTGATCATTATCCTTGAAACCAATAAAAAAATTATCTCTAACTCCTCGTCCCTAAAAGAATCAATTTCTAGAAAAAATAACTAATTAAGTTAGTATACCTTGCCAAAAAAAAAACTATGACTCATTCAAACATCATTTCCATATACAAACAACTTCTCTTTTGTGAGCAGAGGCTACTGATTTTCCAAACACACTCCACGAAGAGCACAAAACTGCCCTTGTGCCACTAACCAATTGTCCACACATCCAGAAACGATGTTACATGTCAAATATAAGAACAAATTATCGATTTGGGATTAACGTTGCTCTTACGTGTCACTTTAAAACAGTTCATTGTCAGGTAACATGAACGTCCATTAGATTACAAGTATGATCCTCAATAATCTTTTAAGGATCTTAACTGTAGATTTGACCTTATGGGTATGAACTTGATTTCTTTTTATTTTATGTTTGTTATTTCTCTGCCTTCGTCAAAAGCTATCTACGCAGAAAAAAAAATTGAAATGTCATTGTTTATGAATACTTTATTTTTTTTTCAATGAGCATTATATAAGTTGAAATGATGTGCCAAACACATAATAAATAAATATAAGTAATTTTAGTCCTTTAGATGACTATCTATATCATATAAGTTGACTCATTCTAGTCATCATTACTGTCCAAAAATTGGCACTATCTTTCACCTGCTCCCATTCAAGTAATGGATCTGTGAAAAGAAATTTCCCCATTATATAATATACAAAAATATAATATACGAACGAATGTATAACTACTTGATGAAAGGTACCACTACCATCACATTTTTATTCAAAGAAAAGATAAAAGAAAAAATATAAAATAAATAAAATAACCGTGAAAGCTGTGAAACGTAAGAGATGGGGAGGTGGATGACTATTTTTCATTATTATATACTAGATTAATCACCGCCCGTTGGCCGGTTGATATCCAATTTATTTTTTTAACTCTTTATGTATTATTTCTAACTCAGAATGACAGTTCAAAAATCTTGTATGAAGGTTAGTATCAATTGTAACTTGTATGCATGTTGCATATTGTGTGTAGAGGTGAAGTGCATGCCTATATATATATATATATATATCATAAGGCGCATCATACATGCCATTGATCGGTTTTATAAATCATGTGAATCTTAATAAAATTATATCATGTCCTTTCACGATTTTGAGAACTCATATGAACCTTAGTAGAACACGATTCTCATACTCTTTTATTTATTATTGGTCCCGGTTCTCATATTTATTATCTTAATTTTTTTCCCAAAATGTCATTTTAATGAACCGACGGTTTCGAGAACTAAAATAAACCTTAGTAGAACATGGTTTTCATAATCTTTTTTATCATTGAGTTGAACTCTATTAAGAAATCATAATAATCAATATTTTTTCAGTAATAATAGAGACATAATGATAAAAAAAAATTATGAATTATGATAAATGGGATTATGAATTTTAACCCGGTTCTCATACCTTATATGACATTATATCATATCCTTACACGATTTTGAGAACTCATATGAACCTTAGTAGAACCCAATTCTCACACTCTTTTTATTTGTTATTAGTCTCGATTCTCATAGGAAAATAGAAAGATTTGATTAAAGATTTTTTTCATTTTTTATTTTCTTTTTAATGAACCAACGGTTTCGAGAACTCATATGAACCTTAGTAGAACCCAATTTTCGTACTATTTTTTATTATTGAGTTAATATATATTTAAGAAATCATAATAATCAATATTTTTATAGTATAACGAAGACCATAATGATAAAAAAAATTATGAATTATGATAAATGGGGTCATGAAGTTTAACATGGTTCTCATACCTTATATGAAATTATATAATTCTCTCATACATGAATTTTAATAGACCAAGAAAATTGTTTAGTAAATATTGGTTCTCAAATTTATATGAACCTTGGGGGAACCCGGTTCTCATACCTTATATGAAATTATATCATTCTCTCATACATGGGTTTTAATAGAAAAAAATATCGTCAATATAAATCAGTTCTAAAATTTGTATGAACCTTAGTAGAACCCGGTTCTCATATCTTATATGAAATTATATCATACTCTCATACATGGACTTTAATATATCAAGAACATTGTTAGTAAAAATCGATTCTCAAATTTAGATGAACCTTAGTAGAACCCGGTTCTCACATCTTACATGAACTTATATTATTATTTTATCTTAATAAATAGTATGAATATTGAAATAAAAATAGAAAATAAAATAAATTCTTTTATTAGTCATTTTCCTACACTAAAAAAAATCAAATACATTTTTCAATACGAAGAAGATTAGAAGAGGAGTTATTTTTATTTTTCATTTTAATCATGAAAATGAGTTGGACTATTTTTCAGAATACTTTTTAGTTTTTTTTTTCATGATGAGGAGTTATAAAGGACGTGAGAATTAATATTAAAAAGTTAATGAAAAGAATGAAAAAAATTAATTGGTGAGAATGCTTCTGATTGGCTGAAATGAGAAGAATGTGGGGAGAAGTGGAAGTGTGGGTTTTAGCATACGTGGCATAAAAAAAGAAGCTAAATGCATATTATAGAGTGTTGATTTACTAATATATCATTTGGTAAATTTAGTAACATTTGATTAAAAACACATATCTAGCTGTCCAGATTCAATTTCTCAAATAAGAAATCTTTGTGATTTCTCATCTTAAAATCTTTCTTAACTACCGTCCGATCGGAGAATAAAATACGCATAATTAGATATGCATGGTCGAGAGAACCAACAAGTGTCAAGATCTGGGCTGTGAATCTTATGTTTATGTATATTAAACAAAAATTAGAATTTGCCCCCTTCCCTTACGGAGTATATAAAACATTTCTCAGAATATATTCAGATGCCGCAGTGGAGACCTGATATTGATAGGAGAACTAAACTTTCCTTTCAAATTCTTAAATAAATTGTTAATTAACTAATTATAGCACACTGCACACATATAGGAAATTCCTACCGTTAGGACACCCCTTAGTGTCCTCATATGAGGACACCTCTTAGAGCCATAGGATTAAATCTTATAGATCCTAAGGTCAATATTAAATGGATATAAGGATAATTTCATTATTTGAGATATTGTGATTTTTAGTTCTGATTTTATTTTCTATAATGATAATTATTATATAATTTTAGATTTTCACTTATGATACAGATTTTTTAAGTGCAATTAATTTATTTATTTTTAAAAATGCCTTTTCTCCTCCATTTTTATTAAGATTACATATTTTTAGTAACTAATTAATTTTGGTTTTTTTTATGATTACAATTTCCATTTTTTCTTCACTTTCCTTAATATTTATTCAGATGTATTAATATTTATTTGTAATCAATTTCCCTAATAGTTAATTTAGCAATATGCTACGAATTCTTCCTAAGCTTTACTCCTTTCTTTTTTTGAAAATTGTTTACTAGTCGTCAATGTACCGCTGTGATATTATGGAGATTACGACGATAATTTTGTGGAAATTATTTCGGAATCGTTCCTCTTTTATTATTTCGGAACAGTTCCTCTTCTATTATTTTGGAACAATTCCACTTCTATTGTTTCGGAACATCATATTAATCCATTACGGAAACAGAACACTCTAAACTAACAAGAACAAAATGAAGATGAAGAACTTCTCCTGATTAGGAATCGGAACACAACCCAAACCAAATCATATTATATGAAACCTGGTACCAATAACGATAACTTGGAACAATAAATTGAACCATGTTCCTAATTAGAAAATTGGAACAACACCTTGTTCCTAATTAGAAAATCGGAACAACACCTTGTTCCTAACAACGTGGTTCCTAAATATTAACATGTTCCTGACAAGAAATTGGAACAAAATTAAGAAGATGAAGAAGAAACAATAGCCCCTCGATTCCAACTCGTAACCTTGACCCCAAAAACTTCTACGGTCCGATCTCGATGTGAACTTCGTGTTTCCGTTGGTTTTGAACCCAAAATCAAATTCAGAAATTCAAGCTTAGTCATCCTGATGGCCCGTGCAATCCTCTGAATCTCACGAGCATACCACAGTCTCAAGAAACGAAACAATCTTCTTCAGATCTACACAAAAAAAAACAAATCAAATTGAAAAAAACCCTAAAATACGTCGTGTGAATTCAACAGAAGAAGTGAAATGTTAAATCTATTACTTAAATCACTATTGTCTAAATGAATATGAGTATTTATAGTCCAGAAACGAAGAAACTATGCAGATATATGGAAAGCATACAAGTCAATAGTAAATGAAAGCAAAAAAACATATGAAACAATTGGAAATCAAGCACCCAACTCATGCTGAAGCACAGATGACGCGGTGGAATTGGACGGAGCTGCAGCGGGCAAGGGCTGGGCTGTGGAGGACGTGCAGCGGCTAGGCGGGAGGTCGTGTGACGGCAGCGATTGGGTTGTGGAGGACGTGCGGCGGCGGCGGCCGTGTTGGTTCCGCAGGTTGAGAGCATCAATTTTTTTTGTGATTGTATTTTTTAGGGTTTGTGGTGAAACCCTAATAATATTAACTATATATACTAATTCTTAAATGACTATTTTGTCCATTTTAATCTAATCCATTGGATTTAGTTTCTAATCTAATGGTTCTTAATAGTTTCCTCATATGAGGACACTAATAGGTGTCCTAATGATAGTAAATCCCACACATATAGAGTGCACATCAGTAGAAATTATATGCTTTAACCCTACTAATTAGTTTGTAACCTGGTTATCATTCATATAGATATGGTAAATTTTAGTAATCTAGTCGCAAGGTAATATCGGTCATCTTTTATAGATTCTGTACACATCTTTGGTAAATTTTGTACACATTTTCATTTTTTTTCGTAAATACTATACACAACAAATTAAAAACTATCAAGATTAGAAATTAAGATATAACAATCATAAAAAAACTCCAATACTATATATTATGAACCGATGCATTCCAGACTGGACTATTCGGCTGATTCATGTCTACAGGAGGCGAAACTAACAGATGACTACCTTTTTGGTATTTGGGTATACTCACCCCTTGGGTCCACAAGATTTTCACTTTTTTTTACTGTAATTTGAACTTTTTAGTCGGCTCGATCTTATATTGAGCTGGTTGTAGATCATCATAACAATGGCGATACTTCAATCAATTTTTTTTTATGTATATTGAACTTTTTTCGTCTCTTTTAATATCCATCCAGATGACATTAGCTATTTCAATGCACGGAGTGCGTCCACTCAAAAACTACAATTGGGCATTCCAAAATTCACTTATTTAATGAATTTTATCGATCAAATCATATACATTTAATATACGTTAATCATTTTATGAAATTTCTATCACATGAATCTACTCTTTTTAAATAGTGATCTAATCCACTAAAACTTCCACTAAAGGAATAGTTGTCTCATTTCAATCCATTTTAGGGTTCTTTTCTTGCACTACTGAATATAATCTACAAAGTCTGGAAATCATATCAGGTGCTTAATTAAAGGAACATTTTACCATTCCGATCCAAGAAGATGGCATAATACTATTAAATATTAAACTATACATGTATTTTATCGGAAATTTACACTTCACCCATCTGATCGACAACATATATCTCCAACTATTTTAATCTTAATTCCTTACACAATACTATTCCCATCTCTCCCAGACGACGTCGCATCACTGTTCTCACGACTCACCACTGAACTTCTCCGCATTCACGTCATGCTGCTGAATCACCAGCACAGACGAACGACGCCGTTCGTGACGACGCCAACACGTCGCCAATGGACCAACTCAGCTGCCCGCCTGCTGGTCCGCTATTTTCGCCACCATCGTCGACGGGAACCGCCCCTTTCCGACCACCATAAGATCGTATTCTCTGCTCTTTCCCATTGACAACACGCCTTCTATTATGTTGTCGGCCGCCGACTTCTCTATGTATTCTACTTCTTCTCCCCATTTGCTCCGGAGCTCCGTCACCGCCGTCTCATCTAGCTCCTGCATAACCATAACAAGAAATTAACAAAAAAAAATTAAATTTTTTACAATTATGTCAATTCTATTCAAATTTCAGAAAATTAAAGGTTGGGTTTAGAAACTTTGCCTGTTCCTTTTCACGGTTCATAACGGCGGTAGAGAAGCTGTAATTCTGCTCAGACGACTTTGACCGCGACGGCCGCAAAGTAACGGCGTTACCGTCTTCCTCCACCCCGTCCTTCTCAACAAACCTAACGACCGTCACCTTAACGGCAGGATGCTCCACCATCCTTCCGCCCAACTCCAGGGCCTCACGATCGTCAGGCCCACCAAAAAACACGATACAAACCCTCTGGCCCACGTTCATACCAGGCCTAGCAGCCTGGCCCAGCCCACGATCCACTAACAGCCCAACCGAACAAGGCGCGTTCTTCAAAACCCTTTGGTTGACTCCCCTCCACCCATGCCCAACATTCTCAATCATCTCATCGCTCCAGTGCTTATGGAACGGAAGAATGATCATGGCCACACGTTTCGTCTCCGCCACGTGGCAGATATCCTCGTGCAAGGTCGCCAAGGGAGAGATCGCCGTAGTGGGCCGGACCGTAACTCGGCCCAACTGACTGTAGGCCTGGAAGGCCCCTGAAAGCCTGTCGTGCCACTCGCCACGACGTCGGTTAAAGAAAGGGAACCCGTTCTTACGTACACGTCGGACCATCATTATGGATGATGACCGCTCGGTCAACTCGACCAGGTGCATTACGAAGAGCTTGAGCTGTGATATTTTGGTGCTGCGGATTGACTCGACGAGGGTGATGATCGAAGGTACGTTACCAGGACCGTGGACGCATGCGAGCATTCGGAGCTCGTCTTTGGATTCCTTGGTGGCGGTTAGGTCACCGAGCTTTCGTCGTGGGCTGCCGGAAGAGGAGGAGGCGGTTGTGGCGGCGCCTCTCCTGTTGCCGCCGCCTAGGCGGGCGGGTTTGTATATTAGCATTACTGTTGGAGTGGTGATGAAAGTTGTGAAAAGAGCCATGAGGACCATAATAGCAAATGTCTCATCGTTAAGCACCTGCAGACAAAAAAGTGGATAAATTAAATAAGTTAGGACCGGATTGGAAGTTGGACTATATGATCCAGAGATTGTCAAGAATTGGATCGGAGAGAATTGAAATAGTTAGAAAATTAGAATAGCTAGAGAATTGGGGATTCTTGTCTATTTCAAAAATAAACCGTTGGACGAGTGAATTAGAGAGATTTTTGGATTAAAAAAAATAAATAGAAAATAATAACTAATTTGACAAAGACCAAATTACCCCCAACTTATTCTCCATCTCCCCCTTAATAAAGGTTATTTTTGCCAAATCACCATCAATTCACCCCAGAATCTGCACATTCTCACATTGACAGTGGGGAATTCGGAAAAGATCCGAATTCTCTAGAGGGCCCACCTTGAGAATTCAATTCTAGCCAATTCTCCCACTTTTTTTGCAAAACAAACAATACATTTCAACCAATTCCCCAACCCATAGAATTGAAGTCCAATTCTAGGCAATTCACCCACCCCAATTCTAGAGAACAAATAGGTTAGAAATTTAATTGGGATTCAATATTTAAAATTTTGTTCAATTGCTATAGGAAAGTGAAATAAAAGGTAATTAACATATTCAAACAAAAACACGATAATAAAAAACAAATATTAACATCCATGATTGTTCAACTTTTGATTCATATTCATAATTTATAGAACAAATTATTGTTTTATCTTTTGAGTATCATCAACAAACAACAAAAATCCATCTAAGTTTTCAAAGACTTTTAAGTTCGTTTTAGTGATCGAATCAGTCTGAAGAATTTTTTTCAAAATTAAATCAAATAATTCAATCTAGTCATACCATCACTGAAGTAAGTAAGTAACACAAAACATTTCAGTATATCATTGAACCAAAAAATAGCCAAAGTTGAGGGTAGAAGGCACTAGAAGTTAGTGGCGTAGCCAGAACTTCTGCCAAGTATGGTCCATTATAAAAAATCAGCAAAATGATCAAAATGTAAGGGTTTCGATTAAGTCCAAGTGGGGTCCAGTATTCAATTATAAGCATTTATGTTACACTTTTACATACATTTTTAAAAAAATTTATTGTCAAGTAGGGTCCGGGAAACCCGCACCTGGATCCGCCCCTGCTAGCAGATGCAGATTTTAATATAACCCGTTTTATAAATAAAAGTTTTAAAAAATTAAAACACTACTTGTGAAAGAAAACTATATAGATCTAATGACCAAAATGGAAAAAGTAAAGAAATGCAAGAACTTCACGTAATATGTTTTATTTTCTCCACTTTTGTGGACACCAATTTCCTGTGAAAGAAAGAAGAGAAGAGAAGACCTTTTTTTTTTCCTTTGAACGTGGATGTGGATTGTTCATGACATTTCCACGGCGGGGGACACGTTATTCTTGCGTATATAACGAAAATAAATCAAAATTAAGGTTTCAAATCTTATTATTATTGCGCCCTTTCACCCAACTACACGGAACTGCACCTTTTTATTCACCCACCCATATTAGTGCAAAAGCAAAGGCAGCATTTGCATCCATGTTTATTGGATTATAATTAATCAAGCTACCCATATCTGACTTTACCAGACTGGTAAAATTACGAACGATGACCTCAGTAAAAAAAAAAAAAATAATAAACAGAGAAAAGTAAATATCCTAGACTTTCTTGTAAAATTATTGATATATTATTATCACCCATGACAAATGACCCTATAAATTGATATTTTAATTGTTAAATTTATATATAGAGGATAAGTGTATTTGTGGAAAATGTTGGCAATGGGATGACGACGAAGAAGAGATTTTGTGTTCCTCAAGTTGTGGGGGAGGTGGGATCTGATTTATTGATAATTTCAAATACTCAATTCCAATTTTTGTAAACAAGCTAGGGAGCATATGACTTTCCTCGAAATTAATAACTCCGTCGACATGGACTTGTCTTTTGTTTTTTTTTTTATCTCACAAATAATACGTTAATAATAATTATAATATTATATATAAAAAAAATCCTGGCACTCATTTCAAGTGGCGAAAAACAACAACCCTACTACTAATTCACACGGACGTAAAGTCAAAGGGTAAACAATTGTTAGGTGCCAACTAACATTTTAAGCACGTAACTGATTACCAATTGCGGTGTGTTCTTAATTTTAATCAATTCCATAATTTGAATTAGTGAATTGATTTGTTTTTGCTTACTGAACCATTACATTACTAACCTTTTTAGTTTTTCCTTCAAATGTACCATATCAGATTTCACACGTAATTGACTTTTTCAAACATATTTAGTAAGTGCGTGTTTGGATAGGTTGATTTGAGTTTGGTATTTAGTATTTTGTATTTTAAATTTTAAATTTTCTTGTTTAGTTTTTTTTCTTTTTTCTTATTTGGCAAAGGTTTTCTTGTTTAGTTAGAAACTAAATTGATGAATGAAATATACCCTTATAGTTTTAGGAGTTGTTTGGGTGAATTGATTGGAGATTCAAATGTATTACTTGAGTCCTCGAAGTGCCAAGGAGGGAACGTGCAGATTAATTTTAGGATGAATTGATGGTGATTTGGCAAAATTAACCCTTTTTAAGGGGAGACGAGGAATAAGTTTGGGCATTTTGGTATTTGTCAAATTACTTAATTTTATTTAATTTAATTTTTTTTTAATCCAAGAATCACCCTAATTCACTCATAAAAAATAGTCTATTTTCGAAATAGACAAGAATCCCCTGATTCTCTAGTTATTCTAATTCTCTACCTATTTCATTTCTCTCTGATCCAATTCTTAGCAACAAATGACCCCTAAGTGTATTTCAAATCCCGTTTTAGAAATAGTGATTTCAAATTTAAATATTTTAATTATCAAATCCAAATACCATATACTAAATTCAAAGCAACCTATCCAAGCATAATTTGAATCAAATTAAAACGAAAAGAAAATAAATAAATAATTAAATAATTACTGACCTTTTTCTCCTTCCCAATGTTGAGAACAATGAGTTCAACCAACCCTTTGGTGTTCATCAAAAACCCCAAAGTCAACGCCTCCCTCGCCGGAATCAAAAACATCAGGGCCACCGCGAACGTCCCTAAAATTTTCCCGGCGCAGGCGGTGGTAATAACGAGCGCTAGTAGGCCCCACGACCTCCCTCCCTTTATGGACGCCACGTTGGTCTTGAGCCCACTGGATGCGAAATAAAGCGGTAAAAGCAAACCCGAAACGAAGTCCTCGATCCGCTCCATCAACCGCTCCGCAAACGCCCCGCCTTTCGGTATCGTCAACCCGAACACGAACGCCCCGAATATCGAATGGATCCCGATCAGATCCGTCACGAACCCGGACACCATCACCCCGGCCAAGGTCAGGCAAATATACGCCTCGTCGACGACGTCGTGCTCGGGCGAGCACCGACCCGCTACCCACTTCATCCCGGGTCGGACCGCGAGCATCATGAACGCAACGAACCCGACCCCGGATAGAAGAACCCACACGGAAACGAGAGCACTCTTGTGGGGACCACCTTCCTCGCCGTTACCAGCCAACGCGACAGCCAACGCGAGTAAGATCCACGCGGCGATGTCGTTGAAAGCTGCGGCCGCCATTGCCGTCTCCCCGATGCGCGTGGTGAGCAGCCTGAGCTCCGCGAGTATACGCGCGAGGACGGGGAACGCGGTGATGGAGAGCGCGACTCCCATGAAGACTATGAACTGCGCGTAGCCGACTTTCTCCTCGCCGGCGATTGTGTTGCGGAGGACGAACGCGACGCCGATCCCGCAGACGAAAGGGAGTGTGATTCCGGCGAGTGCGATGCCGAATGCGCGCGTGCCGCTGCGGCGGATTGAGGAGAGGTCGAGCTCGAGTCCGACGAGGAAGAGGAAGAAGAGGAGGCCGATGCTTGCCACGGATTCGAGGATCGGAGTGCTCCATTTGGGGAAGATCCGGTGCATGTACTCCTCGTTACGTCCCAATGCGGATGGGCCCAGCAGAATTCCTCCCTGCGACCATTCAAATTCAAAATTAATTAAAAAAAAAAAACTGAAATGAATAGTCGAATTAGACTAATTAGTTTACGTACGACGATCTCGGCAATGACTTTGGGCTGACGGAGGGGCTTGAAGAGGAAAGCGAGGAAGCGGCTGACGACTAAGATCAAGGTGGTTTGGAGGATGAGGAGAGGGAAGGCGAAATCGAGTGGGTTGTCGCCTTGCCAAACTCCGTTTGAGGAGGTTTTGATGGAGGTTATGTTGACCGCCATTGCTGTAGCTTGAGCTTGAGCTTGGCGGGATTTTTTTTTCCTGTGTTGGTTCTGTTATGCTAATTCAATGACACTGGAGAGAGATAATTCAGAGATTTGGGATTCGTAATTAAATGGAGGGAGCATTGGAATTTATAGTGAAAGAGTGTTGGTTATGAGTGTATAGGGATTGGGGGGCAATACTGGCATTTTACTGCTGCGCTGACTAGTTTATAAGTATCACATGTATCAATAATTGATATACACTGTAAAAAAAAAAATTTATCATCGTATGTATGGTAAAAATCAAATATATAAAATACATCGGTCGAATATATTTTTGTACAAAAATAAAAATATATTTTAGTTCATCATATAGTAAAAATCAAGTATATAAAATACAATCGGTCGAATATATTTTTGTACAAAAAAAAAATATATTTTAGTTATTTAGGTACAGGGTTCCTGAGGTCTGGTCAGGGATAGACATAGTGAATGCATCTTTTTTTTACACATATTTCAGTTTTTGAAAAATAGAAAGAGAATTTAAATTAGTACCTTTTTGGCTTATGAAAATTAAGTCCATGCTTCCCTTTATTAAACCGGCTGAAGGATGGTGACATAATTTAAATTATGTCACCTAAACAAAATCCACTCACAGCCGTTTGATTCACAAGCCTTAGGATCTGATGGGATTGGGATAATTAATTAGGGAATTAGGCAATTAATTTCATTGATTATATTTGAGTCATTTTTGGAAGGTATTTATATAATATATTATTCTTATTCTTTGTATTCTTTGTAATCAATCCTTTATTTTGTTACCAAATTATTTACTAATATGATTACTGCTCAAATCCGAGATTAAACCTATATCTTACCTGCTATTTTTTCATTTTTCAGTCCTTATTCTCATTTCCCTAGCTTGCGGCTGTTTGCTTGTCTCATGGAGTCTCGTGTTGTAATCGATGAAGCAAACCAGCAGCATGGGAGCGGAGGTTTTGATCTTAATCTCATACCTGATGATCCAATCGACGAAAATCATTCAGAAACGTCTGAGAATACTGTACCATCGCCAGGAAATCTCGAAATTTTGCAAGGACACGGTATGTAACTAATACTATTATCCAGCTAATACTAGTACTTCTAAACAATCATTTTTTACTTTACTCAGTATGAACTCGATTGTCAATACGATAATAAACTTTTTCAAGGATACGGTGTGATATATTTGTTATGTTTGGTGTTTCATAATCATTTTCAGTGAATATTTCGTTATTGTTCCTTTTTAGTTTCAAAAGATAATTTATATTAACTGTATATGTATATAGTATTTTATCAATTCTGATGTTTTGTTATTCGTATATTACTGTTTTTTGTATCTTCTTTTATTGTGTGTGTTATACGTGTTTTAAATATAATACTATTACTTAACTTTAATTTTTGTTCACTTAATAGATGTGCCTGAGGTGGATTTTGATTGGGAGGCATTGGAGTTCAAAACTGTCAAGGATGTCGAATCATTTTACAGAGATTATGCTCATAGTCTCGGATTTGAGATCAAAATAAGAGCCACAAACAAGAATGACAGTAAAGGAGTGAAGAGAAACAAGGTTCAGTATATTTACCTTACATGCACCAAGGAATCCTTCAAAAAGAACAGTGATTTGAATCCGAATAACCAAGATTCCCCTCCGGTCCCGGACCAATCCGAACCTGTGTATAAAAAAGGTGAGGTTAGGTGTGGGTGCATAGCATTGATGTCACTGAAGCTGGATAGCGAGAAAGATGTGTATCAGATATTCCATTGGGTTTGGAAGCACAATCACGTACTTATGCCCCCTCATTTGAGGCAATTCTTTCGATCTAACCGACAAATTTCGGAAACCCATAAACAGATGGCAATAATGCATGATTCTGTGGGTATCCGTGGTCGTGATTCGAACGATTTGATGGCCAAATGCAGCGGTGGTGTTGAATCACTTGGATTCACCCGTAGCGATCTTTCTACTTTAATCAAAGCCTTTCGGTCCAGCCATATTGAAGATGGTGGTCACATGTTCTTACACAACTGGTTCGGGAAAGAAGCTGCCCGGGATCCTGGCTTCTTCCATGTATTTCAATTGGATGCGAAGGCGAACATTGAGAGTATTTTTTGGGCAGATGCTAGGATGCAACGTGACTATGAAGCTTTTGGTGATGCTATTAGCTTTGACACGACATACAAGACAAACAATACCTTCCGTCCTTTAGGTATGTCTTCTTGGCACAAACTTTCTAATATTTCTTTTTAACTCACGAAACAAGTATATAGTCAATACTAGTATTAATAGTTTACCCCACGTACATTTGTTGCAGCTGTTTTTACTGGTTTCAACCACCACAGGAAGTTGGTTGTTTTTGGAGCTTGCTTGATCTTCGAGGAGACTACTGAGGGGTTCAAATGGTTGTTCGAAAATTTCTTAGAGTGCATGAAGAAGAAACATCCAACTACAATTTTCACTGATCAGTGTCCGGCCATAGCGGCAGGTATTCGAGCCATTTTCCCTCACACATTTCATGGACTTTGCACTTTTCACATTTTAGAGAATGCAAAGGACAAGATCAAGAAAGGCATGAAGGAGGGTATGATGTCATCCCTTTGTAACTTAATGTTTGATGTGGACGATGAAGCGGGCTTCAACAAATGTTGGGAGTCGACAATCAATAAACATTTCCCAGGGAAAGGTCCATATGGTCATCCTTAGTTAGCTTTCATGTACAAGTTTCGTCACCAGTGGTCTTCGGCATGGGTTAACAACAACTTCACGTGCGGTATGCGAAGTTCCCAATTGAGTGAATCTTTCAATAGCAACCTCAGAATTTTCCTAAACACGAAGTGCAACTTACATCAATTCTTCACTCAATTCAACCGTTTGTTGGAAAGTAAGAGGGCTGACGAATTACAACTTGATTTTAATGCATTGAACTCAGTATCTCCTGCAAGATACACAGTCCATCCACATGTTCATCAAGCATTCAAGGTATGTCCCTTTGAAGAACTTCTACATGTGTGCATACTATTATTTTACCAATACTATTATTCCGTTAGTAACTGTTGTTACATTTCATTCCAGTTTTACACCAAGACAATCTTCATGCACTTCGAACTGGAATACTCTGCCATGTCTGCTTATTTTCCAGAAAGCTTCCCCATAAATATTGGAGAAAACATTAAGGCTTATGACTGGTTTAAGCTCGATGAAGACCAAAAAACTGTGATCGACGAGCGTCGCGTCATTGTGAACTCCTCTTCTTCGGACTACAAATGCACTATGTCGTGATTTGATCGTGTGGTTGGTTATGCCGTCACATCTTGAAGATTATGAATTTTGAAATGCAATGGAATCATTTTGGATCTCGTAATATACCGGCAAAATATTTCAAGGATCGTTGGTCCAAGACAGCAAAGTTGAGTCTATCATCGATTATACTGAATAATAGTACAGCAGCGGAACCTGATTCCGAAGCGGGCAGGTATCAAAGTTTATGCTCACTAATTGTAGCCTTTGCATTAGAAGCTTCTCCACTAGTTTCCACCTACAAGGTTGCGAAGGAAATAATAACTGCTGGTAGAAACCGTGTGCGCACCATGATTCTTGAGCACACACGATCTCCAATTCAATGCCGAAAATACCACTGGTCAAGGTATTTTCCAATTTACTTCATTTACCATTTTATAATTCGAACCATATATAGCCTTATATAAATAATGATACTATTTTCTTCCAGGAATCATCAATTTACCACCCTCGCCACCAGTATATGCCGGCCATCCAATACCGACTGGATTGAAGGAGAAGACCGTTGTAAACAGATCAAATAGGAGGCTGAAGTCAACAAAAAAAACCGAGAGAGACCGGCGTAGGCATAGACAGCAAGCTAAAGTTCGACGTCAAAACGCCAGTTCCTCGCAACCAGTGGATTAGTTTGTTTACCTTAATATGACAGTCAGATTTATCTTTTCTCAAATAATTTTTATGTCTACTTCGATTACATATGAACGCATGAATACTCTACGCGTGGAACATTTTCAATATATTTATTAAACTTTCTGAATACTATTATTTCGATAAATGAATTTGTTGGTAAGTGTAAGGGGTTGTGTTTTTTATTGGTTCTATTATTTATGGCTCTATTACATAAGTTGAAAAAATTTATCATTTTTCATACAAGAACTTAATTTGTTCGTTCAGAATGTTTGTTTGAAGCTGACATTATATACTAAAACTCATTATCCAGCTAAATACTAGTATTCAAGAAGACATCCATAATCCAGCTAAATACTAGTATACTAAAACTCATTACTAAAGCTGACATCCATAATCTGAAAAAAAAAACTATATCACTCATTATCCAGCTAAATACTAGTATTCAAGAAGAATAATCTTCTCAGTACAAAAGTAAGAAACAATCCCTTAAAACAACCTTCCAGAATCCAACCAAATGCTAAGTAGAAAAGTTGACCATTCAACAAACAATCCCCTTCAAACAACCTTTAGTCCAAAAACAAACTCCCTACTAGAGAACTATTTTCACCGCGGAGTTGGAAATTGCGATGGACTGATTGTGTAGTGCACCATCCCTGTCTCGAGCACAGCCTTCGCTCTCTTGTTCATTGGGTTTGCAAACATTTCGAGAAATACGATTTCCCTGTAATCTCAAATTTCTTGCTCATTCTTCACTCCTTAGCCATCCACGGAAGAACCTTCCCATCCCATTTTCCAACATCCTCAGTAGGTAGTCTCCACAAAAAGAGCTGCCATGCCTTTGCCTAATACCCTTAATCATATCCCATTTGAAACTGCTGAAATTGACGGACTTACTGCGGTTAGAGAAATACTCAGATACATGTTTCATCACGCGGAACCCCGTCGTCATCCACTGATGATCGAAACCGTCTGTGCTCCTGCTGTCAAAGAATTGAAACTTTTGATCTCTCGTGTTCAAAATGAACATAGAATAATGCTCAGCGTGTAGAATCGGGAAGCACCACTGCAAAGGAACGTTGCAAAAAAAAACCATCTGTCAGCCCTTAATAATAGTATCGTAGGAATAACAGTATTATACTCAAACCCAAACCAAGGCATGAATTATTATATTATTAAGTTGCAACAAACTTACAATTTCGCAAGTAGTTGTTAGGTCTTCGTATTTGCTCATCCAGGTGTGCTCATGAATGGCCCTATCAGCAATCAAGCCATATACCCCATCTTTCATAATTGGATTTTTAATGTTGGCTTGAACTTGTCCCTGTCAAGTATGAGAAAAATTCAAATTTTTAGTTTCAATACACAAAAAAAAAGTTGTCGATTAATAATTCATGCCTTGATCAAACTACTTACCGCCACCGCCAAAGGGAAAATCCACTTCTTAATATTCCCATGTTCAGCCGCCAACCAGTTCAAAGCGTACCCGTAACTGTCCACAATGTGTGAGCAAACCGGTTCCATGCTAAGGAATTCTGCCATTTGTGCCGCTTGTACACAAAATTTAGCCGAACCAAAATCAATTATAGTATTCTTCCTGCAAATTCAATACCACACCATTTTCATATTTAAATACTATTATCTGTGTTTAAACAAATATCCCAAAATTAGGCAACTAACCATTCATCCTTTGCATGGAGAATATACTCCTTCAAAGCCTCCACCTCCACATCAATGTTCTCTAACATTTCATTCTCGTCCACTTGGGTTACTCTGACTATTTTTGCTGCTTTTTTAACATTTTCTGTTCGATTCTTCATCTTGCCCTCAGTTGTGTATGGACTGACAGTCGATGGAGCAGGTTTGCGACTCCTCTTTGGACGTTCTCTTACACCTCCTTTTTCAATGTTCTCAGTACCACGCTTCCTTTTAAGGAGGTCTTGCAATGAAATGTTTTCAAAGTCATCATCATCATCAACATCAAGACCCTAAGAAGACACAAGAGATGAAAACCATAGCCAAACATTAGTATGTACCGAAAATAGTACAAGCCCTAAAACTATTATTTCATCAATAATAGTATTCTAACAGACCGTCATAGCCGCCTTAAACAAAATGTCAATATTAGCAATACTATTATCTAAACAATACTATTATCTGGGCACAGATTTTCGTACCCGAACAGTTTCAGCAGCTATTTCACTAACTGATGGCCCCTTATCAGCATTCTTTTTTCCAGATTTTGCCTCCGATTTCGACGATCCCCCAGCTCCTTTTCCCTTAGAAACAGAGATCACCTCTTCCTCTGCATTTGTTGGTACATCATTGAGACCAATAGATTCAGTTTTCTCACTAGAATCATCTACATCGCTAGGTGTGTCTTTTTGTTGCTGCCTTTTCCCTTCAGCGATGTTCTGCGCCTTGCTTCTCTTAGTCTCGTCAGATGCACATTACAGTTATCACGGATTGATGTGATCCATTGTTCCATATCACTCATCTACAATACATGGTGGAAATTAGTTTCAATAAATTTTTCAGACTCTGAATAATAGTAAGCTGAAAATTAATTTTTTTGAATCGACTTGATATTTACCTTAGCTGTTGACATTCCAGTAAATGTCAAATTCGTTGTAGGCACAAAAACTGGTTTCCCATCAGTTTCACTTCCTTCATTTGCTTGGTAACCAGATTTCCTCCGAACTGCCTTCAAATCAGTCTTCACCTTCTGTGTATCCCAATAATCACAGAATGGAAGTGTAGGTGTAGGTCGAGATGGACGGCTGCCAAACTTCTGGCAAATCGAAACCTGTTACAAATACAATACAACAAACCTTTAAAACAAACTTTCTAAAGGAAAATAAATGTCTTAATAACATGCTGCGACCAGATTAGTTTGGTTTCCTTTCTAGCTAACACACAGTATTCAGTCAATACTATTATCTAACTAGCTTAACACACAGTATTTAGTCAATACTATTATCTAACTAATACTATTACTGTTACTCTTACTTACCATGACCAGATGCAAATCACCCTCAATGTATTTTCCTTTCTTTGATTTTACCATGCCCTCATGAAGTTGCTCTGCCACATAGTTGCACCAGTTGTATTCGAGGAGTTTTCTCAACCGGTTCTTCTGTATCAAACGTGCATAATCCATAGACGCAACCGGCCGAGTTTTGGGGCATAGTAACGATCCCATCACAAACAGTACATACATCTGACACCATGTCTGTTTGTCCACCTCTATCTCATACAACCTGTCTCTCAGGAGCTTCAGGTCTACATTTGTGCTGTTTGCTTTTTCAAATTTTAGACCAAGCTCTGCAACCATATCATTCATCTCCTTCTCCGTTGTTTCAGACAAGTCGACTTCACGTTTACCCTTTGGCAGCCCGTAAACTTCGTGCACATCTTCTCCAGAAATTTTCAACCTCATATCATCTCCAATTATGAAACTCCTTGATTCTACATCATAGACATCTACAACCCACCTCCTGAATTCGAACGGCAACTGATTCATCTTAACCTTAAGCGTACCACCGAATCCAATACTATCCAACACCTTCACTCTTTCACGCAATCCCAATTCTTCAAGCTTCTTGTGCAGTTCCAAAATTCTGTTTGGACTGCATCTTGCATTTACCACTGCTGATCCATATCTGCAAACAAATTATCCAAAATAACAGTTTAGAAACACAAGTATATGTATTCTTCCCGCCAAAAAACTACATACTATTACAGGCTCTATACTAGTATCCAGAATATAAATAAATAACATAAATGAAATTGCAACGTTTACCTGACTTGAGCTTGCTGTGTATTCATTTGAGATTCTCCAACTGGTTCAGTAGGCCTATTAACTGGTTCAGCCCTGTCTTCAGGTCGTTTTGGTGCAACATTTTTTTTCGGCTTAGGCTTTTTGGATACCGCCAACTTAATTCTTTTCCCCTTTTGAGGAACAGGAGTTTTCGTCATCTTTTTCTCTGAATTTGACAAAGAAACTTCATTAACATCAAACACCACAATCAAGAACGTGAGCCCAACAAAAACCAATCAAACCACACACTTGTACAACAACATGTCATCACAAGTATAACTGTTAATAATAGTATTACAGAAATACTATTATCTTCTCATCCAGACACCACATAAACAATACAGTTCATCTAATTCAATAATAGTAATGCTTGAATACTATTATTTGTCATTTTGCTGTGAACAACGACAACTAAATGCTTAGAATCTAACGCAATGGCTGCACATATGTGGAACAAACAGTACTCATACAATATATTGCATCAGAAAGGCCAATCCACACACACAAAACAGAGTTGCAGGAACAATTTACATTACAAGTTACATTGATAATAGTATTTCAAATATACTATTATCAGCTCAAATCAACCCCAAACAAACACCAAAGTTTACCTCATTCAACGCAGTAATCCTACAATACTATTATTTCACATTCTGGAAGGAAAACACACAAATCACTTTATATGGTAATAGTATTACACAGTCCAGATGTACTTTCAAAACGAATCATTTGGGATAATAGTATTACCCAAATAAAAGTACCGAAACCATACACAAACCACAGCAATCTAACTGAAAAACACGATGAATGCTGTCACTAAACCTAATTTCGAACACAATCGAAACCACAGCTACGTCTGATTGCACATGCAGAGTTAGAAATCAATACCTGGTTATGGGTCTTGTCGGCTCTTTATGGTTCCACGAAACCAAAGCGGCTGCACCAAATAACTGCACCAAATCAGAAATCGGAGTGAGGTGGGATGAATCGGCAGAGGGATGTCGCGCGGTAGTGCTTACCTGAGCGAGAAGACTGACTCTGCTCTCCCACCGACGACGGTTGCACTCGGCGACTAAGGGCGACGGTTTTTGACTGCAGAGAAGAGGGAGAGAATGGGCGGCCGGAGAATGGGGGGGAGCGGGTTTTTGTGTGGTCACGGTTAAAAGAGGAAGTTAAATGTAAAAGGTAAATAATATAATGAAAATTTGTGATAATTAAAATATTTAATATGTCACATTAAATTGAGGAATCCCATTATTTTATTACTATTATCCCTCCACCATTAGATCAATTCTATAGAGATCTAATGGCTGTTATGGATTATGTCTTATAGACATAATCCATAATTTTGTCACCACTCCTATATGGTAGCGTGTGATTGGTCCGAGATATTAATTCACAAAAATTGTAATTTTAGTTCATTATACAATTTTGTATTACAAAACAATACCCTTATTAATTTCTAACTTGTTTTATCCCAGGTTTCACGTCCGTCAACATGTTCTACTTTGAGTTTTATTTTATTTAATGTTTAGGTTTGTGGATAACAAAAAGGGAGTAGTCGGAGAAGAATACATTTCCTGACGACTACAGACCGACACAATCACCGACGACTATTGGTTGGGGATGACTCCTACCAGCGTTGGTGGTTTGAATTTGGTGGCGGCGGCGAAGAGACCAGCCCATATTCCTGGGTCAAATAGATGGTTGTTGCGGCGGGGTTGTTGTTTATGACTTGGGCGATTGAATCTTCCCCTACGTCGATTCGTAATCTACGACAGCCTTCACCCACCCTTTCTCTTCCGCCGATGGTGATATACACCTCCAAGACTGACCCAGCAACGCAGCCACGTCCAACAACAATCCAAAATCTATTAGGGTTGCACGACTTCCTTGAACGGATGAGGCAGTCCTCTGCTGCTGATTTCGTTAAATCCATAAAAAGGTCCCACTTTTTTTTCTATCACTCTTCAATCCTTGTATTGTAATGTCTACATTCATGAGGGATATGAAATGGTTTCTAGCTCCCGCCTTTATACTTGTCAATCTCTGGTACTTACTTTCTTATAAGGTCTTATGGCCTCTGACTTCGCTCTCTGTTTTGTGATTGATGATAAAAAGGTGTATTAATCAGAATCTTGGTCTCCCAAAATCATTGGTAGCTCCACCAATTTGCATGAGAAACGTTGCCCAAGGAAGGTCGGGGAAGAGAATAGTTGCCCGACGAAGGTCGGGAGTGAGAATCATTGCTGGAGGAAGGTCGGTGATGGCCGATGGCTAAATGCAGCTGTCTCTAAATTGGGAAAGGAGAATCTTACAAAATCTGGGAAACAATTACATAAACTCAAAGCTTAGACGGGATAGGTACAATTAACATGAAAAACCGTAACTTTCCAGCCTTGTCGCTGCCCAATATGGAAGCCCAAGCTGTTGGTCTTCCGGGGTGTGTACTCTGTAAGTAGCGAAGGGGGTAGTTAGTTTCAAGGGAAAGGGAGGCGATCAGTTTTAAGTAATGTAGCGAAGCGAGTAATGTACCGCGGAGCGTTTTTCCGGTGGGTCAAAGTGTGTTGTCCCCGGTTTGAATGGGGTGGTACGAGGGGGTATTTTAAGGGTTACCCCTGATCTTGGTCGCCAAGGCTGAATCCTGCCCACTCGTTTGTAGCTCCCGTAGGATGTTGACACGTGTTTGCTTTGTCTTGGAACCCTAAGTGTCGCCGAGTAAACCCTAGGAGCCTGTTGGACTGGGCCGTCGCTTTGGGCCTCCCTCCACTTCTTGGGTTTGCTTGCTTGGCCCACCTGAATTATCGCCTAGGTCCAAACCTCCAGCCCTAGCCGCTGTGTCCGGGCCGCCATGTGGGTTGTCGTTTGGGCCGCCGCTTGGGCCCCTGGGATTCTGGCGGGCCGTGCCCATCAATTGCCCCCAAGCCCTTAGTCGAGCTTTGCTCGGCTGAGGGCTTACTCATAGCTTGGTCCGCTCGTCTTGTGATCGCCGCAGGAGAACCCATCAGTTGCCCCCAAGCCCTTAGTCGAGTTTTACTTGGCTGAGGGCTTTTGGTCGCCTACGTTGTGCCGCTTTGCCGTTTTGTCGCTTTGTCGTCTTTTGTCGCTTTGTCGTCTTTTGTCGTCTTTTGTCGCTTTGTCGTCTTTTGTCGCTTTGTCGTCTTTTGTCGCTTTGGCTTCTTGTTAAGTCGCCCTTGTGCCCACGTTTTATATCGCTTTATCTTTTTTATCGCTGCTTCCTACCGTGCCCATTTTTCGTTTCTCATGTGCCCTTCTACCGCTCAGGGTACTATGGTCTTTTACTCCCTAGCTTGCTGGAGAAGTTGGGAAAATCGGGGCCTTTCGGTAATTCCCCCAAAAGTCATCATTACCTTATCCTTCCATGCATACGTCCTTTCAGCCGCGCGTGCACCCAATGAAACACCGCGACGGTTCCGTTTCCCGCCAATCACGTCCATCGGCCGCGCGTACTCCCCACTCATCAGCCGCGGCGGTTCCGTTTCCCGCCTACCGGTCCTCCTATATAAGCCTCTTTTTTACCGTCTTCCTCCTCTCTTTACTCTTTTTCCGCCTGTCTTCTCGTTTTTACTGCCTTTTTGTTGCGACTGTTTCCTCTTTCTTCCGACGAGTTTCCCTTATTTTCTCCCTCTTCCGACGACCGGAACGTCCATTCCTCTTCCTCACTCCTTTTTCAGATGTTTGGAGCTCCCCGACGCCCACCTAGTACGTGACTCTTCCTTCTTTTCTCCCTCTCACTTCCATCCTGCCGTGTGTTTCCTTCTCTTTTCTGCTTCTTGTTATTTTTTCTTGAACCAATGGATTCCGGCACCGATAGCCAGAACCAAAGCCATTCCTACTCCGCGGGCACCGACTCTTCACCCTCTCTTCCATCCTCCCCTTCAACTTCCAGCCAATCCCCTGAACGGGTGCCCCCAAATCCTTCACCTTTGGCCGAAACTTCTTCTGCCCAAATTTCCGACGTAGCAGAGGAAATTTTTGATGAATCTCCCGCCCTGCCTTTTTGGGGTCCCCATCAAAAAGGATTCGAGCGGGCCCGTCATGGGGTCGAAATTGATCCTGAGGCGACTAGAGTCACCGGTTCCTATTCCATCGGCAACTGGCGGTCCATGTGGGAAGGAACTGCTTGTGACGAGCGCACGGTCATCGGCCCAGGCTACTTTCCCTCAGGGTCTGTAGAGAGGATCGCCCGCGTTCTTCCATTCGCCATGCTGCCGTCTACCTGGAAATTCGCCGTGGCCTCTCGGCTCTCTACTATTGGCAATTGTCCACCTGGGTGGCACGGCGTCTGGACCGAGACCTTCACCAATGGCCTTCGCCTTCCGCCATCATCGTTCACAGTTGACTTGCTTGGATGTTTTGGCGCCTCTCTTGGCGCTTTTAATGTCGGGTGTTGGGCTACAGCCTCTGCTTTTGAATGCAGCTGTGTGGCTAAGAAGATCGCCCCCACTCTTCGGTTGTTTCAATTGATTCATTATGCCAAACACACATCCAATGACATCAGTTTTGTTTGCCGAGCTGATCTTTCTCAAAAGGGCACTTACTCATCCCCAAAACCTCGCCCTACATGGTATCATTCGTTTTTCTATTTCCGCCCCAGCGACACGGATCGCCACTGGGCTTCGCTGCTCCCCACATCCTGGTCTTCCGGCGACGTGAGTTCTTTCAACGCCGAGCTTGATCCTACTCCTGATGAAATACTCCTACGTCGCCAGATCCTTCTTGACTGCCATCACTTATCGACTACCTCTGGCTTGAGGAATGCTCAGGCGGGGATACGAGGAGGTACATTTTATGTTTAGGCAGTGCTGATTGTTTTCCCCTTTCCTTGTTATCGCCGTCCATCTTGCGTAATTGAGTCGCCGAAGCCAAACCCTTAGGAGTGTGTAACTTTCACATTACCGCCCACGCTTTTTCTGTCCTTTATATGTGTTTGTACCCTCTTTGTGTTGTGTTTTTGTGTTGCTTTCCTCTTTTATTCACTAATCTTTGGGTTGTCTTTTTCCCAGGCGCTGTAAGCCTCGTTGGATGCCTCCTCACCACCACCGCCCGCGGCCTGTTGGTGAGACTCGCCCTAGCCGGCAAGAGTCTACTGCTGTCGCCCCTGCCTCGACTCAGCCTCCTCCTCAAAAATCTAAGGGGAAGAGGAAGGCGACAGAAACAGATGAAGGCCTTACTTCCTCAAAAAGGAAGAAAAAGGCCGGGGCTTCTAAGCCGAGGAAGAAGACGGGCGAGAGTTCCAGTCGCCGTCGCCGTCACCCCAACCGGTGGTAGAAATTGAGGATGATGACGTTGAAACTGGAACTCCCCTCCGCCGCTCTCGCCGCCAATCATCCCTGGCAGATAATAATTCTCCCGCGAGGGAACCTCTTGACCAGACTGCTGGTGAGGACGCTCTGTTGTACGATGATTCCTATCTCTCCACCGAGCCTATCCCTCCTCCTGCGGACCCGGCTGATCTTGAAACCGAGCCTGCCGCGGAGCTTGATCCCCACCCCACGGAGCCTCTTCGCGACCATTCTCGGCCCCCCCCGCGGTCAACATCGATCGCGCCCGCCGAGTTAACTGGTCCGAGCGGGCCAATAACGTTTTTGACCGTCCTGCGCCTGCTGGTCGGGAGGGCGAGGGGCGATTTCGTATGTCGTACTTCGCTGTTGTCCATCCGGTGGCATCCCACATATCGCCCGGATGGCGAGTGATATTGCGGAGGAATTTTCCCGTGGCATCTACGCGGGGGTGACCGCACCCGGCGAAAGCTCGGAGATCCCAGATCTGCACGGGGCGACCTCCTGCCGGCTACTTCAGGTATTTGTGAAATGCCTTTGCTCATTTATTTATTTTTTTTATTTTTTTTTTACTCATAGCTTGCTTTGTTTCATAGATGCCTTTACTCATAGCTTGCTTTGTTTCATAGGCCCTCGCCGAGCTCGGCGACCTGTCTTTTGCATGCAAGCACATGCAAGAGGAAAACCAGAGGCTGAAGGAGGAGGCAGAGAACTTACGCTCCCTGCGTATGGATCTTACTCGTTATCACAACGAGGAGAAGGTATTTACATGTTTGCCTCCTCTTCTTCCCTCCCTTTTTTTATATATATACTATTTCCCGGCTTATCACCTCACGATCCTTGCTAAACCTGTTCCTTATCATTTTATCTTAGCGACGGGCGGATGCAGCGACCTCCGCTGCTGGGTCTCTGAAGGAAAGTCTAGCTGAGGCGAATACCCGGATCACCCAAATGGAGGGCGTCCAGGAGGACTTGCGATCTGCTAATGAGCACATCGTCGCTCTTGAAGCCGAGTTGGATGAGGCTCGTGGCAAGGTCGCTCAGGTGGAGGAGATAACCGCCGAAAGGGATAGTGCCAAAGAGCTACTTATCGACTCCCTGGCGGCACAATCGGCGGCGGATCGTGACCTCGCAGCTGCCAAGGCTCAGTATGACGAGACTGTGGCCTACTATACTCATGCTCTCGGCGAGAGTATGCGTGTGGTGATGCGCAGTTGTCGTAATGAGTTTTATGAGCTGTTTCCCAACAAGGGTTGGTTTGGGCGAAAAATGGTTCGTGCTGTCATCCGAGGGCTCAACCGCTACAATCTTGGGGTTCCCGACCTACCCGATGCCGAGGAAGAGGCTTATTTTCGAGACGCTGCTAGCTTGGAGCGTGAGGTAGTGGCGGGAGATGCTGAATATGTGGCGGCCACTCGCCGCAGCCGTGGCCTGCCTGATTTGAATCCTGATGGCTCGGAGGTTCAGCCACCACCCCTGATCAAGCTCCCTCGACCAGTGGCAAAGACCTCAACTCCGCCGCTGATCCTTCCAAGACTGGCGAGAAGGGCTCCAGTGCCAAAGACCCCTGATCCTGCTTCTGACCTGTTGAGATGACTGCTTTCTGTTTATACAATCATCATCATGTTTTTGCTTATTGTTGCTACTGCTCTCTCTTTCTCTTTTTGTTTATTGTTGCTACTACTCTCTCTTTCTCTTTCTCTCTTTTTTTTTATAAAATATGCCACTTAGCTTATTCTTGTGTATTTTTTAACCTTGGTCCTATATCTTGTGATGCCTTTTCTGACCGCTTTGCTCCTTTCCTTTATACCGATAGTTTCACTGCCAAGAGGATATACCCGGCAATTTATCCATGCCCGTAAGTCTAGCGATTCAATGCCCTTAGGCCTTATATGACGATATTTGCTGCCCTTAGGTCTTACATAGCGATTTTTAATGCCCGTGGGTCTTACATAGCGGCTCCAATGCCCTTAGGTCTTACATGATAATTTTTGATGCCCTTAGGTCTTACACAGCGATTTTTTAATGCCCGTAGGTCTTATATAGCGATCTCAATGCCCTTAGGTCTTACATGATAATTTTGATGCCCTTAGGTCTTACACAGCGATTTTTAATGCCCGTAGGTCTTACATAGCGATCTCAATGCCCTTAGGTCTTACATGATAATTTTGATGCCCTTAGGTCTTACACATCAATTTTTTAATGCCCGTAGGTCTTACATAGCGATCTCAATGCCCTTAGGTCTTACATGATAATTTTTGATGACTCAAAAAATATTCTGGATTTAAATATTAAAGCCCTTGGCTACTTCTAAAACTAGCATCGATTACAAGTGCTAATCATAATATCGCCTGAGATGCATAGAGTTCCACGTTTTGGAAATTTTTGTTCCATCCAATTCTGCCAGTTTAAAGGTATTGGCCCCTATTACTCGCCGTACTCTATACGGTCCCTCCCATCCAGGATTGAGCTTGGCTGCCCCGAGCGCCGGTCTGAAAATTTTTCTCAGTACTAAATCATTGAGCGCGATGTGATGTGGTCGGAGCTTTAGATTATATCGCCTGGCTAGCTGTTCCTTTTCAGCGATCAGTCGCATCTACGCTTTTTCTCTTCTTTCCTCAATCATGTCTACGTTAAACATCAATTCTTGTTCGTTGACCTCGTCCTTGTACTCCTGTATCCGTATAGACGGGATTGAAATCTCCACCGGGAGGACCGCCTCAGTCCCATATGTCAATGTATAGGGAGTCTCACCTGTCGCCGTTTTATAAGCCGTACGATGAGCCCATAGTACGTGATCAAGCTCCTCGACCCATACACCCTTACATCCATCCACTCTTTTCTTTAAACCTTGCAAGATAAGTTTGTTAGCCGCCTCCGCTTGTCCGTTGGCTTGTGGGTAGGCGACTGAGGCGAATCGTAGATTTATCTTCAAATCATCACAAAATTCTTTAAAGACTTGTGAGTCGAATTGAGTACCATGATCACAGATAATACTTTCCGGTATGCCTAACCTGGTGACGATACTTTTAAACGCGAACTTTTGTATCTGCTTAGCGGTGATACTTGCCACTGCTTCTGCCTCAACCCACTTGGTGAAATAATCAACAGCCACGATGAGGAATTTCCTTTTCCCCGAGGCTTCCGGAAATGGGCCTAGGATATCCATCCCCCACCTCGCAAATGGCCATGGGCTGACATTCGCTTGGAGCGCTGTTGCTGGCAACTTGTGATAGCTTGCAAATTCCTGACATTTGTGGCATTTCTTCACCAGGTCGCCAGCCTCCTTTCTCATTGTTGGCCAATAGAAACCCTGGTATATTAAGTTCCTTTCCAAACTTCTTGTTCCCAAGTGAGTGCCACACACTCCTGAATGTACTTCCTCCAGGGCCCAAGTTGCATCCTCCTCTCCCAGGCATCGCAAGTATGGACCCATGGCTGACTTTCGATACAGCTCCCCCTATTATAGTACACCTTCCTGCTTTTCACCGGAGCTTGGTCGCCTCTAACGGGTCGCTTGGTACAGTGTCGTTATCCAAGTATTGGATAATAGGTGTTCGCCAGTCACTTTTCCCAATTCCGTTAATCATGTGGAAACACTGCTTCATCCTTGTTTCCTTCTCCACTGTGACCATTCGCCCCTCTTCAAAATCTGTCGCCGTTACTAATTTTGATAATGCATCCGCGTGGCAATTTTCCTCTCTAGCAATATGGGATATAACCACCTTTTTGAATTCCGATGTAAGCAGTTTCACTTCATCAAAATAGGGGAGGAGCGACTCCTCCTTTACCTCAAAGCTCCCATTAACTTGGTTGACTACTATCGCTGAATCTGAGAAAACTTTGATGTTCGTAACTCCCATACTCTTAGCGATTCGCAAGCCAGCCTCCAATGCCCCATACTCAGCTGCGTTGTTGGTTTGATTAGTTGCGAATCGCAATGCGACCTCGTGGAGGATCCCACCAGGAGACCTTAGGACTATCCCCGCGCCTGATCCTCCTTTACTCGAGGCACCGTCTGTGAATAACGTCCATTCATCGCCTTCCTCGTTATCCTCTTGTACTACCCCTTCCACTACAAAATCCACAAGGACTTGGGCCTTGATCGCCGTTCGTGGCTGGTATCGAATGTCATACTCACTTAACTCAATCGCCCACTTAGCTAATCGCCCTGCCACGCTCATAGATCTTAACGCATTCTTAATCGGAAGATTCGTGAGCACATGTATTGTGTGTGCCTGAAAATATGGTCGTAACTTTCTGGCCGCACAAACCACAACATACGCCATTTTTTCTATCACCGGATACCTTGTTTCAGCGTCGACTAAGGTTTTGCTTGTGTAAAAAATAGGGTGTTCGGCTTTGTCCTCTCTTCGAACTAAAACCGCACTCACTGCCTTTGGAGAGATTGCGATATAGAGAAATAGATCTTCATTTAACTTTGGAGATGCAAGTACAGGAGGGGTAATTAAAAATTGCTTCAGCTCTTCAAAAGCCTTGTTACATTTGTTATTCCATGTAAACTTTGATGCATTCTTCAAGGTCGCAAAAAACGGAGCGCAGCGGTCGGTGATCCTGGGAATGAATCGATTGATTGCCGTCAGTCTTCCAGATAGAACCTGAACTTCCTTCACGGTCTTCGGGGGTGCCATTGCTGTAATCGCCGCGATCTGCGCTGGATTAGCCTCTATTCCTCTCCTGGTTATGAGATATCCTAGAAACTTTCCTGATGTCACCCCGAACACACACTTCAAAGGGTTTAGTCTGAGCGAATATTCCTGTAATGTGTTGAAGGTTTCTCTTAGATCGCCAAGATGATCATCGGATTCCTTACTTTTGACCAAAAGGTCATCCACATATGCCTCCAAGTTTCGGCCTAGCTGCTTGACAAAGACTGTGTCGATCATTCTCTGGTAAGTCGCGCCAGCGTTCTTGAGCCCAAATGGCATTACCCGGTAGCAGTAGTTCGCCGTGGGCGTCATGAAAGCCGTTTTCTCTTGATCCTGCTTGTTTAAAGGTATTTGATGATATCCTGAGAACATATCCAGAAAGGACAGCATTTCATTATTCGCCGTTGCGTCTACCAGCTGCTCTATGTTGGGCAAGGGGTATGGATCCTTGGGGCAAGCATCATTAAGGTTGGTGAAGTCGACACACATTCGCCATGCTCCTGACGATTTCTTCACAAGAACTACATTAGCTAACCACTCAGGATACTACACCTCTTTAATAAACCCTGCCTTCAAAAGCTTTTCTACTTCATTCGCCACCGATTGCTGCCTTTCCCTGCAGATGTTCCGCCGCTTTTGCTGGACTGGGCGACTCCCGGGTTCGATTGCTAGGGAGTGTTTGATGATGTCTGGAGCGATCCCTGGCATATCACTTGGTGACCATGCGAACAGGTGCGAGAACTCTCGGAGCAACTTGACCAACTCTTGCTTTTTGTCATCGCTTAGGTAGGACGACACTCGAACTGTCTTACTTTCATCTTCTTCGAACAGCGGTATTGGGACGTCCGATTCCGCTGGTACGACTCTTTCTCCTTCGCTTTCCGCCTCCAAGCTTATGGTGAGGAAAGTGCTTTTAGTTGCCGCCCTGTAACACCTTCTGGCGCCGGGTGCCCCCAGGAAAAACTTATCCCTTCATTAGTGGCGAACTTCAGTACTTGGTGCACTGGGAGGAGATTGCTTGGAAGGCGGCGAGCGCCGGTCGCCCTAGGATCATGTTGTACGTGGATTGACAATCCATGACATGGAAGTCGATGGATCGGGTGACCTGCAAGTCTCCGTCCCTAATGGTTACCGCCATCGTGGCTATTCCCTTGATGGGGACTGTGTGTCCTGAAAACCCTGAGATGGTAGTTTTCGTCTGCCTGAGCAAGCTAGCTGGCAGGTTCATCTTTTTGTACAGCTCCCAGAAAATGATGTCCGCCGAGCTCCCTTCGTCAACCATCACTCGCTCCACTCGGCTATTGTGTGTGATTACCTGAATCACCATCGCCTCCAAACTTGGGCCTCCTACCCGGGCCATATCTTCCTCTGAGAATCCCAACGTTGGGCGACTGACTTGATCTATCATCATTACTTCCTTTGTTTCTCCTTTTTGACTTTCTTTGTCGGGCAACTTTCCCCACCGAAAATGGTTTGGTAAACGTGATTCACCTCAGGTCGAGGCTTTTTCTTGCTATCTTCATTGTCCAAAGGCTCTTTAAGCCGGGCGAAGACATCACCCTTCTTGTCTTGTGATTCTCTTTTCCCGCGGCGATCATCTTCTTGCGGCTTATTTTTCCACTTTGAGCTGACAATGAAATCCCTGAGACGTCCCTCGCTTATCCATCTTTCGATTTCATTTTTCAATTCCCTGCAATCTTCAGTGGTATGCCCATGAGAGTCATGGAAATCGCAGAACTTCTGGCGACTTCGCTGATCCGCTGGGGTGAACATCGGTCCCGGCCAGTTGATGGGATGTCCCTTATGCTGCATATACAGCAGGATCTTTCTACGTGATTCCGAGAGCGGTGTGTAATCCGCTCTTTCTTCTTGGTATCCCCTCTCCTGGTAACCCCTTTGTTCTCCCGGGCGGTATCTCCTATATGGCGGTGTCTCGGAGGGCTGCCCTTTGGCCTGCTTGTTCCCTGTAACGGGCTTTTCCTCCCTCTTCGCCGCTCCTTGTAAAGGTTCTGCTAACTGCTCCTCAATCAAAATAATTTTATGTACTCTGGTTTCCAAGTCGGACAGCGACTTCGGAGCCACCTGTTGCAGCGACTCTCGCAGTCTGCCATTATGGGTCGACTGGAATAAACTTGCCGCAACAATCTCATGATCTACCCTTTTGATGGATTGGACGACCCCAGTCCATTCATCAAAGAATTCCTTCAGCGACTGGTTCGGCTTTTGCCTCAGGCTCACCAGTGCTTGCAACGGGACCGTCCTTGTTTTCTTGCACTCATACTTCTATGAGAAGATCCTCGCGAAACCCTCCCACGACGTTATGATGCCTTCCAGTAGATTCATGTACCACTCCCTAGCTCGCCCCCCAAGCGTCGCTGGAAAAGCACTGCAGTATGCGGCGTCGCCAGCCTGCTGCATTTGCATGGCAATCTGGAAGGCTTGAAGGTGCTCGTCCGGGTCGCTTGTACCTACATACCTATCCAGGTTGGGCGGCACCAACCCTTTTGGTAGTGGCTCAGCGAGTATCGCCCTGGACAGAGGTTGGCGAACTGCCAACTGTGCGGGTGAGATTTGAGTAGTAGGGAGGAACTGTTGCAATACTTCGAGATGAGCGTCCTGCGACGACAATCGCTTGGTCCTGCCTTCCAGCCGATGTGGGTGTCCATGCGCCGTGAGGTAACCTCTGAGGTCACTTGTGAGTCCGCTCTCATTGTCTCTCGAACCCCGGCGATCCAGTGAAGGACTCGTAGGCGGAGCTGATTGCATGTCACAAGCTTATTCTCAAAGATGGCCTCATTACGCGCCTTCCAAAGATTCCAAATGATGATGCCAAAAGTGAGCCCAAACTCCTTATGCCGGAGCCTAGCCATAAGCCAAGCCTGCAAACTATCTGAAAATAAGAGTGGAGCAAGCTCAGGTGGAATGAAAAGTGACCAAACCTCTCGCGCCAACTGGCAATCTCTAACGACGTGAAGGGTATCCTCAATGCTGCCTCTGCATCTCTGACAATCAGCAACTTCCGTCATATGCCTTCTATGTCGTTCTGCATTAGTCAAGATCCTGTCATGAGCAACCAGTAAAAGGAAGTGCCTGACCCGATTAGGTCCCGTCCAACGCCAAACAATCCTCCAGATGTCCTGGTCAGCATGGTGGTCTGTACTAGCCAAAATCTCGTAAGCCGTCTTCAGAGTGAACTTCCCGCGAGGGTCAGGTCCCCAAATGATGCCGTCCTCGCCCAGGGTGTCGCTCGGCGGCTCCATCCCTGCAACAAGCCCGATGATGTGAGATGGCAGGGATCGTCGCAGATACTCCCAATCCCAGTTACCGTCAGCGCTCCTAGCTTCCGCCACTGTAAGTTGCATATCCTCCTCTGAAAGATCAACAACAGCATGGTCAGCAAGGATAATGTCAGAATCCAACCAGCGGGATGACCAAAAGAGAGTGTCCTTCCCATTTCGAACGTTTTGCTGGCAGGCGCCCCTCAGATCGTGCCAAACAGCTCGGATTCCTCTCCAGAGAGCAGATCCTCGGTCTTCCTGCGAAGCTGGGGACCCGCGCCAGTCTCCTTCAAGTATTTGTTTGTCACAACCCGCACCCAAAGCTTGTCAGGATGATTAAGGATCGTCCAACCCAGCTTCATGAGATAAGCTTGATTAAGCTCCCTAGCCTTTCTGAGTCCCAGCCCACCTTGGTCTTTAGGCCTGCAAATATGATCCCAACCAATTAAATGAACTTTAGACTTGACCAAGAGCCACCCCAAACAAAATTGCGGATAATAGCATCAATACGATTAGTGATAGAGTCCGGGAGGACCGACGTCTGCATCGCATAGGAGGGGATAGAGTTCAGAACGGATAAAGCAAGTGTAACCCGCCCAGCCAAAGAGAGCGTGTTACATTTCCACCCATCCAATTTTCGCCTCATCCGCTCCAGGATGTAGCCGTAGGTGTCCTTAGAGGTCCTACCATGCAGGATAGGGACTCCAAGGTATCTCCCAAGGTCCTTAGTCTCACTGAAACCCAAAAGATCACACAGGCGGCGGCGAAGATTGGTGCTCGTGTTTTTAGAGAAGAAAACACGAGACTTATCCGCACTTACCACTTGGCCAGACGCAGCACAGAAGGTACCTAACAAATCATTGATAAACCTACTTTGCCTCTGACCTGCCACCCCGAACAGTACCAGGTCATCAGCAAAGAAAATATGAGATAAGGCCGGTCCATCTCTAGTGAGGCGGATCGGCTTCCACTCATTGGCATCCACAGAATTGTTGATCAGGATACTAAGTCTCTCAATGCATAAAGTAAAAAGGAAAGGGGAGAGAGGACATCCCTGACCCGGTTTGAAGTTAGAAGTGAGGCTTCCATTCCACGAAATCTGGGTAGAGGCAGTGGAGATACATGAGATGATCAGCGAGATCATGCAGCTAGGAAAGTTGGCAAGGGTAAGCGTTTCTTCGACAAAGCTCCATTCGAGGCGGTCATAAGCTTTAGCCAGATCCAGCTTGATCACCATGGAGCCTGCTTTTCCCGTCTTAGAGCGCATGGAATGGACCACTTCCTGCAGGATGATGATATTCTCAGAAATCTGGCGGCCTGGAACAAAGCTCGTTTGATTGTCACCAATGAGCTTGGACATATGCTTCCTTAAGCGATCAGCAATGCACTTGATTATCGCTTTGTAGGCCACGTTGCAGAGGCTGATTGGACGAAAATGGGAGATCAACTCTGGCTTCGGGATCTTAGGGATCAGGACAATGATTGTCTCATTCCCTGCTCCACGAGCTCCGGGGACCTGAAACAGCTAGAGATAAAGTCAGCAGTATCACTACCCACAGTCTCCCAACATTTTTGATAAAAGATTGGGTGGAAACCATCCTTCCCTGGGGCTTTGAGACCTCCCACAGCCTTGAGCGTAGAGTAGCACTCCTACATAGACGGGGTGCGGGCAAGGTTGCGGCCTTCCGAGTCCAAGAGAGGGTTGGGGAATGCCGAAATGGCCGACTCCAACGGCTTTGTCTGTCCGGCACGGAAGAGCGCTTGAAAGTGGGAGACCGCAATCTCCTTCATCTCCGCATCATTGAAAGTCCAAGTCCCATCATCGAGCTTGAGGCTTTGGATCCTGTTGGCTTTCCATCGGCGGATGGTTGAGAGGTGGAAGAACTTCGTGTTCCGGTCTCCATCTTTGTTCCACTGTAACCTAGATTTTTGGAGCTAGAGCATGTGCTCCTGCCAAAGGGTCTTCTCAAGCTCAAGGCGAATAGACTCCTCCTCCCTAGTCCACCGCCCGTAGCCTCTCATCTGGTTCCTTAGCTCCAAATGGCGGAGGCGATTCTCCAGGTAACGTTTGCGCTTGAAAATATGGCCAAAGACCTCGTTATTCCAAATGACACATTGCTCCTTGAAATCCTGCAAAGATAAACACAAATCCCTTCCTCTCCTCCAGCTTTGATCAAGGAAATCGGTGAAATTTTCATGGCCAAACCAAGCCGCATTAAAATGGAATGGACGAGGGTTAAGATTATACCTTGAATTCTTATTGGTTCGGACTAGAAGCGGTCTATGGTCAGACTTCAAGCGCTCGAGGTGGTAGGTAACGACATCCGGGAAGAGGGTGGACCACTCGGCACTCCCCAAACACCGATCAATCCGCTCTCTAAGGTTTCGCCGAAACCAGGTAAACTTAGGACCCTCAAACCCCATGTCGATCAGGTTGCAGTCCTTAATCCAGCTCCGGAACTCCTCCGCACGGCTTTGGTTAAACTTAGCGCCTCCTCACTTATCTGAAGAGTCGACCATGGCATTAAAGTCGTCGACGAGGACCTAGGCGTGTGGAATCGAACCTGCAAGCTTGCGTAAATCATCCCAAAGTGAGCGTCGTCCCTGAAGGGTGGGAGACGCGTAAATGAAAGTAGCCACAACCGAACTCCCCGACTCCCATCAATTTCCGTGTGAATAAATTGCTTAGACGAGGCGAGGATCTTGATAGAAAACATCAGAGTCGTTCCACAAGAGCCAAATGCCTCCGCTAAAACCTTCAGCTTCAACAACAAAAGAGGAGCGGAAATGGAGTTTTTCACGAACCGCAGCTCCTACGCTCCCCGACTCCCACTCAATTTCCGTGTGAATAAATTGCTTAGACGAGGCGAGGATCTTGATAGAAACATCAGAGTCGTTCCACAAGAGCCAAATGCCTCCGCTAAAACCTTCAGCTTCAACAACAAAAGAGGAGCGGAAATGGAGTTTTTCACGAACCGCAGCTCCTACGGCGCCGCTAATCCGAGGCTCAAGTAAGGCAACCACTTGTGGTTTATGAACCTGCATATAGTAATTGAAAGCAACGAGAAAAGATTTGCTACCGGCACCCTGGCAATTCCAGCTAAATAAACAATCCATAAAAAACAGAACAAAGAGGAACGAACTCACCCGGGCAAGCTAGGCGCAAGTCGGCCTATTGAGGTCCCAAACCCGACCGGGTTCGGTCGCTGTCGGCTGGCCGTCGACCAGCATCCCTTCTGCAATACACGCCTCCGTCTCAACACGCTCATCATTCTCCTGCCGGCCCCCCAAATCCAACTCACCGGGTTCGACCGAGTTGGTTTGATTCGGAGTAAGAGCCTTTGCTTCCTCAAAGATTAAGGATTTAGTTGCACTTTTGGACAGGCCCGAGGAAGAGTTACGCTCAATAAAAATAGCAGGCTTCAAACTTGGGATCTTCTTCTGTTTGAGAGAAGGTTTGCGGAATCTGATTAGAGCAGGCGTTCGGTCGGGTTGTTGGACAGCATGAGGAATGGGTTGGGGAGGAGGCCCATAAAAATGGCCCCCTTGGCTCACTACTTGAAACAACAGCAGGACTGAGTTCGGCCCAGCTAGGGGCTGGCCCCGACCCATCACCATTAGCTATCGGCCCAGAGTGAGGTGGAGGGGCAGTCACAGCTTGAGAAGGGCCCATATGAAGAGAAACACCATGCATTCAGCCCAAGTCAGCTGTGGGGGCTGACTCCTTCTTCTTTCGCTTGGGCTTAGCAGCCTCCTTAGAATTGGGCTTAGTAGCCACCCTCAAGCCCACTGAAGAAGGAGCTGATCCAAGGGAAGAGGGTTTTTGCTTCACTCCCTTAGCCGCCGCCCCCTCTTCTTCGGATGTGCTAATAGAAACTGCCTCTTTCCCCTTCTGGATCCCATAGATCTCTCTACCCCCAGATTTTGCTCCCTTTCCTCCATTTTGACTTTCCTTTCCCAACAAAAAATCTCCCTCGGAAATCGCTGACGTATCCATCTGTTGATCTCGTCTAGCCGTTGGGGGCGAACTTGCCTTAATTGGGCGTTTCTGGCGACGGGAAACCAACATCCATGGCCCCAATTGATCCGGCGCCGGCGACGACGGGGCAATGCCGACGAAAGTCACCACCGAAGTCGAGGGATCCGTTTGCGACGTAGGAAGGGCCACAGCTTTACTTGGGCAAGAATCAGAGTCGTGTCCGACTCTACCACACTTAAAGCATAACGTCGGCAAGTTCTCGTACTCCACCTTCTGGATCGCGCCATCCAGCAACACAGTCGGGGGAATGGGTTGACTGAGATCGATTTCGATAGCTATACGAGCAAATCTTCCCCTCTCCGCACGTTGAGTATTGAAATCAATCTTTACCGTCTTTCCAATAAGGTTGCCCAACGAAGTCAGAATCTGAGCGTGGTAGAAATGGATTGGTAGGTGCGGGAACCGAACCCATACTACCATCTTCTTCGGTAGATCGTTGGTGACACGGAAAGACTCCTCCCACTGGTGGACGACAAGGTAGTGGTCTAGAATCAACCAAGGTCCATCGGTAAGGGCCTTGAAGTAGTCTTGCTCAATCGCAAACTTGACCAAAAAGCAGTTTCTGTCAAGATCCACAATGTGAATGTTCCCCACGGGTTTCCAGATGGCTCGGAGACGATGACAGAGGTATGGGTACACTACATGAAAAAAGGTCTTTAGTCACGGTTTTTAGCACTTTTAGTCACGGTTTTTACTGTGACTAAAAATTTTAGTCACGGTTTAGGAAACCGTGACTAAATTTTCTGTCACGGTTTCTTTTGAAACCGTGACTGAATTTAGTCACGGTTTCAATAGAAACCGTGACAAAAATCAGTCACGGTTTCAATAGAAACCGTGACAAAAATTAGTCACGGTTTCAATAGAAACCGTGACAAAAAATGGTCATTTTAGTCACGGTTTCTTTAAAAACCGTGACTAAAATTGGGTACCCATTGTGTTCTACTGAAAATTTCAGTGACCAAATGGTTAATTTTCAAAATTATAGAACAGACCCTAGACCCTCAATTTCTTCTGTTAAGCAAAATGATCCATAACATTAAAATGTTAACAAAATATCCCAATTAATTGCGAACTAGTCACTCATTTTATTTATTGTGTCAACTAAAGCCAACTAATAACATAATTTACATTTTAATTAATTATAAAAAAACTAAAAACTATTCTATTGCCGCTGAAGTCGATTCCCGCCGCCGATGCCCGCCGCCAATGCCTGCCGCCGATACCCGCCGTCGATGCCCGCCGCCGATGCCCGCCACCACCGAAAAGAAGAATGGGTCTAAGGCAGTGGTGGTTTTAGATCTAGATTCCGCCGATCGTTGGCTTTGGTGAGCTAGCTGGCGAAGAAAGAAGAAGAAGGGTCGTCGGCCGGTGGGGATTTGGTTTCCGAAGGGGAGAGGCGGCGGCTGGGGAGAGGCGGCGTCTGGGGAGATGCGGCGGCTGGGGAGAAGAAGGAAAGAAGAAGAAGAAAGGAAAGAAGAAGAAGAAGGAAAGAAGAAGAAGGAAAGAAGAAGAAGGTTGATTGGTTGGTGTTGGTTGACACGGATTGCCAAGCTGGAAGAGAGAGAGGGAGTCAACAAAATTAGTCACGGTTTTGTGAACCGTGACTAAGTTAGTCACGGTTTTTTAGAAACCGTGACTAATTAGTCACGGTTTTAAGAAACCGTGACTAATTTTGTCACGATTTTTTTAAAAACCGTGATTCATTTGTCACATTTTTAAAAAAATCGTGACTAATCTGTCACGATTTCTTAAAACCGTGACTAATTAGTCACGGTTCACAAAACCGTGACTAATCAGCATTTTTCTTGTAGTGGTAACCCACATTCTTTCCCAGCAAACGGACAACAACAGAGTTAGCCCAAGGTTTACATAGCTTCTCTTTGAAATCCTTGGAAAGAGACAGTGCCTTGATTCCGTTTGATGCTGAGAGAACGATGTCATTGACTCCAACCGGAATCCAAATTTGGTTCTCCCCCATGGACGGAGAGGACTGTCCGCGAACTGCGCCCGAGTAGGACCTTGCCATGGTTTGGACGTTCTGTCCCGCCGTTACAGTAGAAGACGGGTTTCCCGTCTCGCCAGTTGAGCGGTTTGGATCAGGAGGCGGATCGCCGCTAGGATGGACCTCAGGTGGCCGATCACTAGGGGCTGCCGCCGGCGAAGAATTGGAGTTGACAGTAGGAAACGTCATCTACCTGTTTTGGTGCTCCTGCATGTCTATCTTTTTATAAAGAGGATGATACATTTTTTCGCTAATATTTATTTTGTCAAATTTAATGAACGAAAAATTTGCCACGTCAGTATAATTAAACCGGAACTGAAAAATTTATAAGTACCTCCGAATTTGTTAGAATTTTTCATTCGTTGGTGAGTTTTATAGATAATGATGAATATAAAAATAAGGATATTGTGAAATATGGGTTAGTTTTATCCATATCCATAGTTAAAATAAATTACCTACAAAAAACTTATCCATAAGCGAAATATGGGTTAATATTTTCCTTATCATATAAAATCCCTCTGGATTTTGGATGTAAATATAGCACTTAGGCCCCTTTACTTTGCCAACTTAACAAATAGTCCCCTATAAAATAGATTGCTCTTTTTAACCCTTCTACTTTGACCACTTTTCATTTTGGGCCTTCTATTCCAACTATCGCCTTCATGATGTTAATTGATGCACATTCAGTACAACACGTTAGCTCCAATTACCACGTATTAGCTTACTAAGTGTTTTTAATTTAAAATATAAGTATATATAATTACATAAGATGAAACTGACGAGTACAACGTATGATTCTAAAACTTTTTGTATTTTAGTTTTACCATACTCTTCGCGATACCTCCTCAATTTATCTCTCTGGCCAACTCTTATTCTTAGTGTCCTACCTCCGATCTCTCTTTCCGTCGGTGTGCAGATGTGTCCAAATTTAACGTCATGAAGACGTTAGTTGAAATGGAAGGACCCAAAACACAAAGTGATCAAAGTAGAAGAGATTAAAAAGAGCGATTTATAGTATAGAGGGCTATTTGTTAAGTTGGCAAACTAGAGAGGACTAAAGTGCTACTTTTCCCTAATTAAAATATCCCAATGAATCAGGTGTTCTAGACCCTAGAGCTACAAACCAAGACCTGAAAAATAAAGCCGACAAAAATAATCATCGGAAAATATCTTCATTTGTTTTACTATATGCTGAAAGTGAATATATTCACCATATAAATATAAAATAATCATTATAATCTGATAGAGATCATGAAGATATCGGATGAGTGAGGATCACATCACATATCCCTGCTAGCCTGCTGATTGTTCGTCAAAATTATACAATAATCAATTTATTTCATCGGATTTTGTTGTTAATATTAATTACTTGTCTCATTTTTATCGATATGGATCAACAAATTCCTTAAATTTAATTACTCTCCGGCTCTGCTTAGTTACGGTAGCAAAATTGTAATGATCGACTCGTTTGATCGTGTAAATCAATATAAGTGGTTCGAACTGGACTAGGTGAATAAGAGAGAGAAAACTTGTCCGCCTTAATTGTTGCCCATCTAAGAGGAAACTTATGAGTGCGTGGCTTCTAAGATGTGAAAGAAGAAATTAAGATGAAGGGATATAGAGAGAGTTAGGGTGTGTAGCAATGACTAGCTAGAGAAATTAGACAAGTAAGCGTAATTCGTTGAGGATTATTAACAATGACTTGAGCTACATGTCCTCACATTAATAATAACCCAAGATCAGTGAATATAATCCATTAGTGAGGTCAATGACCGGAAAATTCACTCTTCAAAGTCGAGTTTCTGAAATCAAATCCTTGACCTTGACCGTTGAGCTACGTATTTGGGAGAAAACCTAACCCATCAAATATATAAATTATATATGAGATAAAAATACACTACAACATAACCCGGTTACGGAGGCACACCGTATGTGCCTCTAAAAGGCATTTTTCTGCCTCTATAGAGTTTTAGAGGCAGATAGCTTAAGTGTCACCAACGCTCCTGTCGCTAAATGTATTTTGAGGCAAATACGGTTGCACATATTATCTGCCACTAATAGAAGAATCAGTGGCAGATATAATTGTTGGTAATTGCAACTTAAACAACTCTTATTCAGTCATCTTAGCCGCCTTTTAGAGGCACTTATTTTTGTTTTTTAAAAAGAATTCATTTCAACCAGGATATTTTCCTCTATTGGACTCTTTCACTATTTACATATATTATTTCTACTCTTTTGCTATTTATGGGATTTGAACTTGGGTGGTTCAAGGAAACATGTTAAGTTCTTAGTTGTTTCTTACCATTTGGTTCAAGAGCACTTACTGATATTTTTTGCGAAGTTTTTAAATATGAATTATAAGACTTAATAATATGAAGAAACTATGCCAAGAAAAAAAATAAAAATTGAAAAAATGAACAAAAATTCTTACTCATTATTAGAAAATAAAATTGTTGGCGTTTATTATATATTATCTAACATTTATCTATATAAAATAGTACAGAGTTTACAAGTTATCTACCTTTAAAATTTTTACAAGTTATCTATCTCTAAGCTAATCACACAACATATAGAGGCAATTATAAATTATCTGCCTCAAAAAAAAATAATCATACAACCTATAGAGGCAGTTATAAATTATCTGCCTCTAAAAGAGTTTTTTGTATAAGACAAAAAATTTATAGAGGCAATTATAAATTATCCGCCACTAAAGAAATTTTCCATATAACTTATAGAGGCAGTTATAAATTATCTGCCTCTAAAGGAATTTTTCGTATAACTTATAGAGGCAGTTATAAATTATCTGCCTCTAAAGGAATTTTTCGTATAACTTATAGAGGTAGTTATAAATTATCTGCCTCTAAAATATTTAATCCTACAGCTTATAGAGGCAATTATGAATTATTTGCCGCTAAAACTATAAAATAATATTTATTAAAATTAAAATAAATAAATAAAATACAATTAGAGGCAGATATTTGCATCTATAGAGGCACATATAGTATTTGTTGTTTAAAAGTATGTTTAGAGGCAAATAGATTATGTGCCTCCGTGAATCTGCCTCCGTAGCCAGGTTATGTTGTAGTGATATAAATTATATTAAATAAAAATATCGAACACAAACTGGAATTTTAAAAAAGTAACAAATCTATTTCTATCGTGTATAATATTGGTCGTGCTGATAATATTTCAAACTCCATAATCGAAGCATGCGCACTGACATTAAATTAAACCCAGATGGCCAGATGAGCACAGTCAGAACTCAGAACAGCGTAGCACGTTTAATTATATCCGTTTCAGCTTTAATTAAACGACATAACATCACCCCGTTTAACTTTCATTATAACCACTAAATTTAATACTTCTCTTTTTGCCAGGCGCGCTACGTTTGTGTGCATGCACGTATGAAACCAAACCCATACCGTCTCCCCCAATTGAATTTCCGTCTAGTCAACGTTTATATAGTCAACGATGGGATATTTCCAGCTGGTTCAAGTAATTGAGATTCCAAAACCATTCAAAGATGGGTTCTGTAGCCGTCTCTGAAGTCTGACCACACATACTGCAATCGGCCCCCATTCAAGTAATCAAAGATAGGAAAATTTGGAAATTCGTCAGGTGCCGAACTGGCTGGGTGCTGAATTCGTGCTGAACGGCATCCGGGCCGTTGGTTGGATATGGCCCACATATAGACGATCAGGATTTAATTATAGTGGGGTCACGGCTTTAAGGGGTAGAATGGGGTATTCACACTTAATGAAATTAATGAGCGGGAAAATTGGACGGCGGGTAACTGTAGCGTTTTGCAGACATGGGCATTTGTGCAGCCGTCGCGTCTGCGTCGTTTCAATTGTTACTTTTCAACTTATATATAAAACTTTTACAGATTGTCAGGAGAGAGGTAACGTAAATCGAAATTCATTCTCTGCACGCAGCTTTTACTCTCGTTTAAAGTGTACCTCTCTCTAGCTTACTGTTACAGAAACAAAGCGATATCATAGTAGGCAACAAGCTTCGTAACACTTTTAATAGGAAACGGTGATTTTCGTAACACCAGGGTAGTATATTCGTAACACTTGAAATGGAAGAGCTAGGTGAGCAAAATGATCTGCAGCAACAAGCGCCTCCCAGGCGGACACAAAGTCGGTGCAGTCCGGCGAGGATGCGCCAATGGTGGAATGCTGGTACCCCCGCCCGGAAAAAAATGTTGGAGGCGAGGGGTTTAGGGTTTGTAGAACACCTCAACGTGACAAATTTCAAGTCTCATCAACTTAAATGGCTGATTAATCACTTCGATTTTACCAACCTAATTCTAACTGTGCGGCCTGGTGCTCAGATCACCCTGACCGAGGATCATATTCAAAGGATATATGGCTTACCAAGAGGCCAAGCATCTGTTCTTGACCAGTTGAACTACACTACGGAAGAGGTGAAAGTCTGGTCCCGACATCTAGGGATTGAGAGGGGCAAAGCGACTTCCGGTCAGTTGGGTGAGCTCGAACATCAGTTGTCGATCGAAACCGACGACGAGAAATGGTTCTCGTTGTTTTATCTGGTGTTGCTGGGAAATATGTTCCACCCCAAATCCAGCCAGAAAGTCTCGCATCAATATTTGGGTGTTATTTACGGTCGAAGAGCACATAGGTTCGAAGAGTACAACTGGTGCGTGTTCTTGTTGGAGGTATACCGTCAAGTAGGACTGACGGACAATACATCGAGGCAGATATGTGTCTCCTGATGGTTAGCATTAAATAAGTGTTACTTATAATGGATGAAAATATTACGGTTGAGGTTATTTAGTATTACGTTTGTTTCTAATGTTGTTTGTTCATTGTTTGTTTGTAAAAACAGTTGTTCTATCTTGATATGGTGGGACTAGACGGTGACTCAGTCCCGAGGATCAGACCTACGGTCATTAACTGGACCCAGAGGGCTGTCAATGCCCATACTTCAAGGTTGGAGGAAAACGGGGGTCTGAGCACAGGCACCATTATTCAATGGCAGCCAGGGGAAGAAGAAGCTACGGCCAAGGGTTCCCGAGTCGTCAATGCTGACATTAGGCAGTACTTGACCCAGGACGACAGCCCTGTCAATGTAAATGCACCGGGGAGGCCATTGACCCCCAAACGTCAGTTGTTGTTGTTATAGAAAGAGAAGACGGAAAGAGGTGAGAAGAACAAGAAGCCGGAGTCAGGGTTTAAGTCCCGGCTCAACCCGGAGGATATCTACCCATCAGCCATGCCATTCACCAGACTCGACATAGATCACATGTCCCTGAACGAGGTTAGTTCATTTGTAATGCATGTATTACTCACAAATGTTACGAATTTCTGAGTTAAACATGTGCTCGTAACACAAGAAGACATTTTTAGTATTATTTTCTTATCTTTTGTAATACTTTCTTTTCCTTTGTAATACTTTCTCAACTTTCTCGTTATACTTTCTGTAATACAGGTCGAGGAGAGGAGGGAATGGTTGAATACCTACATCCATTTCCACAGGGGTGCACTTGCCACTCTGTTGGATATGAAGCAGCAATGTGATGATCACATCGCAGGTGATCCAGAGCGTAGCTTATCTGTTGAGCGTCGAATGATATCCGAGGATCTCGCTTTGGCAAGCTACACAGATGCAGACATCAACCATGCTTTGGCCAAGATGGAGTCTAGTAAGAAGAATAAGAAGAAGGTACCCGATGCAGCTATCACCAAGGGGAGATCCGTCAAGGTATCTTCACCCCATAAGTCTGGGCAGAAGAGGAAGAGGTTGACCAAAGGTGGTCAATTGGTTCGGGGTGCTCGGGGTGAGCAGCCGCTGCAAAAACAGAAGTCACCAAGGAATGTTGTGCCAATTAGGCAGGCGATGCCTGAGAAGTCCCCAAGGCAGGAGGTGCCAAGGAAGGAGGTGCCAAGGCAGGAGGTGCCAAGGAAGGAGTTGCCATTGCAGGAGGTGGCAAGGAAGGAGGATAATGCCAAGGAAGGGGGCAACACTTCAGGACGTCAAAACCTGATGGAGAAGGAGAAGGTGGTTCAGAAGGAGGATGAAGTCGCCAAGGGGCAGGAGAATTTGATAAACCAGGGCAAAGGTGGAGATAAGGAGGGAGATGCCCAAGGTGAAATTTTTGATTTCAACCTTGCAGTTGATATTGGCAAGTCTATTGTCGAAGGGACAGCTGATGAGGAAAAGGAGAGTTCTTCTCAGCAGCAAGATGAACTGCCAATTTCTGTTCTCCTAGATGACAAACTGAAGAAGTCGGACAAGGTAGTTTCCGGGGGTATAGTTGAAAACAAAAATCTCGTATAGGTTTATGCACTCTTTCATTATATGTGTTAATTGATTTAGTTATACCTTTTTACCGCCTTCGTATCCTTTGTGGGGGGTGTTTCGTATATGTTGGACAAATGTGGGTCCGCTCCACATGGGGGTGTTAACTGATACAACTTAATTTATTTATTAAGTGTAATTTTAACACCCATTAATGTTTTTTCATTGTTAAATATTTGCTTAATATTAAGAGTTGTAATTTTTTATATTTTGTTCACAGATGAACAAGAGCAAGAAGCTTAGGTCAGCATCAAAAAGGACCAAGGCGAAGTCCAAGTATGTCAAGTCTCCCTACGAAGCGCATAAATACACTAAAATAAGGTTTAAGAACTCAGCGGCTGTTGATGAAGGATTTGAACAAACGCCAGAGGTACTTACTCTCGTAATACATGTTATTTTATTTCGTAATCGATTTCTATAACATTCGTTATACTTTCGTGAACGCAGGACCAACAACTGATAAAGTATTCCCCCGGACCTGTCACGCAGGAAATGGTCGCGATTGTGGATAAAATCGACGCATACAACACTAATGTATGGGCTGACACTGAGAGGTGCCAGGCGCTCACAATGTACATGTGGATGATGATTTAGACCAGTGAGTTATCACTAATCACTTTTATTCATTTTTTATTAATAATGAATTCGTAATACTTTTCTTTTTGTACGTATTAATTGGGTTTGCATGTTTATTGTCATTCAGGGAAGAAGTTCTTTTCTATAGCCAACATGAAATTGGAAGGTTGAGCAGGGAAGAGTTCATGACATGCAGACCCGGCCACATGCTGTCAAATTTTTTTTATTGACACGTATGAACAGTGCACAAATATTTTATTCAAGCAAACCGGGTTCTGTGATAGGTTCATTTCCGGGATGGAGTGTGCTGTAAGTGTTCTGTTATTTATGTTGTTCAGTTAAATAAGTACATAATATATAACTTGAACTAATATTGGTGTGTTTTTGTCCCATAGTCAATGTGCAGCAATAAGGCATTTAACCTCACTGAAGCACTAGAATACATTCAAGGGAAGGATTGGACCTCCGATATGGACTGGGAAAAGGTTGACTACGTAAGTATTACTAATTATTAAATACCGTTATTTTCGTATAATATTTTTTAACATTTCGTAACTGTTTTATGGTATACGTTAACGTAACCGCCCAATTTCGTGACACTTTCCTGCAGTGGTTCTTCCCGATGTGTTACGAAGAACACTTTGTTGTGTTCTGTGTTAATCTAAAGAACCGGTGTGGTGACTATCTGGATAGTCTAGACCGTGCAGAAGTCCCAGAGATATACATGCGGACATCAAGGAACATCATGGAGTTGGCCAACAATCTAATCCCCATGTTCCGTTCGAATCCTCCACCAGAGCCAATCGATGTCAATAAATGGGTTAACCATCGCAGTATAAGACAGGCAGATAACATTTCCTGTGGCATTTTTGCGTTGAACTTGTTGGAGATATGGGAAGGAGCGGTGACGTCTGAGATCTTAAGTTGGTCAGATCCAGTGGTGATTGAGAGGAGGAGGCAGGAAGTTTGCCTACTTTTGTTAATTTCGCCTTACAACGTTATTGCTGATCAAGTGCTGAAGAAGGCATATGAGGAAGCTAGGAAGATTAGGGGGGGATAGTGGTGTGGGAAGGAATCTGAGCGTAATACCCTTCACGGTGATACGTAACATATGTGTCACGCATCAGAGTGAAGAGTAATGCTTACTTTTGGATGTAGTAGCACATACAACTTAATTTTGTTGTACTAAATTTTGGATTTAGTAATACATATAATGAAATTCGTAATTATTTTGCATTTAATTCGTAACACATAACCACCATGTTCATAGCATAATATCTCTTACATGAACCAAAACCCCATTCATTTTTTTTTGCTAACCTGAGTGACCATTATTTCTCCCCTCGAGCCAAGCATTGATCTCTCTTCTAACCGTTGAACTCCGTTCTATGGCTATATCCACAAGGTCAGATGTTGTTATTGCCTGTAGGAAGAGGAATAATAAATATGGAGGATTCATCCCTATATAATTACCCAAAAGAACTTACAATAAAACTTTAATGTTTTTTTACCTGTTGTTCCGTCCGCCTTGTGGACGAGTTTGGGGTCACATTGATCTGATGTTCAGCTTCATCAGAATCGTTGTTAGTTGTCTGCTTGCACCACATGAACATGCTGCATCTTTCAGCTTCTAGTTTCTGGCATCCCAGATAGAAGCGATACGGAGAAGTACTCATCGGACGGTTAACCTGGTAAATGTAACAGGGGAAATTGCAGCTACAGTATGGGATGAAGCTTGGCATTTTTTGTTTTTGGGATTTTGGGATAGAGAGAAGAGGATATGGACCCAAGAGAGAAGAGGATAGGACCCACACTACAAAAAAAAACCGTTCTTTGGCGTCGGTTGAAACGTAGGAGCTTAGCGTCGGTCGATATAACGACCGACGCCAAAAAAAAGACGCATTTTAGCGTCGGTTAAACGCGTTTTAGCATCGGTTAAACATCGACCGACGCTAAATTACTAACTTATGAACCCTAAACGCGTCTTTCCTCTATCTCTTTCCTATCTTCTTCTTCTTTGAACCACCGCCGCCCCCCCCACCATCACTTTCCTAACTTCTTCTTCTTTGAACCACCGCCGCCCCCCACCAAGGCCGCCGCCACGCTATCTCGCTCAAGGCCGCCGCCGCGCCATCCCAGCCCCATCGCCGCGCCATCCTAAGGTACTTCGTCTTCTCTGCTTTCCTCCTCAGATCTGCTTTCCTCCTCACATCTCAGATCTGCTTTCCTCCTCACAGTGTTTTTGGTGTATCTGCAGAAGAAGAAGAAGAAGAAGGAAGGAAGAAGAAGAAGGAAGCTCAGGAAGGAAGAAGACGAAGAAGGAAGGAAGAATACGAAGGGAAGGAAGAAGAAGAAGAAGGGAGGAAGAAGAAGAAGAAGGAAGGAAGAAGACGAAGGGAAGGAAGAAGAAGAAGAAGGGAAGGAAGAAGAAGAAGGAGCGAAGAAAAAGAAGAAGCTGCATCTGCAGCTGATTTTTTTTTGTGATTGTCAGCCTATTTAGCGTCGGTCGGTCAGTGCCCTAGCGTCGGTCGACCGAAAAACCGACGCTAAAGTTTAACGTCACCACATCTGGCGTCGGTCCGGTCGACCGACGTTATGCTAATTAGCGTCGGTCGCTGACCGACGCCATAACGCGCGTCTGACCGACGCTAAACCCCTCTTTTTTTGTAGTGCCAAGAGAGATTGATTTAATATGTGTTGTGTTGGTGTCGTTGGGGTTACCAAGAGAGATTGATTTTTTAGTGCTGGTTGTTGGGAGATTGTGCAGTTACCCAATCTGTTTGACCTGCATTAATTACGTGTTGAAGGTATCACAAATAAGATCTAACGTAATTCATTTCGTGCACACTCGTAACACTTACCAACTGAATAATATATACAATAAAAAAATATACGTACTACTTAGGAAATTTATTCGTTACACTTAGCCAAGAAACATAAGAAACAACCCCTTATGTCAAGATCTAGTTCAACCCCATGTTTCTAAGTTGGCCCTCTAGAAATTCCACCCTTGATTGAAGACTTGAAATTTCATCCAGCAGCTCTAGAGTTCGTAACTCTTGCATAATAGGTCCCGGCGAATAGCTGACTAGTTGTCGGTCCTGCGTTCGTTAAAGTATAACGAATGGTATAGTCATCGATTACGAAGTTAAATATAATGTGTTACGAGAATAATACATATGGAGTAATGTATTACGAATAATAGGTTTATGTTATTTATGGGAAGATGAAAGTTAGACTGAAGTTATATATACCTGTCCACCCGAGCTCTCTCCGATGTTGGATGAGGTTGACATTTCATCTTGTGTATGAGCTATCTTAGCCACGATTTTGGCATGAGGTAGATTGTACATTTGCGCGACTTCCTCATTCTGACTCATGTCCATCCCCATACACCAGACGAACATTTTACATCTCTGACCTGGTGGTTTTTGGCAACCCAGAAAGTACATGAACGGAGAAGATATCGTCGGCCGTTCAACAAAATAGATGTAAGCGGGAAGGTTGCATTTACAGTGGGGGATTAGTGGCGGCATGTTTTTTTTCAGATCTGGGGGGATTTTCGATGTTTTGGTTCTGGAAAATGGATGAGTGAGAAAGTATTATTTATAGTAAGCTTTTTGGTAAATTTATACTTTAATGCTTTTTGGGTGGTAGAAGTTGAAAAGTAAATATTACGAAATATTAATTTACAGATACGTGTACTAGGATGTAATATTTCACACACATACGAAAGTATTACGAAATTAATGCTTTTTTTGGGTGGTGGCGGTTGAAAAGTAAATATTACGAAATATTAGATTTACAGATACGTGTACTAGGATGTAATATTTCATACACATACTAAAGTAGTACGATTAAGTGTTTTTACATTGTTTGTTAAAGACGGAGGTCAGTCCCACCCATTTCGTGGTTCCGAAAGATTACATTTTTGTCCTTTCGAACTGAGTGCAAGAATGCATTCTGGTCCCTTTGAGATATAGACCTTTTCTTCGGTTTGAAAGTCTCTGTTCGTTTCTTCAATTTTTTGGGCGCCTGGCAGGGCCCTTCCTTTTGATGCTCGTTTAGGTTGATTACAGTGCTCATCCTTTTCTCCAGATCAGTTATGCATTGTATAGCTGTAGCAGTCTTGGTTGTATCCCCATTAACCTGAATAGAAGTATATGAAGACATGTTAAGTATTACGTATGTATAAAGTACCAAATTCGTAATTGATAATTATATAAACGGAAAGTACCGTAGACTTAAGCTTAGCCATCGCAGTAATTAACTCTGACATTTGGGCAACATCTGGGTGGGAAACCTCTGGGATTGTGTCTGCAATGAGCAGCTCATCCTTTGCTGTTCGACAATACCTATACGAAATATTATACAATGTATAACTAAAAAGAAGAGTATATATGACGAAAATTGTGAAAATATAATACGAAAGGATAAGAAAAGTAACACGAATAAGTCAATTAAGTGTGTACCTTTGTAGGATTAATGGTTTAGGTATATGCAGCAGCAAATGATTTTCGTTACTACCCAGTACCTCCCGAATCGTATTATATGTCTGCACATTAAGCCCTCCATTTCAAACATGTGGCACCCACACACTATGTTTGAACAATCTCTTGTGCATGTCACGAATCTTTCATCAGTTCTCGTCCCATTAACATCCTGCTTGAACACGGTGAATGTCATCACACCAGTATCTATTTTTTCATCCAACGCCAGCACATCGTAGGCTAAAGTCTGCTCGTATTCCGTCAACCACCTCTTAAACATTCTGGGGGTGTACTCTTCAGCTAGTTGTTTTGTCAGTTCGCTGTGATCAAATCTGTTCAACGGAGAGTCAAAGGAACGTGTTACGTAGGATGTCCAAATATATAACTTCTCATGTTATCATGTATAACAAAGAAGATCAGGGAAGTGTTACGTTTACGGGACAAATATATAACTTTTCAAGTTGAAATGTATTACAAACAAGATAATATTATTATATATTAATTGTATGTTAGTATCACCTATTCCACGTTTTGGATGTTTTCATCTTGAAGTCCCGCTTCAATTCCTCCTCTCTTTTGTTCTCCACTAGTCTGCTGAACTGTTGAAAAAATTCTTCCAGGGTTAGGTTTGGAGCCAGGTAGCGCCTCATGTTACTGTTGCACGTCTCACTTAGTTGTGAGCTACGCATGCCACAGGTGAAATGTGATTGCATCCATGCCCTAGACCACTGTGTCCTTTTTTGGTAGATCTGAGTGAGCCATGGGTGCCCCTCTGGTTCACGATTAGGGAAGCAATTTTTTTTCATTAGCCCCCAGTGGACCTCAAACTCAGCTTCAGTGTCAACCCCAAACATCAGGTAGCTTAGTTCAGCTACGAATACCTAATATCAATCACATGTCCCTGAACGAGGTTAGTTCATTTGTAATGCATGTATTACTCACAAATGTTACGAATTTCTGAGTTAAACATGTGCACGTAACACAAGAAGACATTTTTAGTATTATTTTCTTATATTTTGTAATACTTTCTTTTCCTTTGTAATACTTTCTCAACTTTCTCGTTATACTTTCTGTAATACAGGTTTACGCATGTCACGACTGATTTTGTTACCTTGTCACAGAGTGATCCCAAGTTTCTGGCAGCATTATTGAGGATATGAAATGTACACAGACCATGGTATGTAGCCGGCATTGGATATATGGCCCTAATACCTGCAGCAATCGCCGCTGCTTGGTCCGTGAAGATACTTGTTGGTTTCTTCCCCCCCCCATGCACTTGTCAAACATATGGAACAACCATTCGAAAGTAGGTGAGGTCTCGTCAAACAAGAGACCAGCACCGAATATCACCATATCTCTATGGTGGTTGTACCCGACGAATAAAGCTGTTACGTAATATAAAAACAAAGTCAACGTAATCACAACACTGTAAAACGTAATAAGCTAAAATGTGTTACGTGAAATAATATAAATGTTACGTAATATGTCTAAAAGATATTACGCATATGACTCTTAGATATAACGTAGTGCCAACAAAAATATTACGAATTTAGAAGTATTACCTAAGGGCATGTAGTCTTTGTTTGTTCTGTAGGTGGTATCGAAACTGATTGAGTCCCCAAACACTGAGAATTCTTCCCGCATCCATGTTGTATGCCCAAACGACACTCAAGATTTCATTGCAATTGTCTTCCTGAAGCTCATAGAAGAAAATTTTTTCCTCTCTCGCGTGGCCCCTAAAATAACGTTGCAGTGATGATCCCTCAGTGGTGCTCAATGCAGCATCTGGTCTTTCCCTGTTGTGGTTACGGAGATCTTCGTATAAGAAACCAACATGTTTAGCACCCCCTGCCATTTGCCTCATTATGTCGAATGATTTCCGTGAAGTCACCCCAGCCAGTTTGTGTATGAGTGCAATATGTGCACTTGTTCGGTTCACACTCCTGTTTGATCGGAAAAGATGTGTGTATTTCTCTGGGAGCAGTTTATGTGGTGTATGAGTTTCTATCCATTCGTATATGCAATACTTATTGAGAGTTTTGTCCCATTTCATTTTAATTTCCGCCTCACAACCTAGTCGTTCATCAGGTCTATTCCGCTTTTTGTTTGTCTTCCCCTTTCTCCTTTGTCCTTCATGCGTGCAGACGAACCTAAGATATCTACATGGAGGCTCTCCATCGGTGTCTGTTTTTCCAGGGCCCGGGTGAATGTATATTTTTTTTGGTACCTTATTCGCACACCAAACCCAGCCAGATGAGCGTAATCTTCGTAGAAATGATAGGCTTCTTCCATGTTGGCAAACATTGGGAGTGTCTCGCCTACGAATGTGATTATAAAGTGTATCGAAGGTTAATGATGTTATACGTAGTAAGTCATATATGTTACGAAGAAAGACAATACGTAAGGTAAATGCTAGTATAAAGTATAACGAATGAATCAGTTGTACGTTATAGATAACTGTTACGGGAAACAGAAGTAAGTACAACGTACTTGCAATGATATATAACTAATTATTCCATAATGTTATACGTAGTAAGTCATATATGTTACAAAATTACAAAAAAGATATTACGTAAGGTAAGTGTCAAAATTCCACTTACCTTACATTTAACTATAATTATTACAGATGTTATTACATCCAATCTAGGTTAGGGAACTGACCGGGATCAGCAAGCTCATTAAACCCCCCCCCCCCTCATTCAAATCCAACTGTGGTGAACATTCTCCTGCAATACTCAAATCCACCACCTCATTCAAATCCACCTGTGTTGAACATTCTTCTGCAATACTAGGAAGTAATTAATACGAAACATAACAAAAGATATTACGAATCCTCCATAATGACACACCATGCAAAATATATATAACGAACGAACGTATAAAAGGTTACGTAATACCTGGCATGGATATTGAAACATCCACCACCTCATTCAAATCCACCTGTGTTGTACATTCTCCTGCAATACTAGGAAGTAATTAATACGAAACATAAAAAAGATATTATGAGTCCTCCATAATGACAAACCATGCAAAATATATATAACGAACGAACGTATAAAAGGTTACTTAATACCTGTCATGGATATTGAAACGTCATCTAAATCAATCGGAACATTCCAAAGTTCCCCAGCATTAACTGCAAGATAATACGTAAGACATATACAATTGTTACGAAAGAAAAAAAACATATTACGATTGCACACAAACATTACGCATGCTTAATAAAAATACGAATGGTATTACTAAATATTACGAATACCTTCACGTGCAAGTGACATTTTGATAACGGAGAGAGAAATGAGGAGCGAGAAATAGGAGCGAGAATTTTGGAGCGAGAAAATAATCAAATTTAATTTGCCGGGAATTGCTTTTTATAGGGTTATAAATCTCTTTCCCCTGTCAAATCAACAATTCAAAAAATTCAAAACAAGCGCTAAAATATTACGAAATCGGAAATGACCAAAACACCCCTAGCACGTTACCTCCACCCGTCACCGTACGATTCATCGGACGGCTGATACTGCGTTCAGCACGGTGCTGAATACACCTATTCAGCATAATACTATAAGCCGAAAAATTTAGAAGAATATCATTTTTTTATGGGAATAATTTTTTACTATTAAACACTTCTTTTCTACTTTCTTTCTGTCAGTAAACACTATTATACGATCCATTCATAATCCTCTCCTAACAACTCAAGTTATTGTGATGCAATGGTTCTTGACATGGTATCAGAGTCTTTGATTACCGAAAGGTCTTGACATCGAATCCTAGTAGCCCCAATATAACAGTTTATCTTGCACAAGGCTTGGTGAACTTTTGCAAACTTCAACCCCTTTCATGGGCTTTTGTTTGAGGGGCGTGTTAGTAAACACTATAAGATCCATTCATAACCCTCTCCCAACAACTCGAGTTATTGGAGATACAACGGTTCTTGACATTTTTTAGCTTGACGTGTATGGTCGTTATTATTGTTTGTTGTGTATATAAATTATTGTTTGTTGTGTATATACATTCACGAAATGGTGTCAACCCAAGTTGTGAAGCTTACCAATCTCCGACTTGAGCGGAAACTTAGAGTAGTGTGTCGAGCCACATAATGGGCCACACTATTTACCTGGCGAGACAATGAACGAAGACGTAGATCGGAAAAACTTGAAAGGAACCAACAGATGTCCGCAATGACTGCACATTGGACAAATTGTTTTATTTAGCTTATGAACCGGTGATTCCGATAGAAATATATACTCCAAATCTTGACCTTGACCGCTTAAACTTAGAAAAAATCCTGATGTTATTCTAGTAAACATTAATATACTATTTTTGCTTAGGTAATTTGTTTTCTTCTTCTGTTTAGAGGGCTGCATTGTGATTAGATCCTCTTGTTTTACTTCTACCTTATGTTTTGGTGTTTAGCCAGCTTGTCTTTTAACTTAGTTTTTTTTCTTACCTTCTTGTTAACTTCTTTTTTCGTATCAAGTGTATAACTTGTCGTTGTATAATTGTTTCATATCCATACTTATATGCTTATTTGTTATCATTCATAAAAAATCACAAGATATTTAATCGTATGTTTTATTTAACAATTTTCTTCTTCGTCTATGTCAATTTTCATTCTAGATTTACTCAACAAGTTGATGAGAAATTATCTTTTGTCATTTTATGGTATACATTATTGACAATTCCATGAAAAGTTTCATATACGAGTGATTTCAAATTATTGAGTTATGATCATGGCCCATATTCATTCACTACAACAAAAATAGGTTTTTGTGACATTTGTTGTATAACGACAATTTCATTAAACTAGAAACAGTAGCTGGAGGCACTACAAGAAAATTCGATTTTTAGTCGCGGATAAATGTCCTGTTTGTCGCGGATATGACCGCGGCAAACAAGAGTTAAAATCACCCATACAAACGGTGTTAGTCGCGGATGTGGCATCCGCGACAAATTTTGTCGCGGATAGGTTATCGCGGTTTTTTCCGTGACAAATGACTTCAGTTCGATTAATGGTTTGAATATCCGCGACAAACACCAATTTTTTTTAAAAAAAAATTTGGAATCTCCTCGTCACTCTCTTCCTCTACATGACTCCTCTGTAAGAATCACAAATACAAAACTGAAGCAAATCGAACAGCTATCATAAACCCAAAATAGATATCGAAATGCGGTGAAATGATTACCGATCCGGAGGAGTAAGTAGCGACAGGAAGTTTAACCGCCGAGACTGCAATCAACGGAAACAACATAAGAAATTAAGAATCATCGTAGAGAGTTTGAAATGGAGTAGAGTGAACTTTTCATTGTTTTACCTCTCGACGTAGTTGCGGATGAAGGAGAGAGAAGGATCGGTGAGGACGGTGGGATTGGACTTGCAGAGGTCGACGAAGTTCTTCAGTTCCTTGAGCTTGGCGGTGTCCGATGGCGACACAGATGGAAGAAAGTGAAGAAGCGAAGGGATTGGGGGAGAAGAAACGAAGGGATCGGAGGAAGAGAGTGAAGAAGAAATAATAAGTAGTGTACAGATGATTCCATTTGTCGCGGATAATTATATATATCCGCGACAACGGTTGTCGCGGATAATTATATATATCCGCGACAACGGTTGTCGCAGATGCCATTTGTCGCGGATAATTATATATATCCGCGACAACGGTTGTCGCGGATGCATATCCGTGACAAACCCCAACAAAACAGCTAATCATTGTCGCGGACAATATCCGCGACTAAAAACCGGATTTTCTTGTAGTGAGGGGCAGGAGGACTATCCAACGTCTCATGATCTATGGTAGGAGGTGGCTAGCGAGAGACAATGGCTAAGGGATCGGCGGTGGCGGAGTACCTTGTGACCAGTGACAGACTTGCAACAACAAACGATGGTTGAAAGAAGATGGTGGTTGGGGGGAAGTCCGGTGACATAGGTTGTCAGTGACTATAGCGATGGTTACCGGAAGCCGTTGTGCTAGCCAACAGTGATGAAAGTATCCTTTTAAATGTTACAACAATTTGTGACACTTATACATGTCATTTTAAATGTCGCAAACAATACTCACCAACAGTTATTGTAAGTGTCACAAAAAACATAAAATGGCACTGCTTTAAACGACATTACTATGACACTTGGACAAAACGTCGGTGAAAACTTTTAGCGACATTTTTTTTTTAGTGACACATTAAAAGGTCGCAAAAACTTGTTGTTGTTGCAGTGCTTTAGGTTGGACTTATAAAGTCAGACTCAGAATCATCTCAGGCTTAGGCCAGATTCACCATACGCCGAGACCCACTACAGGCTAGGGTTCAGCCACACAGAAGCCCTGACCGCCATTGGCGGAGGGAAGTCATTGAAAGGGGGTTCAGCTGAACCCCCTTGGCTATTTCAAAATAAAATGATAATATACATGTACGTACTGCAAACCGATCCAAGGACCTCAGCAATGCAGAGTGAGTATTCTAACCATCACACTAGCAACAATCTCACGTTTAATTTACAGACATATATAAATATTTTATTCATAATTAGGTGTCTTATATATAACTTCAAAATCAAAAATAGAAATTGATTAGAAATAAACGGTAACTCTATTGCAACATTTCGGACAATACCTTATCGTTGCATCTTGCCGAAATTACTTTAGATTGGCCAGTCGGTCATCGACGTGATACCTTTGATCGACGATCTTTCTCTCTGACGGCCCCTAATAATCGTTATAGGGATTGTATTTTATATAACTAGGTATGTACAGTTTTAGGTGTAGGAATTAATTTAGGGTTTGATATTTAGATTTTGGGAATAAATTAGTGTGGTGTTTACTGTCAGAAATCCTACTAAGTGATGGCGAAAACCACATCTGCTGTCGAAACTGACGAAGATGAACTAAATTTATCTATGACGAAAACTGACGAGAATGAACCACAATTTGCCGAAGATTGAAAGGTCGGTGGGATTTCTCTACGAACCGATCCTTCTTTCCGACAAAGAATTATTCTCTTTCATCCCAATGTGCAAGATGAAATCAGAAGAGCTTACTTGATAAAATGTGCGTTCCAAGCTAAACTGCATTTTTTGAATGATGACAAATTGGTGAAATTAGACGACAGTTTAATCTTACTAGGTTTGAGTTATATGATTGGTTAGAATACCGTATCTCGAAAGAAGTTGCATATTGTTTACTTTATTATATGTTTTAGAATATTAAGTATTATTTTATTCATTTTTAATTTTATTTTGAGTTGACTTTCCAAGTACTTAATTGACTATTTAAATACTACGAAGTTCGAACCCCCTTGAACAATTTCCTGGCTCCGCCACTGCTGACCTCCATGTAGAGGCCAAAACTGTGACCGACCCTACTCACCAATCGGGAAGTGCCACGTGGCACATGCATGCCTCACCGAAGGCTATAAGTAGCACCTGACCCCTCCACTAGGGGATACACATGCAACACAAAAACATCCATCTACACTCCCTTGGCCGTACGTTGCATACTCGTACACCCAAGGAACCCACAAACGCCCCCTGACACTCCCAATACTTCTTTGTCTCCCATATCTCATCTCATACAAGCTTACCCCTGTAATACCATCCTCTTACTACCTCTTTGTCTGACATACTGCAAGGTACTCTCTTAATCGGCGTTAGAATTCAAACGATACATTCAAATAATCTTGCACTCGAACCAACTCATTTGGACCAAACCAGATTCGATGGGGCGAACAATAGGTTTAGGATGAACTATTAAATTATTTACATAGCTCTCGTGAGATTATATGATTTATATTGCCATGAAATCGGCTAAATGTCAGGATCATTTTAGTGAGACGAAAGCATGTCATAAACTATGAAGCTACAAAGAGTATAAGAAAGACCCACAGAACATGGACATAAAATGGCGTACATAGTATTTGTCGTAGCCGATGTGTATGAACAATGACGGCCAGATTACGAAATACTAATTAAATTGTACGTAGCGGTCAAAATGTTATATTTTTTACATCGAAAAGGGATAAAAGAGGACGACTCTGATTTTTCCAAGGCCACACTTGCCACTTGGGTGCCCATGTGTCAACCACGCGATGACGTGGCTGTGACGTGGTCATAATTAGGGAAGCGTGGCGTTGATATCAGCAGAGAAGCTGCAGCGGAGACTAGTTCTAGTAGGCTATGGTGTATGGACTATGCATGTATAGTCAACCGGTTTGTGAGGTGGGCTGTTGCGGGTGGACATTGAAAGAGATGTTTAATTGGTGTCCACTTGACTCTTAGATGATCACATTACATATATTTCAGGAAGTGCTATATATCGTGGAGGAGATTCTCTAGCTGATCAAAAGTAGGCTTCTTCTTGACGCTTTCAAATGGTTCGTTGTTCAGATAACATAATCGTCTATTACATGACAAGAATGACCCTAATAACCTCACCGGAGTACTCATGGAAATGGACATAACTTTCTGAGTTGGGATTTGATTTTTCTTCCAACGTGTACATGTAGTCTTCGGAGCTATCTATGCTAAAAAAAAAAAAAAGTAACTCCTTCACTCATGAATGGGTTGACCAAAACGAAAGTGACCCAATCTGTGTCATTATATAAAGCTATATATTGGCCACTAAAACGGGTTTCCTTCAAATCATATAGAGAGAGGATGTATACATTTGCTGCAGGCAGTCTCTTTCAGTTCAGTTTTCTTGATCATCCCCAAAGGCCACAAATTTAACACTGGATTTTGACCTTCAAGGCCGCAACTATGATGATTCACGACGAGACTATATCCTGAATACATAAAAAAAAAAAGCTGATGATTACTACTCCACCATGCACTTTATGTGAACCAAGCTTAACCGACGTTGTTGCAAAACATTTTGTTTGTGAAATAATACTAGGTCCAGAATTAATGTCCAGTATGATTGCCAAATGTTCAATGTACCGAATGATCATTATGATTGCCCAGTATAATAATAATGTAGTCTGTCTGGGGAAGAACAGTAACTCGAATGTGATACCAATGAGGGTAAGAGGATGTAGTGAGATTCATATAGCTCTGAAACGTCAAATATGATGCTTTTTAAGTTGCAGTTGAGCACTTGTTTGAAAGAGACTGATCAAACGTTAGACATGCAAGGTGTCCGTGAGTGATCAAAAGGAAAGAAATTGATGATATGCAATTGCTTTTTCTTTCCACGTACGAGTTAGGGGCTAGATTTTGGATCTACAGTTTTAAAGTAACAGTTGTGTATATGGGGGGTATTGCCTGGACATGATGCAATGAAACGTCACATTTTTTTTTATATGGCTAATACCTAAAATATGAGGGTAATCTTAAGTGTTCGAACTTTGCTTGCCATTATAACTTCTTCATTAGAAAATAAATCTTGTTCAAACTATTGTTACGTCATTTTAGTTTTTACAAATTACGGGCCGTTTGGTTGCTGGAATTGGGTCTGGGAATTGAGACCCAATTCCCGGTCCATTGGGAATTGACTCAAATATTTGCACTACAATTCTCATTGGGCCGGGAATTGAAATCCAAGGGGCCGTTTGGTTGATAGAATTGGGTCTGGGAATTGAGACCCAATTCCCTGTCAATTGGGAATTGACTCAAATAATTGCACTACAATTCTCATTGGACCGAGAATTGAAATCCAAATCTCAGACCCAATTCCATCAACCAAACCACCTCCAATTTCCAGACCCAATTCCATCAATCAAACCACCCCTACGTTTTTTTGGGTTTATGTCATTGAATTCTAACTTTGTGTTGGGTTATTCTCACATCGGAAAATGGAAAGGGTACGGTGCACTATGTAAATGTGAGGGAAAACCTCACCCCATGAGCTAGCTTTTGTAGTGAGAATGCCCAATACTTTGGTTAAGGACTTGTGATCTTGTAACATTGATTTTCCCGTTATGCCGAGTTTGGCTTTTCACTGTTGAATAAATTTAAAAAAATTCTCTTCTTTTGTCCAATTATGAGTCACTTATATTTGGGAAAATGGTACTTTGCCCCCCTCTACTTTGCCAAGTTAACAAACAGCCCCCTCTACTATAAAATGATCAATTTACCCCCTCCTACTATGCTAACCTAACAAACAGCCCCTTCCATCCAAATTTTCATCCAAAATTCCGTTAAGTGATGACTCACCAATATGACTCATCCACAATTAATGACAGTACATCGCCACATCATCGAGTTTCATCCATCTCAACTAAACTAAAAAGAGAAAAATAAAAATTATAAGAAGTATTAAATTTAAGATAAATAAAATATAAAACATAATTCTTTTAAATATTTCGATTATGGATTTTAATATTAAAAAATAAAATGATTTTTTTAAATAAATATATAATTTTTTCCAAAAATAAGTTTGAAAATGTTAAATACAAAATATTTATTAAGTTTAATTGAAAAAAATAAAAAATAAAAATCCGTAAAAGTTAAATATATTTTTTAATTTATAAATTTAAAATTATTTTTTTATTACCTTTTGTTTTTTAATTTTTAATTTAGTTGAGTCGCTAACAAATATGGATGAAACTCGATGATGTGGCAATGTATTGTCATTAATGTGAACGAGTCATATTGGTGAGTCATCACTTAACGGAATTTTGGATGGAAATTTGGATGGAAGGGGCTGTTTGTTAGGTTGGCATAGTAGGAGGGGGTAAATTGATCATTTCATAGTATAGGGGGCTGTTTGTTAACTTGGTAAAGTAGAGGGGGGCAAAGTACCATTTTCCCCTTATATTTCCATCATATTTAATGAGCAAAAGATTTCAAAATTAAAAAAAACTATTACACCTAAGTATTAATTTTAATTAATTAATACTTTCTATGTAAAATGAGTGGATAAATTATTAAGTAATGTGCAAAATTAACCTTAAATTGGATTTAAATAAAATTTAAATAACATAATTAAATTTAATGTTAGAGAAAAATACATTTTCATTTTTCACGTATTTAAAAGAGCCAATTTTAACTCTATATATAAAATAATACCGGAAAATATTCTTAAAAAATTTACCTTATTAGTATAAATAAATCTTACTTTAATGTTAGAGTAATAAATCTTGATACACAGATATATCTTAATTACATAAAAATTATGTTTCTCAAAAGCCAAAATATCTGTATGTAATTTTCTTCAAAATCATTTCTTACACATATATATCTTACTTTTACATGGCAGTTTTTAAATTATTTCTTCAAAATTTTCTAATTTTTCCAACTAATTGGGGCTGTGTCCTCTTTGGGCTTATATATAGTTAAGCCCATCAGAAAACCAGATATTGGCAACTATTTGACAGCACAAGCTGGCCCAAGCATAAAATGGCAGATTTCAAATTCTTTCTTTAAATTTTCTAACTCTCCGTTAGTCGGAAGTAGAAATTCAAAATCATTCCCGCTAAAGTTCTCCGCGGTTTCTTCTTCAACATTCTACTGCAACTCCCGCAATCGTTCGCCTGAAAATGGAGCAATTGCCTCTCTCGATCCTCTTATTCTGTTGCTTCCTTCTCTGTTTTTCGAGTTTCGCCTTTGCCGGAGTGGAGATCCTCTCCAAATCCAAGGTCCAGAGATGCGAGAAGGGGTCCAGTTCCGACGAACTCAACTGCACGCGGAAAGTCGTCCTCAACATGGCTGTTCCCAGCGGCACCGTAAGTAATCCGATTCGAATGATTGCATGGATTTTTCACTTGCTTTGAGTCTCGCTCTCTCTTTACATCGATCGATTGTATGATTGTGGAATTTGATGTCGATGTGTAGAGTGGGAGAGATTCCTCAATTGTGGCGGAAATCGTGGAAGTGGAGGAGAACTCCACCGATTATATGCAAACGCTGCGAACTCCTCCTGTGATAACGATCAACAAATCTGCTGCGTACGCACTTTACCAGCTTACGTATATTCGGGTATGAACTTCGGAGTTGGTAACCTTTCTATTAGTGATGATGCGGTGTTCAATTGACACATCCGAGTTTGTTCGTGGCATTACAATTTCCAGGATGTTGCTTATAAACCTGTTGAGTATTATGTTAAGACGCGCAAATGTGAACCAGATGCTAATGAACACGTTGTGAAGATATGTGAAAGGCCAGTATTCTCATCTTAGCACATGACTCATAGTTACTGTGTTGGTCATGTTAGCATTTAACTAGTTATTCCTTTGTTCCCTTTCTGCAGATTGCAAGATGAAAATGGTCATGTTATTCAGCATTCTGAGGTGAACACCGTTTTCATACATTTCTTTGACAATCTTTTTTGTGTTTCGAGATCCGGTTGTTTGATACTTCTCTTGACTGGTTCTGCTCCCTCCTTTCAGCCTGTCTGCTGTCCTTGTGGGCCCCGTAGGCGAGTACCTTCATCGTGCGGAAACTTCTGTAAGTCCATTGTTACCTCTGGATATCTAAAAATTTGATATACACATTGGACATTTCAGTTTCTTGTGACTGATTTCCGAGTTTTGTTTTCTTGATGGACAGTTGATAAACTGGTGAAAGGAAAGGCAAATACAGCACATTGTGTCAGATTTCCAGGTGATTGGTATGATCTTTGGGCTGTGTGTGTGTGGTTTCTTCTTTTGTAATCGTTACTTTTACATCATTTCTGCTATAAATGAAGTGATCAGTGAAAATTGACCGGCCTTTTTCCTGGTAAGGTTGTGCAATGTTGGTTGATTATCTTGCTCCTGATGAATATATAGGGATCAACTCTACCCGGAAGCTAGGCATTTTAACTTCCCTTCTTTTGCATTTCTTTCACTATCAGTGTGATGGATGCATAACTTAGATTGATGATCATTTTGTGGAATTTTATTGCAGAAAGAGTTTGTGCCATATTTGGGAAGTTGTTGTGATATGTGTCATGATGGTTGCTCTAGCTAGCTTGAGGAAACCTTTGTGTCAGCATCGTTTACGATCTTGTGACTTTTGTTATGTTTTGTTGAATGTCGGAGTTTGTCATCCATTTCAAATTTCACTTTCCTAACTTGTGCTGTTGTTCTAGGTTCCATGTTTTTGGGATTGGCCAGAGGTCAGTTGGATTTAGTGTCAAAATTGAAATGAAGGTGGGATCTACAGTCTCGGTATGTTGCTTCTTTTATAGACACATGCTTGTTTTGTGATTGGTATAGTAGTATGTGATTTGATGATGTCCTGTCTAATAGATATAAGATATCCAGTACTGTAATACAGTTTCTTGGATCTGCTCTTATTTTGGCTTTGTAGGAGGTGACATTGGGCCCTGAAAATAGAACAGCTACATCAAGGGACAACTTTCTAAGAGTTAACCTAATTGGAGACTTTGTTGGATACTCTAGCATTCCTTCATTTGAAGACTTTTACCTTGTGGTCCCGAGACAGGTATGCATTTCTTAAATACAATGATTATGATGGATCATGTTGGTACTATGTTAGTTCAGGAGGAGAAACGATAAGCATAATTTGGTGAAAATACTTTTATTTGAAGGCTGAAAACTGTCTTACCTGGTGCTGAGATTTATTATATTTGCTTGGAAGGGGGATTCTGGACAGCAAGAACTGGGGAGGAATTTCTCCATGTGGATGCTACTTGAAAGAGTAAGATTTACTCTGGATGGAGTTGATTGCAATAAAGTTGGAGTCAGTTATGAGGCGTTCAGTGGACAATCAGATTTCTGTTCCTCACCATATTGGAGCTGCTTACATAATCAGCTATGGAATTTCTGGAATGTTAGTATATAGTACATCCGCCATAATCTGAATTCCATTTCATTTTTGGCCTTTTTGGGTTAAGAAATTTCATCCAGCTCATTTAAAATTCAATTTCACCTTATTTCCGACAGGCTGATCAAAACAGAGTATCTAGGAAGCAGCCACCACTGTATGTTGTTGAAGGAAGGTTTCAAAGGGTAAATGAGCACCCAGTTAAGTCTCTGTCCTTGTAATTATCAATATTCACTCTTATTCTTAGCAACTTTGACTTAAAACTGTTTCAGTTCAACTTCAGAATGCAGGGACTCACTCCTTCTCCATTGGAATCACTGAGGTTCTTAATACAAACCTGTTGATAGAACTAAGAGCAGATGACATAGAATATGTCTGCCAAAGGTTTGCTTTTGGCCTTTTTTTCACCAATATGTTTGTTTGATGTTTAATTCTTCGGTTGAGTAACATAGGTTGTCACATTGGGAAATTTGTCAGTATAATAAACAGTAACTTTACAACTCTAACAGATGATACATTTCTGAAGCCATCGTTGTCTCGTAGAAGAATGGTTTCTTTTCGTGTTTCATGTTTCATGACTACATACACTGTTGTGTTGTGCATGGTGTGATGTCTACATTCTATACAGGAGCCCAGGAAAAATCGTTGGAGTCACAGTTCCGACATTCGAAGCCCTAACACAATTTGGAATTGCTACAATTACAGCTCAGAACATAGGAGAAGTGGAAGCATCCTACAGTTTAACGGTATAATTTTATCATGCACAATACTCTGCATAAGTTAGTTGAACATCTTTTCAGTAACTTACAAGACTTTAAGCTTTATATTATCAACAATATAAATAAGTTTTCAAGCTAGAATTGGTCAGTACAACAATTACATGTTTTTGCTGTTGGTGGTATGAGAAGTAGTGGGTTTAAGATATTTTAGTTGCTGCTCTGACAAATTGCTCCATCTTGCAGCTTGGCTGCTCAAAAGGCGTTTCCCTTATGGAGGTACCAGGTGTCAAATAGTTCAATTATGCTTCATTTCCTCATTGTATCTTTGCATGACATAGAACGATCAAAAGTTTTGATGAAGAACATAATTCAAGGGCTAATGAGTACAGGAGCAATTCTTCATCATGAAACCAAATGAAATCGCTACTCAATCATTCAAATTGTATCCAACAACTGATCAAGCTGCAACTTATGTTTGCTCAGGTACCAACGGTCGCCATGTCCCAGTTCAATAATTTTTATCATGCTTTAGCAGAATGTGGGAGCCTTATTATTATTGTCCTGTTGGTGCAGCCATTTTGAAGGACTCTAATTTCAATGAAGTGGATCGAGCCGATTGTCAATTTTCTACAACAGCTACTACTTTAGACAATGGTTCACAGGTTTGTTTAGTTGCTTGATAGACTTTCTCCAGCATGCTTGTTCTCTTTTAAGTTTTGAACTTGCGAAACATTGTTTGGATCAAGTTAGAGATGATCTAAACTTCCATCCAATAGTGCTTCAATTACTGAAAATTACATGGAATTTTCATTCAACTATGAAGATTGATGATCGGTTTGAAAAACTTTTGTAGATTGGTCCTTTCATGCCACCCGGGACAGGACACAACGGGTTCGTAGAGTTTTTCAGAACTCTGTGGAACAAACTGTGGGAAGCTTTGTCAGACTTCATTACTGGAGAAACTTGCAGGTATATCGTATATGTTCTCGAGTGAGTGAACGGCTAGTAGTCATAGATTTTCACCCATTTGCTTCATTCGTCTTGCCACTCGGTCACAAATTAACATATGATTTATCAAAGAACTGGGTCTTGAACTCGTTCGTTAGAGCTTATAGATGACTTAGCTAGTGCACTGCATCATCGTCTTTCTCGCAGAAAGAAATGCAGTGGCTTCTTTGATTTTAGATGCCACATCCAGTACATATGCTTCAGCTGGATGGTGATGTTTGGTCTACTTCTAGCCATTTTCCCAACAGGTAAAAACCCTACCGTATAATTCTTTGTTGTTCAAAATTGAGCACTCAACTAAGGTTTGGTTTATTCACTTATGATTTGCAGTGCTTGTGCTAATCTGGCTTCTACACCAGAAGGGCTTCTTTGACCCTCTTTACGACTGGTGGGAAGATCGCTTTGGCGATCAGAAGCATCAAAGATATCATCATCACAATGATCTCAATCATCACAATGATCTCAATCATCGGAGACATCATCATCACAATGATCTCAATCATCACATTCGTCATGGTAAGAAACACTATCACCACCGTGACCAAGGACTTGGGCACCACCACAAACACGGGACAACACATCAGCGACGAAAAAGCGTCCACGTGCAGCACAATAAGCATTTAGGAGCTGATGCTGACTACAACTACTACCATCTCCACCATGTTAACAAGGATCGGAGCAAGCATCATCAACGACGATCTAGGAAGTCGAGTGTTGTGCATGATGCCCGTTTTGGAGAAATAGGGAATGTCGGTGTCAGGCATCATGGACATAGGGACAAAAGGGAACGTAGAGGGGATTCGAAAGACGGGTAATAGAGAAGTACGAGTGAGATAGACAGTTAATTCGTGTATATAGATTACAATGGCTGGAGATATTGTTGTACATTGTTTTTCTTCTTATAGTATGTTGAATTACAACGCCAAATGTACTACTACAGAGGTATTCAGTCATAACTACAACATTCTGAACAAGGTAAGATGAACTGCAATGCTATCAGTTATCAAGTCCAGTCAATTGATCAGTTCATCCCAACTTCCGAACGACACATTGGAAAATTCCATCTTTTTCGGTACACGATACAGAGTCGATTGATCTTTTTTATGCTTCAACCGTTCAACGTATGGAAAAGTGATTAGATTACAGGAGTTTTAGCTTTGATGCTGAGAGCTTCGTTAGTTTCCTGTCGTGGTTGAGCATGGAACTTACACTCTCAACCACCAATACAATCTGGAGAACCGACAAGTGGGAAGCATAAACATAAAACATCTCGCTTTATAGTCTATCGGTTATGAAGACGAATAATCGTGTGATTCTAAATGTATCCATGATGCAGAAGCAGAGAGAACGGACATACCTGCAAGCAAGCATAGGCCATTGCAGTTGCATAGTAGAATGTTTGCATTGCCAGTGCCCTGCATATTTCATTATATACATCACGATTCGTGATATAGAATTCATATCAATAATTTCAGAGAGATTTCCGTACCCTCCAAATCCAAAGATTATGCATCACTGGGCTAAGCAGGGACACTCCAACGTATCCACAGAAGAGGAAGAAAGAAAACTGCATATCTGCACAACATATGTAGACAAGGTATTAGAAAAACACAGTTTCTTAGTCTCAAAGTAACTAGTAAAAAGCAGAGGATCTTACCAGCTAATTCATCGAGAAACAATCCCAAGAGGCCTAAATACAGAGCCGAATCACCAACCTGATCCAAAATTGAGTGACAGAGGCGTTACCATTATGTTAAACTACTACATTCTTAGACATCATGAAGTCATACTTTTAAACATACTGTAGAAAAGAAAAAGGACTAATAACGTCAGATCACTTACTGAGGGATATGATTTAAGCATTGAAGAGATGGCCACGTAGATGAAAGCAAGGAAGCAAGGTCGGTGCTTTAGCCGTATCGCCAATGGGATTATCATGAATAGAATATTTGAATGGAAAACGATCAGGAAGAAATCCCGGAAGAAGTCGAAAACTTCAGCAAAGAAGTACCTACATCATAAAGTGCGATAGGAACAGCTCCCAGTAAGTTTTTCAGATAACGCCAAAGTAAAAAATAAGAAGCAATATGGACTCACCATAAAACACCAATATTTGGTGACAGGTCTTCCACTGTAAGTATGAATCCATAAGTTCTGCAAACCAGAGACAGATTTAGAAACTCATTGGAACAGTTTACATAACTGCATTAGGGTGAGCTGCTCGAATATTTAAACAGTAATAGAACTTTCTCATGACCTGATGATGGTGTTTCATTCAATAAAAACCACAACTAATAAGGATAGCAGAAGTCCTATCAGTGGTCTAGCCACAGCATAACCAAAACCAACACATTGGATAAGTACCTTTGAAACATTTCCTTCAGGCTGCCGTATTGCTTGACTGATATGCTGCATAAGACCAACAGATATATTGACCAAAGTGAAGTCCAGACTAACAAATGCAAAACTCTTCTCCAGGAGAAGATGATTTCTTGCTTTGATTGGTTGTTTCCAGCTTTACCGTATTCCTTACATTGTAACAACTTACTAGGTGGAGCATCTGGACCATATCCCAATAGGAGAATCACCTGTAACAATGGCAAAATGATACAAAATAACTAAATAGAATGACAAAATGTTCCATCCACAAACGAAGTTATGTACGGGAGAAAAAAACAAGAGCAAGAATCAGATTAGGAGAGGTTTACCGGTATGATTAGAACTACAGGATATAAGGACAAATGTGTTGCCATGACCCACCCGAAAGCTGCTAGAGGTGCTAGCCCTGTAGGAATCAAAACAACATTGTTCAGTCATGAACACGAGTACCTTTTCTGAAACAAGAATATACTTGGCTATTCAGCCCTTCTTATTCACAGACGTGGTCTACTAATCAAGCACATTCAGTAAAGGAAAGAAAAGAGAACTGAAATGAACTCATAATGAAATTAAGACTCAGCATCTTACCTGTAGCAGCTCCATAAAGAGTCAATATGGTAAAGAGATTCTCCATAGGAGATGTGGACGAACCCACACAAGAAACTATTGTGAAAGGATTCCATAAGTACACTAGAGCAGCAATATCTCCAGAAGAATGTGTACCTGGAGGCAAAATCAATGTTACATCCCATCAGCACGAGCTGATCATTTCAATCAACTCAATGCTATCATGTTTACTACTAAAAAGATGTAGCATCAACAGCCAAAAGGCAGGTCTCTTAGAAAAGCCAACATGTCTCTTTACAATACTTTTTAAACTTTCATATTTTGGTACAATGCTTCCATAACCATGTTTCAAAATTGCTCTGTATTATTGGAAACTATGTATAAGTAGTCTCACCAGAGAAGTTAAATGGCCTGTTCAAAGATAGGGTACCTGAGACTGTGGATTCAGTAAGCAGATTAAGTGAAGTCAAGTGTTTCCTATATGACCTCTGTAGTTTCTGACCAGTAGCACGGATGAGAATAGCACTAATCAAGTCTGCAAGGACAAAAACCAAACTGTACCCAACTGTAAGAGTGAGCGAGTTAAAGGTAGACAACAAGTCAACAACAGCATAAATTCAGGGCCTTTTTGCTGCACTCTAAACACAAAGGCACTCTGAAGAAACCGAAATCACCAATCACAACAAAAAATGTATGAACAAACTATAACGCACACCAAGAATCTGAGAAGTGAGAACACCAAACAGCACTAACAAAGGAGTAGATCAACCATATCAATTTATGTATGATGCAATAGTGATGTCCCCGGATATGCCAAAATAAAGAACGTCCTTTGAAATAACTGATGCTTCTTCTCACTAAACAGCTGTGCAACATTAAAAACGTTATGTATACCTATTCTATTGTAGAAGAATCTCAGAAGTACAATCTATTAAGAACATAAGTACCCAATTCCACAAGGAACCAACATAACAAATAACAGAGAAAGAGTTTCATCTTGCGGAAACCATTTCGGAAATGTATCATAGCAGCACAAGTCATAATGAAAATTGTGAGGGAATTACCTGCACAGAATGTGACTGGGCAGGCCTTCAATTCTGCAATAATAACCAAGTAAGTTGGTATAATTCCACACCACTGAACAAGTATTCTAATCGAACACATGATTATTCATGACAATGATTGTAGAAGATCAGCCTACAAGGGATTAGGCATTAAGAATGCTTCCCAACCAAGTGTCTGAATTCCAAGAAATCTACTATTTTTAATCATTTCTAGGAGAAAGCTGAATCTTCACTAGACTCAAATTTGAATCTTACAGCCAATTTTTACGTTAAAACTACAGAAGAGAGGGTACCTTTTGACAGTAAGAGGCCCAAGAACTGAGAGCAACAATGGAGAACCATGGTACATGGATCCTACAAACACAAAACTAAGAAAAATCAACCAACCTACTCAAGCAAATAACCAATCCTAACAATTTCCAACACAATTCAACACCTGTAGCTTGAAAGATCAAACTCTAGGTTCAATGAAACTTACCTGCATAAGGAGACATCGACGATTGCTTCAACCAGTATCCCTCCGCCACTGCAATTAACAAATCCACACCCAAATTTAACAGAGTCAACTATAAATTTAAGCTAAGCCGAGAGATAGAGAGGGATAGGGGGAAGTACGGCGACGAAGGGAGGTGAGAGGAGTGGAGACTTCCGGACGAGAAGACAAGTTGAGATTTCCGGGGAAGTAAATGAGGATCAGTCTGAAGACCACGGAGAACACTGTCCATCGCCAGAAACCTCCTGCGCCACCGCCTGCTTCGTGCGATTTCGTTTTGCTTTCCTCTTCTGTATTGACCGTCGCCATTTTTTCTTAGGTCTGAGCTGAGATTCGCCGGCGAAGATTGTTTCGCCGTATTATTCTGCAGTCCAGTATTGGGCTTGGGCCTCAATTATGAAGGTCAATATATTTGGGCTTTCATACATTAAGCCCAATAACTATGATAATTACATAGGAAGCATACATTAATCTCCTAAACGGCTAAACCTTAAATAATACGAAGTCGATACTATATTACTATGGGATGACTCTGTAACAAATTGAAATTTCAGAACTAATTTGTAACCGGCCCAAAGTTTCAAGACTAATTAAGTATTTGACCTAGATTTTTAACCTCAATATCGCTCTCAACGCCACCACTGGTCAAAAGACTTTCTCATCAGTCTTCGCCTCAAAACCTCACCGCCGAATAATCTGAATCTCCTCTCCGACTTCTCCGATCTAGCAAACATGTCGACCGCCCTAGACATGTCTCTCGAAGATATCATAAAGGCCAACAAGAAGTCTAAGAGCTCTACTCCTTCTTCTTCTAGAGGCAAACCTCCTCGCTCCGCCGGTCCTGGCCCTAGCCGCCGTGGCCCCTCTAATCGCGCCGCCAACAGATCCGCTCCCTATTCCAAGGTCATTACTTACGATTTTCAGCAATTATTTTACTTCTCAGCTGCTGCGGAGCTCCTCTTCGCCGTTGCTTTCAGTATCTAACCTAATCTCCGACACAGCCGTCGCAAGCTCCGGAATCTTCCTGGCAGCATGACAAGTTCAATGATGCTTCCGCCGCCGTAGCCTCTGGCCGAGGCTCCCGAGCCGGATCCCTCGAGACTGGGACTAAGATCTATATCTCGAACTTGGATTATGGAGTCTCGGAAGATGATATCAAGGTCAGGCGACTATTCCTTTTCTTCATATGCATCTGTTTTGTAGCTTGAGAATTGAGCTGGTGGATTTGTTTAATTGATGAATTTGTTTTGAATGTTCGCTCTTCTGATACAGGAGCTTTTCTCGGAGGTCGGTGACATGAAGAGATACACGGTTCATTACGACAGGAGTGGGAGATCAGAGGTATTGTCAATGCTCTAGCTTCCCTAGAATAGTTCAGCTTGCTGGAATGGTAGTTTGCTAATTCATCACTCGTGTATTCCAGGGAACTGCTGAAATTGTATTTGCACGTCGAGAAGATGCTATTGCGGCTGTCAAGAGGTATAATAATGTGCAACTTGATGGAAAGCCGATGAAGATTGAGATGGTTGCAAAGAATGTTGCTGCTGCTCCTCAACAGTCTGCAGAAGGCTTCAATCGGAATCAGAACGGTGGTGGCAGAAGGTTAGTTCCCAACCCTATATATGTGATTAGTGATCACTTTGATTTTGAGTGATTCCAAGTTATCACTAGGAAGAGAATCTTTTGAAGTGAAGTTTTTTATTATGGGTAGGTCACAAGGATATGAACATAAAAACCAGTGCTTTCATATCTGTACCAGTTCTACTTTGAACCACTCATCAAATTGGTCTGGTACAATTCCAATATAGTTACCGTTTATGACGATTTAGCCGGTTCAACCACATACCATTAGACTCACCGGTTTGACTTTTGGTATTATTTTGGAAACCATGATAAGAACTAAACAACCATTCTAGGTTTTGTTTTGCCAAAGAGTAACCTTTGTAGTTGAAAGTTATGAGCTGTTGCTTGCTGAGGTGCCAGCCTTTGCTTTTTGAGACCCTCAGACTGGCTAAATAGAACTAGCTTGAGTTGCGTTGGGTATTCTTGGGGTCTGATTTGCTGAGCATAACAGGCAAGGAAGGGGCCGATCTACTGGAGGGTCACGTGGTGGTGGTGGTGGTGGTGGCGGTGGTGGTGGCGGTCGTGGAGGTAGAGGTGGTAAGGGACGAGGTAGAGGCCGTGCTGAGAAGGAGAAGGTGTCAGCAGAGGATCTTGATGCTGATTTGGAGAAGTATCACTCAGGAGGAGCAATGCAAGAAGACTAGAAGAAAGTCATCTGGCCGACCGCTCAGCGCAACGTGCATCTCATATCAGTCGAGGAAACATGACTGCTGTACTCTTTTTTCTTGTGAGCTGTTATTTATGAACAAAGAAAGCACCTTTATAATTATGTATTGAGTTTCTTACTTCTCCTGACAAAATAGTGCTGCACATTTAGTAAGTCATTCTGTATCTTGAACTTGCAATGCTTTCACTTCTTATTACTGTAATATGTCATGCTTGAAAAACGAGGATATGTGAATGAGCTAAAGGGAGAAGTGTCAAGCTGTAAGCCTGTAACAGACTGCTCACTGACTTATGGTCTTATATCCAGGTAGGTTGCTGAGTTGAGCTAGTTTAGAAGTCTATCAGCTCATATGCTTTCAGATTGTTCTGCAGTGATTCTCATACTGAGCTGGAAATCGTACAGCTTGCTTCTTTGTATTATCAGGTGTTGTTCGAAATCTGAACATCACTGCTGTTGTTGAGCAGTAATCTAATCAAGTACAGTCTGGTCTGCGGGTTGGTATTTTGCTTGCTGATTGATTTTCTTGATATGTAGAAGGTGATTCTGAGATTCTTTCCTCTCTATCTATTAAGAAAGAGCATCAAAATATCCATAAAATTCATGTTTCTGTGTACAAATATCCATAATATTCATCCCACTACTCAGATTCATTTTTTTTAATAGACTCCTTTCGGAGATAATAAATAATGAACACACAGAAGCACACAGAAGAAGTGGAGATAATAAATAACAAACATACAGAAGAAGTAAAATTAAGTTTCAACCAAGATGGTCAAGTCTATCCTGAGAGGGTTTTTTATTGAAAAATTGCTAGGAAGTTAATCAGAGCCATGTAATGATCGACTATTTTATCTGATGACGAAGCGTTAGAAAGTGTCACGGGGAGCTCACATTTCAACTGAAGAATTTTTTTGATTATTGCCCCACCCAGATTGGATGTAACCTGGTAGAAACCAACACTGCGTCGTTCTCAATGTCTTGCAAAAACCTAGATCCCAAACACCAAGTACATGCATCCCTCATCGGTAATAATTCGAGAACAAAAGAATCGACGATATCTGAATATACGTACCCAATTGCACGAAGAACAATACCCACCGAGTTTCGTAGGAACCAACCTGATGAACAATACTCAAATTCATCTTGTTAGAGCATCTACAATGACCCTAAATTTTAAAACTTTATGGTAAAAGCTCCAATTTGATTGAATTTTTTTTTTTTTGTGTGCGTAGCACTCCTGGGCGGGAGCGTGCTATAGATCGTGAACCATCCTATGAGCTAAAAATAAAAAGGAAAAAAGAAGGGGGAAAGGAGGTGGGGGGGGGGGGGAATGACTGTGAACTTGATCAGTTGAAATCTTTAAAAATTTACATTCATGAGAGTTCGAGAGAAAAATCTTGAAAGAGGATCTAAATTCGAAACTTTGGAGCACCGAGCTTGATCACATACATACTTGAATCGAGCAATGGCTTATCCTCAAATCGAGGATAGCTATTATTATGCCCTAATTGGCGAAAATGAGCTCTTATTAGCGAGAAGCCCTAACCGACGAGAATGAGCCCTTATTGGCGAGAATAAGCCCTTATTGGCAAGATTATGTCCTTATTGAAAAGATTATGCCCTTATTGGCGAGTTTGTACCCAAATGGTAAGGGAATAATTGTCATCCGCTCTTCTGTCTCCTTTTTTTTTTTTGGCGTAGCACTCCTGGGCGGGAGTGAGCTATAGATCGTGAACCATCCTAGGAGCTAAAAATAAAAAAGAAAAAAGAAGGGGGAAAGGAGGGGGGTTTGGAGGTTGGGGGGAGGGGGGGTTGGTTGGTTTGATTGAGAAAAAAAACCATTAGTTGAAAATAATAAAACCATTAGTTGGAACCAATTTAAAAAAATTTAAACAATTAGCTTTTATCTATGAGAAAAAAAAAATTAAATGAAACAAACTAAACAAGAACAATTAACGGAAAGTAAATAAATTGAGAGATTAATTAGAGAAAATTAACAAATGAAAAAAAAAAAAGCAAACCATTAATCAAGGTAATAATTATTTGGAGAAAATTAGGGAACAAAAAATTAGCAAACCATTAATTGGGGAAAATTAGAGAATCAAAATTAAGTAATTAACTCTTTAATTAAATCTAAATGATCAAAATTAGCAAACCATTAATAGAGGTAATAATTAATTAAAAAACAATTAACGATATTACCAAAATGCCATCAGCTGAGGTCACCAGCCCACCGCCGCGGCGGCCACCCTCCGCCTCTTCTTCCACGTATCCAACGTCTTGATCCACAGTTGTAACCTTCACCCAGATTAAACGATATTACCAAAACACTTTGTTAATGGTTCCGACTAGATCAAACGGGAGATCTCCGTCATGCGCCTCGTCCGCCACCCGAACGTCGTCCTCCTCTTCGAGGTCATGGCCATTTCCCACACTGAACTTGGTTTTTGTAATTTATTTTACTTACTTCATAATCCCGATGATGGTCCCACCGTAGTCGCCGAAATTGTGAACGCCGGTAACAACGTTAGCAGTGCTGAAGAAAGTCTGAGCGTGGGCGGCCATCCACATGAACAGGCACATCGCCGGCACAGGAAGCAGCGGAATCAAACCCACGACGGATGCCCACATCATAAAGTACCCTACGAAGCACTGGATGGCGACGACCGCGTAAACCACCCACGGCCCGCCGCTTGACGGTGAACGTCGACCGACAGTGACGAAGAAGTAGAGGAGGCTGGAAAGGATGCCGGCGTTGGATCCGATCAAGTAAATTAACATAACTTCTTCCTCCAATTTGATTGATTGATATTAAAAAGAATTGAATTAAATAAATTAAAAAGATGTAATTATAAAAGAGAGAATGATTTGATTGGTTCATTTTATAAAGATTTATGCAAAAATTTTATGTACATAGAGTTTTTGCATAAAACATTATAAAATGAACCAATCAAATTACTCTCCTCTCTTATAATTTCATCTTTTTAATTTATTTAATTTAATTTTTTTAAATATCAACCAATCAAATTGGAGAGATGATGTTAGTAACTGCACTATCTATTTTGTCGGGACATCAGTTTGGAGATTGGATTACCGTTTGGGCCTGCGGATGGAAATAATTTCAGGTCTCGAACTCCGACGAAACGAAAGCTCAGTTTGAGCCCAACCCAATTAGTTTGTAAGCGAGGGAAAGGAAAAGAAAGCGAGGGAATAGCAAAGCTCTTCTCCCGCCGTTTCCCTCCTTCAGTTAGCGGCGGCGGCAGCATTTCCCGATCAGTTTCTCCGTTCCCTTCTGACCCCGACCCAATGGACATAAACGACGGAGAAGAAGAAGAGGAGGAGCTCGAGTTCTCAAGGAATTACTTCCTCTCGAAAGAGCTTAGCAGCTCCACTAAGAAATCCAGCCGCAAGATTTCCGATATCGATCCAGTTGACGAGCAGGTACTGCTCGATTCTCCCCATATTCTCCAATTTTTTCTCCCGATTCTCGGTTCGATTTTTGCTTTCTGATTTACAGGAGCTAAGAACAGCCGCCGCCGACATTCAGCCCAAACATGAAAGAGAGATTGCTTCACTTATGGAGAGCTACAAGAAGTCGTACCCTGAGTGGGTTTCTATGCTCAGGTTGGATTTCCACCCTTTGTAGCTGTTCGATTGAAAAGAGGGATGCAGCATTTTGACTAGCTTTTGCCTAAAATGTTGGAAATTTGAATTTCTCTAACCCTAATTTCTGTTTTCGTTGTTATTGAATAGGAGTGGGTTTGGACTTCTAATGTATGGATTTGGTTCTAAGAAGGCACTGATTGAAGATTTCGCTTCCACAGCATTGACTGAGTATTCCGTTGTTGTAATCAATGGATATGTTCAATCGATCAATCTGAAGCAGGTGAGATGATGAACCCACTTACTGAACCATTTTTGTTTTGTTCATGCTATTCTGTTTGTCTAATGTGCACGGAATGCTTGATATCTGAAATTCAGGTTATGGTGGCAATAGCTGAAGTTTGGTTGGATCAAGTCAAGGCTAAGAAACGGAACTCCCCGTCCAAAGTTAACCAGTCGTTTAATTCTCGATCGGTGGATGATATTCTCTCGTTCTTGGATGAACTAGAAGATGCAGGTGATGATGACAGGTCCTTTGTTTGTGTCATTGTTCACAACATTGACGGGCCTGGTTTGAGAGAGCCTGAAAGCCAGCAGCTTCTCGCACGAATTGCTTCGTGTTCACATATCCGTGTGGTTGCCTCTATTGACCATGTCAATTCTCCTCTCTGTAAGTCTCCGGTTTCGTTTAGATGTTCCAGATTGGTTTCTTGTGCTGAGTTCAGTTCCTAGATTGGTAACTTATTGGTTATGTTATGACATTGTTAGTATGGGACAAGAAGATGGTACACACGCAGTTTAACTGGTACTGGTACCATGTTCCTACCTTTGCACCGTACTCAGTTGAAGGAGTGTTCTTCCGTTGATACTTGCACACAGCAGCACAGCCCAGAGCACTAAAACAGCTGCAATAGTATTGCAGAGTTTGACTCCCAATGCCCAGAGTGTGTTCAGAGTACTTGCAGAGTATCAACTTGCTCATCCTGACGATGAAGGCAATTAAACTCCCACGATTTAACGCTTCATGTTTTATATCATTCAATCGTGTCTGACTAAATCCCCCACCTTTTCCTCCTCCATTTCAGGGATGCCAGTAGATAGCCTGTATGCAACATCAAGAGAGCAGTTCTTCGTGTCTAGCCAGGTGACTTTGAACTCTCATCTGACGGAGTTTAAGGATCACGAGTTGATTAAGATGAGGAGGAACGGTGATGGTCAAGACTGCATCTACGTTCCTCTTTCCCGAGACGGGCTGCAGAAGTTGCTCGAGGAGATCAATCCTTAATGTAACACTGTATGCTATTTGGTAATTGAGTGGAACACAACTCCTTTCAGAATAGATAGTAATATGTTACGTTTCAGTCTAGTGGGATCGTTTCGTTTTAGTGATAAACTTCAGTGATCATTTCTACTTCCCCTTCAGTTTATAAAAAACGTTGCTTAGAGTAGCGACTTAGCGAGTGGATAAACCTGCTAGTAACAGCGCCGTTAGTTGTTGGATGGAACGCGAAATATGCACTTCCCAAACGATGTCGGATTACCTGTTGAGGCTATAATAAGCTATTAATTAAGACATCTAGGGGGCAATTTGTTTAGGTTAATGGTCAAAATTGAGTAATTAGTAGTTAACCAATTGATCGATTGGTCAGGGTGGTCAAAGATGTTTTAACAAGTCGGTCAACGATTAAAATGTGATTAACCGACCTTGAACGAAATAATAGTAAAATAATGAGTTCTGATACTAGTGTTTATTTACATAGTGTATAATTTATGACATTATTCAATTTACATGAAATTTTAAGGTTAAATCAGCTAAATTCGGTAAAAAATTATTAAATCAGTTGCAGTCGGTCAAAATCAGTAATCAAAATTAAGTAAATTATTCCAGTAAAAAAAAGTAGGTTAAACCAAGTGTTAAAAGGTCATAGTTAATTTTGGTTAACCAAATTTTGGCCAGTTTTGAATGATTTTTCGGTCAGTCATCAGTCAAATCTTTTTGCAGGCCAGTTAATCACAAATGAAACGAATGATTAAGCAATTTTAATCGAATAATAATGACCAAATTAACCAACTACCACCAACTGACATCAAACTTGGAATGTGCATGAAAGTGTCAAAGTGTACAGATGACGATAACATCAGTTTAAAGAAAAGGAAACAAAAGAGAGCAATACTGAGATCAAAGGGAACCCCATCCACCACCACCAGGAGTTAGAATCTGCAGAATTTCACCAGCTTCAACCTCAACTGTGTTCTTACCTCCCAAGTTAATCCTCCTCTTATCTTTACTAATCAAATAATTCGCTCCGCGAGCTCCATCCTTACCACCAGCCAAGCCTCTCGGAGAATGGACTCGCCTCTCCGACAAAATGCTGACCACAACCGGCCTCCTGAACTCGATCTCCCTCACTATCCCATCTCCTCCCTTATGAACTCCCGTCCCTCCACTCTCCTCTCTCATCCCGAATCGGTGAAGTACCACCGGATACCTCTGCTCGAATATCTCCGGATCGGTCATCCTGGTGTTGGTCATGTGACATTGCACACCACTCATCCCTTCCCACGTCGGGCCAGCTCCACTCCCTCCTCCGATCGTTTCGTAGTAGCCAAACGTGTCGTCCCCGAACGTGAGGTTGTTCATGCATCCCTGAGAGCAAGCACATGCCTGGAATGCAGTGAGGATGACATCGGTTACTCGCTGAGATGTTAAGACGTTACCTCCCACCACAGCTGCTTTGTCGCTCGGGGAGAGGAATGATCCTTGAGGGATGTGGATTTCGACCGGGGCTAAGCAGCCTTGGTTGAGAGGGATATCTACGTTGACCAAGCAGCGTAGGCAGTAGATGACTGCTGCTGCTGTTACTGCTTCTGGTGCATTCCAGTTTCCATACACCTCTGGACTTGTCCCGCTGAAGTCGAACGATGCTTCACCTTTGTCACCGTTGATCGTGAGTTTCAGATGTATCGTGGAGCCGTCGTCCATGAAATCCTCCTCTTCGATTGTGACAATGGAGGAGTTGTCCGGTGAGACCCTTGCAGCCACGGTCTTGAGCATTTCTCTAACGGCTTCTTCAGCATTTAGTTGGACATAGGTCATGTAAGCCTGAACAGTCTCCAAGCCGTACTGTCCGATGAGCTCTTTGATGAGGACGATTCCTCTCTGATTTGCAGCTATTTGTGCACGTAGATCAGAGAGGTTATCTTGAAGGCGGCGAGTTCCTGGGATTTTATGAACTGAATCATCATCAGAACCGGGGAACTGAAGCAGCTTGATGATCCCATCTTCCTGGAAAACACCCTTTTCCACCAGCTTAAATGCTTTGATTGCTGCACCTTCTTCCCATATGGATTTAGAAAAGGGTGGCATGCTTCCTGGAGTAATACCTCCAATCTCGGCATGGTGGCCTCTGCTAGCCACGAAAAAGAAGAGCTTCCCTTTGTCGAAAACCGGAGTGATGACTGTTATGTCTGGGAGATGGCTACCTCCAGCGCAAGGATGATTAGTGACTAATACATCACCTTCACTCAAGTTGTTACCCCAGTGATTAAGCTGCCACCGAACCGTGCTCGACATAGCTCCAAGATGTACGGGGACATGAGGGGCATTAGCAACCAGACCACCATCAGGACCAAATAGAGCGCAAGAGAAATCTAGCCTTTCCTTTATGTTAGTCGATATCGACGTTCTTTGCAATGTCCGTCCCATTTGCTCGGCTATCCCCATAAACCTGTGATTGAAAATCGAGAGCTGCACCACATCTGCAACTTTCTCAGCAATTTTTACAGTCCCTACGCTAGACTCGATCTCAATTCTAATGTTTCCATACTTGGTTATCATTGCTTTGCATTTAGGCTCTACAATCACTGTACTATTCCCGTTCATGATGATTGCAGGGCCAGGGATCACCTGTCCAGACCCCAGATTCTCGAGCCTGAAAAGCGGTGTCTGATGCCAGCCCTCTCCAAAGTAAACCTGGTATTGACCTTCTATTTTTGGTGTACCAGAAGCGGGTTCCTGTACTTGTGGCTTTAATATGTTTGTAACTCCAATACCACGAACCCTTACATCGCAAACAAGAATGTTCCTGTTCTGTAACTTGAATCCGTACTCTTGCTGGAACAGCTTCACGAATTCCACGTCGTATTCACTTACTGATCCATCTTCATTTACAATTCTCTTCACCATTATGGCTGTATCAGTACCTTCATACCTTAAATTCAAATAGGTTTCTGTCGTTATGTTTTCCTCTCTGAAACCCTGCTCCTGCAATTTTTGTTTTATCTGCTTTAGTAACATACTTTCTCTGCGGGCAGCCTCCGAGACGGAGTCTGGTCCATATACAGCAGAGTATGGCTCTTGAGCCTCTTCCACAACATCTGCTAATCCCATGCCATAAGCACTCAGTATCCCGCAAAACCTATGAACCAGCACTTCTTTCATTCCCAGGGACCTAGCAATAGCACAAGCATGTTGAGGGCCAGCACCTCCAAAACATGCCAGAGCATGATTCCTCGTCTCGTGCCCCTTCATCTCGGTCAACTGTCTTATTGGACGACACATGGTCTCATTTGCAACGTTGATAAAACCGAGAGCAATCTCTTCCACTGACATATCTTTCGCACTTGAATCCTGGCTCTTCCTATATGAGTTTATCTGTTCAGCAAGTTCTCCGAATTGTTTCCTTGTTGCTTCGATGTCTAAGGGCTGATCTTCGTTGGGGCCAAAGATGGCAGGAAAATAATCAGGAATCACATATCCTAGAATGAGGTTAGCATCAGTAACCGACAATTCTCCACCTTTTCGGTAGCAAACAGGACCTGGATGTGCACCAACAGATTCTGGTCCTACCCTGAATGCTCCAAATTGGAACTTTAACTTGGATCCTCCACCAGCAGCAACAGTGTTGATATCTAGCTGAGGTGCCTGTATAATAGCACCAGCAATCTGAGTTTCAAGAACTTGTTCGTAACTCCCAGCATAACGGCTCACATCTGTTGAGGTACCTCCCATGTCAAAGCCAATGAGAGGCTTCTCAGTTTCAAGTCCAAAAAGTGTTTGGGAGTAACCCACAACTCCACCAGCAGGACCAGATAAAACAGCTTTGTGCCCTGAGAACCTACTTTCTGGTGCAAGTCCTCCATCTGATTGCATGAATAGAACATTCACCTTTCCTAACCCTTCATCAAATTTGGATATAAACCCTGATAAGTACTCCTTAATGACCGGGGTTAAATAGGCATCAACACTAGCTGTTAGACCACGAGGAACAGCTCGAACCATTGGGGTCAAAGCCGATGACAACGAAACGTGTTTGAAACCCATACTTAAAGCTACCTTTGCGAGAAGTAGCTCATGTTCAGGAAAAGTATAAGAATGCAGCAAAACTACAGCCAGACACCTTATCCCTTTCTCCAGCAAAGGCTTCAATAGAGGCTCCAAGGCTGCTTCATCAAGTGGTCTCACAACCCTGACAAACTCACTCGAAACTCCTTTAACAACAGATGTCGATGCTGTTGCTGATGATGATTCCTCCTTATCAATTACGAGCTGAACTCTCTCATCAACCTCGATAACCTCCTCGTACAGATTCGAGGGTTTCGATACAGTAAGGTCAAAGATACTGGGCCGAGCCTGGTTGCCAATCTGCAGTAGATCCTTGAAACCCTTAGTGACACAGAGAGCAATCCTTTCTCCTTTTCTCTCCAACAATGCATTGGTAGCCACTGTTGTACCCATCCTAATCCACTCTATCTTATCCGTAGGGATTTTGGAATGACGAGGAATCTTCAAGCCGGTATAATCTTCAAGTATCCTACGAATCCCTTCAACCGGAGCGTCATCATAGTTCGCAGGGTCAACAGACAGAAGTTTCAGAACTCGACCATCACTTTTGCCAGGAATTTCAGCATATACATCAGTAAACGTGCCTCCTCTGTCAATACAAAACCTGAGCTTCTCTTCAATGACACGCCCCATTTGCAGTATTCCCAAGGCCTCGAGAAATTGAATCGAATCTACAATTAAAGCCAAAGAGGAACGATCACGATCACGATAACAAGTAACAAAATGACTCAATATTACTGCACGGTGCCGCGGAAAGTAGCTAACTCAGTGTTCTCGAAACTATATATGACTACATGAGATTCGGTAAAAAAAATGCAATAGCAGCTGATTTGGACTCCGATTCTTGACTGCACGATCAGTTCATCAAATTCCACAGACGAAACGAAGATAGAAGATACCGATATCTAGAGCGAGTGAGGAAAAGGGAGTACGTTACCGGAGAGTGAGGTGTGGCGCCTGTGAAAGAGATGGAAGCGAGCTCCTCAACTGTGAGTGAAGCGGCGGTGCAGACAAGAAAGGGAATCGAACAATAATAGTAAGAACAATGGAATATGAATTCCTAATTGGGGGTTCCCGATTGGGATAATTGAAGCAATGAGGAGTATGTACAGGGAGCAGCCGAGCATAATCAAATAGAGTTGCTTGCCAGATGAAAAATCCTTCACGACTGTCTACGCTGACAGTGACATATGTTACTTAGTCACTTGCAACAAAACTCGACCAACGGACGATAATTATATAGTGCTATTTGCTATATACAAGTCCATGTTTTATTTTTTACAGTTTATATTTTTTCAAAAATCTATTTATTATCTATACTATATTATAAGCATTTATAATATAGGGTCCTCATTTCCAAGCCTCTCTTTGATTGTAGGCCCTCATCCAATGAGAGTTTTTCAAATTTTTAATTGTTTCTTATTTTGACAATTTATGCAAAAAAAAAAAAAAACTGTTTTACTACGAAAAAAATAACTGTTTTTCAATTTTTAAATTTGATGTGGATGTGCAGTAAGTTTCTTCTAAACGAAAGCATTGTTGTTTTGTCAGGTTTTTTCATTTAATTGCTTAATTACTTTTCAAATTTTCATTTATTTTATCATTTAATTGTATCCACTTATTTTTATTTAATCATTTGATAAATTTTACTAATTAACTTCACTTTTTTTCATCAATATGGCTTTTTCGGATGATTTGAGTACAATTATGTAATTAATTAATTAATTATTAAAAACGCCAAACTACAATTATCTTATAACATTAAAAATTAGTTCATTATTTTATTTTAGTAACAATTTGAATTTTATTTTGTAGTCACTATTTAATTGTCATTAATCATAAGAAATTATTTTTAATCAATATTTTATTTTATTTAATCATGATAAACTTATCATAATTTGGTATTCTTTCATTGAGTAATTAGTAGATAATTATATCTTTAATGTGATTTGAAAAAGTAAAAAAATAAGAAGAAATAAATTACCTAAGAATTTATTTATTTTTTTTGGACAAACAGCTAAGAATTTAATGAAAATCCATTAGTGCGCATAAGATGGTTCTTTTATGTTATTATGCTTTATAAAAATATAACAACTTAGAAAGTATCAACTTAGAGAGTAAATTAAAGATATCTCAACTTCTCACTAATTTTTAAAAAATAATGAGAGATTAATTTGGGCATTTTTTTCACCTAATAAAATTTAGCATCTTATATCCTAGATTATTTACGATGTGAGATAATGATTTCAAATTCTCATTTGGACATACAATCAATTATAGTTTTTATATTTTATAATTCATTTTTACTTCATAGATGAATATAAAAACAAAATTTAAACTAAATGAGAAAAAAATTTCTTTCATATAAATTAATTATGCAAAAAAAAAACATCATGAATCAACCAACGGGATGAGTACCAGATCCTCCTTAAGTTTAGACTCCCCACAGATTAAATTTTTTATTTCATATAACATTTATTTTAATTGTTATTTTTGTGAAAAAATTATTTATGTTAATTAAACAAATGACACCACATCCTTTAGATTTACGGAACCTACTCATGGTATGCCCTTAATTTCCTTTAGACTTTTTCTCTACAACTTCTTCATTTCTTTTCTCTATATCTATATCCTATACTACTTCTCTGTCTCTCCAATAGTACTATTTTTTTACAAATTAATAATACTACAATTAGTAGTTAATGGTTAGAGGAAAACAAGTGAAGATGTCAACATTGTTCCTTGCACTTTTTGATCATCTGTTAGCCGATGAGGGAGTCAAGAGTTCCAGAGGTATATGAACTACTAATATTCTTATATGATTTTGATAGACAAACACACACAGAGCTGTTCATTGTGGGCAATCTCAGTTCTCTTCCTCCTAGATATAAATATGGCTACTACCGTGACGACGTCACCACTCATGGTAAATGATTATTCACCAAGCTCGTCTAGAAAGAAGTTTGTCATCTTCTTTTTTGTCTTAATTTAATTTGTTTCATTAGTTAATTGGAGAAGATCTCTTCACATAACTTAAATTTAGATAATTTTTTCATTTATTTACATGTAGATAAATGAGTTGTATTGAATTTTTTGAAGGTGGAGCTACAGATCCAAGAGGCTGACCTGTATGTTGTAACTACCTACGATGGTAGATGAAGAAGAAGATGTTTCCAATGTAGGAGGACTTAGGAATCGTGTGTAGATAGTAAAGTTGAAGTTGTGTCTTTGTTGGTATGTTCGTCGTATAAGAGATTTTAGCGATAAACTATTTTTTTTGTACTTCTTCGTTCTTCTTTAATTGTGATAACTTTATGTTTGAGTTTTTCTTATTCTTACTACTGAGACAAACGAAGTTCGGGCCTTTGTTGCTCCCCACATAAGAAAGTCTCAAAGAGGCGACTAAATTAATTAGTTTGGATTCTAAGGGAGTAAATTGATAATTGTATGATGTCATAATATTTTACACCAAAACCAATAATAATATATTCTACAGGGTGAGAGAGAGAGTTTTTTCGGGAACGTAATAATGTTTGGTTTTTGTATTGACTTAGATGAATCGCAGTTTCTTGAGTTGGGTTGGATCGGGTTGAATTGAGTTTTTAGATGTTGGGTAGTGAATCACTTTTTTAATTGATGTGTCATTTTAAAATCATTGTTTAGGTGTTGTGGTATGAGGTTGAATTTTAGATGAAAAAATGAAAATGGGCGAAAGTATTGATTCATTACCAAGATATTTGTTGAGTTTGTTATCTAGACCAAACTTTATTTAATGAATATCTAGACCAAACTTTATTTGTAAAAAATAACATTTTTTTCTAATTACTTAGTCAATCTTCCTGAAATGAACTATTTATTATAGAACTTCTTCAAAGATTTACCAATTGATGAGTTTTTTTTTACAAGGATAGACCTACACGGCTAGGGGAGGAAAAATAGAGAGTTCACAACCAGATTCGAATACCCAACCTTGAAGCGCCAACTCCATATGTACTTAACGCATCGATTTATTGAGGGATATCTCAATATAATTAAATCTTATAGAACTCAACAATTCAATTAGTTGTAATTAAAGAAAATTAATATATATTAGAGCATAGTAAATTAAAATGTGGTGGTATTTATATTTTTACATTATTAAATAAATTTTGAACGATTAGATAATTATTCACTTTCAACATTTATTTGTTCTAATATTCACATCATCAAGTAGACACATTTGTAGGTAATCTCAAAATAGCCTCTTATACCTTCAAACACAATGTGAATATACTCATTTGTTAATCTTTTATCTTTTGAAAGTAAATAATTTTTAATATATAATTTTAATTATATTATTATTTTATTTACTTAACATTGACCAAAAACACTTATTACAATTCCGGGCAACGGGCCGGAAACAAAACTAGTTATTATTATGCAAATATAAAAGAGACCCCTTTTTATTCTTTCTCTCCTTAAGTGTAGGGATTCCACCAATCAAATATTTTCTTTTTCTTTTTTTCTTAATATCATTTAGTTTTTCATCTCTCTTTTTTATCCCACTCTCCTACAATTTAGCTTTTAGCCCACAAAATAATTATTATTTAATTTTCATTTAACTCTAATGTATATTTCTTAACGTGAACTATAAATTATATTCAATGAAAAAAAATTATTAATTAATACTTCAGTTTTATTTTATTGTTTAATATATGTCCACTTTTTCATCACTTTTATTCACCAAATAATTTTTATTTCATTTCCTTCTAACTCTAAATTATATTCATTAAAAAATAAAAATTATTAATTAATATTTCAGGTCTTCTTTATTTTTTAATATAGGTTAAAATTTTTAGATTATATTAATATTTATCCTGTACACATTGTACAACAATTATAAAATTAACTTCACTATTAAAAAATGCAATATATTATTTATTCTTCCTACATTATAATTTATAAGTGAAATTAATTGATACATTTTATATTATATATACTATTTCTGGACATACTTAAATAACTAATCATAATTTAGTGTGGTATGTATACTTAATATCATAAATAATATTTCATACTTATAATTATGGGATTTTGACACTTAAATAACATGAAATTTAACCACATTTCAATTTTTGAGGGTTAATACACTTTTTTGCCCCTCTACTATGCAAAGTTAACAAACATGCCATTTTGCTATTTTCTACCCGATTTAACACTCTCTACTTTGAAAACTTTAACAAATACGCTCTCCGTTTATTTTTCATCTATTTTTCGTCTAATGTGTTTTTTTTTAACAAACATACCATGTCTAATGTGTTGATTATACGTGTTATGTCATATTATTTGTCCACGGAGGGACATATTTGTTAAAACCTTCAAAGTAGAGGGCGTTAAATCAGTTAAAATAGTAAAATGGTATGTTTGTTAACTATGCATAGTAGAGGGGCAAGAAGGTGTATTGAACTTTTTTATGAACATAATTTTTCATATATTTTAAACAAATGGCTTCAACGCTTACAATTTTATTTTGTAATCAATAATTTAAATGTTCGGTTTACAAAATAATATTTATAAAAGTAAATGAGCAATCAAATAGGCTTAAATATAAATAATTTAATGAACTGAATATATACAAAAAAGAACAATATCATATGTTCATATATTTATATCTATATTGCCTTGAGAAACTAATTTTGGATTATTTTCATCTATATATATTTTCTATAAACAAAGTTAAAAAACCCTCACTGTCTACTGTAATTATACTTTATATATTATAAATTATATATCCTATATAAAATTTGATAAGATGTTAATAATTGAACCATGTGCACTTTGACCACAATCCTACATTTATCTAATCTATAGAAAACATTTGATGATTTCTTCAACATTTTTATCTTTAAAATTTTATTTCATAATTATAATTAAGCCTTTGGATATCTTCAAAATTAAATTATCAACCAAAATTTTAGGCATAAATAATTAGATTAATTGAAGAAATATTAAAAATAATAGAAATATCTATTATCACTACAAAAAAAAACAGGGGTTTAGCGTCGGTCAGAGACGCGTTATGGCGTCGGTCGGCAAAACCGACGCCAGATGTGGTGACGTTAAAATTTAGCGTCGGTTTTAGGTCGACCGACACTAAGACACGGACCGACCGACGCTAAAGCCACTTGGAAATCACAAAAAAAAAGTAGCTACAACAGCAGCTACTTCCTTCTTCTTCTTTCTTCTTCTTCTTCTCCTCTGTTCTTCTTCATCCTTCTTCTTCTTTCTTCTTTCTTCTTCTTCTTCTTCTTCTCATCTGTTCTTCTTCATCCTTCTTCTTCTTTCTTCTTCCTTCTTCTTCTTCTTCTCCTGCGTCCTTCTTCTTCTTTCTGCTCCTTCTTCTTCTTTCTTCTTCTCTTCTATTCTTCTACGTCCTTCTTCTTCTTTCTGCTTCTTCTTTCTTCTTCTTCTTCTCTTTTATTCTTCTTCTTCTTTCTTCTTCTTCTTCTTCTTCTCCTCTGTTGCTTCTTCTTCTTGATCTGCTGCTTCTTCTTCTCATCTGGACACAGAAAAAAGAAGAAAGAGTTAGGGTAGACACAAAAATTGAAGTTGAGAGAAAAAAATTGAAGTTGAGAGAAAAAAATTGAAATTGAGGTTTAGGAGTGGAAGATGAAGAAGAAGAAGAAGAAGAAGAAGAAGAAGAAGAAGAAGAAGAAGAAGAGAGAAGAAGAAGAAGAAGAAGAGAAGAAGAAGAGAGGTTTGGGAGATTGGAGAGGAAGAAGAAGAAGAAGAAGAGAGGGAGGCGGCTGGAAGAAGAAGATAGGGAAAAAGAGAGAATGGAGGCGACTGCATAGGGTTTCAGCGTATTTAGGGTTAGTATTTAGCGTCGGTCGGGTTAGTATTCAGCGTCGGTCGACCAAACGACCGACGCCAAAACGCGAGATTCTATTTAGCGTCGGTCGACCGGTCGACCGACGCTAAATACTTTCGTTTCAACCGACGCCAAAACGCTGTTTTTTTGTAGTGTATCTATTGATATCATAGACTTCTTTCATAAATTTTCCTTGCTATAATTAATAAAATAAAGTATTAGATGGTAATCATATAACTATAGCATTTTTAACTATACCAGCGATCAAATTGGTGAGTCTAATGATATCTGGTTCAACCACTCAAATTGTTATAAATCGTAGTTGAACAATAATTATATCAAATCTAACAGGTTGGACCCTCTGTGATTGTACGATTTTAAAATAGGGTCAAAAACACTGGCGGTCATCTAAGTATGGGTCATGTAACAGTGTGGTCACCTAAGTTTGTAAATCATACAGATATGCATCTCTGACGATTTTTCACTGAATCTCCTGTGAATTTGCTAGCTCAGAGGGCAACATCAGCCAACAAAATAATATTGTTAACATGGAGAAGATGGAATAAAAATATTTTGTTGCTGATGTGACCCTCTGAGCTGGCAAATTCACTAGAGATTGGTATAAAATCGACGGAGATGCCTATCATTTACGATTTACAAACTTCGATGACCACGCTATTACAAAACATAGTTAGGTGACCACGCTGTTACATGACCCCTACTTAAGTGACCGCCAATGTTTTTGACCCTTTTAAAATATTATATACAAGTATTAAAATAAATCATACTATGACATTCAAGATAATCTAATATGCAAACTTATATCAATTAATACTTTTGAAATATAATTGTAGCATTAATTAAAATTACTTTTTTTGGATGAATTTTACTATTATTTTTTATATTAACATGTTTAATATAAAATTTTGATATTAACTATCTAAAGTCCAAATACTAGAATCGTAAACTCATAAACTCAATTTTACATCTTAAACCCTTAATTTTCTAAACTTTAACCATAAAAAATTGTAACTGTAAAACCTTAAATCTCCTGAACAGGTGATTTCACTATAGTACTACTAATAAAATAACTAATTATGCATTTATCATCATTTTCAAACTTACACCTTAAATCTTTCTAGACGAGATCGCCTCGATTGAGGTGATATATTTTTCTTAAAAGAAATACTTATGTATTTGAAATATAAAAAAATACTAAAATATAGAAAATCTATCTTTGAACTTATTAGTTATTTTTTATTAGGATATTAAATAAATAGCATCAGAGAATAAAAAATATATAAGTTAGAAATTTTTTTTTAAAATGTGTACATTGAGGGGTAAAGTGATAGTATAATTTTCCAAAATTAACATATTTTTATATAGATGATTGAGTTTTTAACTCCTTGTTCCAAAAAAACTTTCTATCTCTCTCAATTGATTGTGATTCTTGGTATCTGGGTATCGATCAACCATCCAACTCCAGAAGAGGGCTTTCCTCGCTTTTGATTTCTGCGGTTGCGGTTGCGGTTGCGGTTGCTTGGCTTGTTTCTATTGAAACCACGCCGATTCAGCGCTACTTGTCGATCTCTCATTCTTTTTTCACCTTGTGTTAGTCTTCCGACGTGACTGACAAATCCCTTCAGTTGGGTCATCGAAGAAGGGTTTGCTTGCTGCTGCTGAATTGGAGATTCTCTTCTAAGCTTGGTACGTCTCTAAATTGTTTGCTGGGAACTAAGAAGTGCAATGACAACTGAATTTAATGGAACCTGTTTTTCCCCTTTTAGTGTTAAATGTTGCCCCAGAAGTACATTATCATCGCCGACCCGGATCCTGATTTCGCGACGGGTGAGTTGTTTGTGAATTTAGGGTTTTCTGCTTTTGGTGGAATTCATACAAACCAGAAGATTCAGTAATCATCCTGAACTGGGATTTGGATACGAATGTTTGTAATTGAAATGCTAACTACCAATGCTTGTCTCTTAGGTCGTATTCAAATGATGTTTCTGCTTCATATTTCTTTTTGGGGTTTGTTCTTATTATCCTTTGCAGAGCTTCAGACTTTGTTTCCCTGATATGGATCATTGACGAACCCTCTGGCATAAATTAACATTTGTAGTTAAGAAAATCAATCCCTGTTTACAGCTATTAGCAGAATGCTATATTTTCTTCAATCATTTCATTTCATTCTCCATTGTAGTAGCTTCTAGTTCATGTTTCCGATTCTTATAGGTGTTTGATTGCAGATTGCTCAAATGGGTTCTCCATCTAACATTCCTATGTCTGTCACTGCAACGTCAACTCCAACCCTGGCCTCTTTGTCAACACAAAATGTATGTTCCTCATAATCATGTCTACCTCCTTAATTTCTATGGTTGTTTCCATCATTTGTTGTCCTATTTTCCTAACTACCCATCTGTTGAAAACTCATTAAGCTGAGTCATGTCTTTCAAACTGTAGAAGTTAGGGATTCTGAGCATTATTAGTTCTTAGGAGGCCTGAAAATGTTGGATATTAGAGGGTTTGGTTTATGAACTGACTAGAGTAGGACTTCGCTGTCTTCTCCAGGAGCTTGGCCAGTGCTTAAATTGATTGAAAGAGTAGATCATATGATTAGCTTTTAGGTTTTTTGTTTGAAATTAGTATTAATGGTTTAGGTACCCTGGTAATAATAGTAAAAGTAATAGTAATAGTAATAGTTCATGTGTTTTGATGTGTTGTTATAGGACAATCCAGTAGCATCGCAAAATGACTTGACATGTCGTTCCTACATGTAAGGTTCTAAAGGAGGGGAATCAGTTTTTACCTGTTTACTGAGTTTCCTTAATGGTACTAGTGATACTGCTGCTGCAACAGCTTTGGTTTTGTTTGTATGTTTAGGTTGTCTTGTTGTTTCTTTCTGAGTTTCTGCTGTTCAACTTGGGATCTGGTTTAATACATTATATGTAGGTGTACATAGGTTCTAAAGGAACAGATGAAAGAGGAGAAATGTAATAGTTCATAATGTATATGATTTTGTTCCAGTTTTATGCAGCATCACTGTTCTCTTGGTGGATAAATTGGAGTGCTTGAATTGTGTAAATATATGTATGGCATACTGTACTGATAATGTATGGATAAATCCAACCCTACTAATTTGCTCAATACATCACAAGTCAAGGGATGTGTATATTCAGGAATGTGGTCTGTGTGTCTAATCGATGTATCTGTATCTTGCTGCTTCCAACTGAGTTCAACTGGTTACAAATGCAGTCAGTACTAGGGTGGATCTCATGGTAAAAGGCTGTAAAGTGTTTTAAGTTAACCCCTTTTGGACAATGGTTTTCTTCATGAATATTTCTATGGGTGGCTCATTGTTTGTATGAGATGTGTGGCTCTTGCAACTTGTTATCTTGGGGGAATTTGTTACTTTGGCTGTTTTATCAGTGGAGCAGAGTAGCTAACACATTGACAGTATGTTCATGTTAATACCAGAGGTTGCTGATATATGTGACCCGTAATTGTGTGTAGGTAACCACGAATGCTCATTTCCAAAATGACCTTGGGTTGGATAGTTTGGATACAGTGGAGATAGTGATGTCCCTTGAAGAAGAATTTGGATTCGAGATACCAGATAATGAAGCAGACAAGATCAATAGTATTAGTCTAGTTGTGGACTATATCGCTTCACGCCCTCAAGCAAAGTAGAGAGAGGATTTATGTTAATGGGTTTGGTATGAACAATTTAGCTGCGCTATTATAATGCTGTCCTAGTACTAGTAGTTGGAACATTGTTTGTTTTTGGTGTGGGGTATGAATTAGTAACTTTTGTACAGATTTTTTAAATTTTAGTTATAGATGATTTTTTGTTGCGGATTGTGGTTCAAACCGCACCGAAACCGCTAATCATGCGGTGCGATTTGAACCGAACCGCATTACGAATACGGTGCGGTTTCAACCGTAATATATACGGTGCGGTTCTTGCGGATTTTCATCAATGCGGTGCGGTTCAGTTCAAACTATGGATAAGAGAGGCAAATTTTCCTAATTAGAATGTTATTTTTATCTCCAAATTATTTATTCATTTCTCTAAATGATAATCAAAATTATATATTTCACAAGTTGCGACCCGCCAACAGGCGGGCAAACAACTAGTTGACTAGTATACCCTTATTAATTTGCGCAGTCCATATTTTACTTCGCGCAATCTGTTTTTACTTCGCACAGTCCATGTTTTATTTTGAGTAGTTCGTTTTTACTTCGCGCGGTTCAGGTTTTACTTCGCGCACTCCAGGTTTTACTTTGCGCAGTCCGTTTTTACTTCGCGCAGTCCAGGTTTTACTTCTCGCCGGTTGAACTCTTCACAATGGGAGAACTCGATGGTGTGGGCCCCGCTCAGCGCCACCATCTCCTGGACGAAGAATCCCCTGACAGCGAACATGTCAATCATCTGTGACATAGACATCGACGGAAACAGAAGGTTCCTCGGGACAGAGGAGGACTTGGAGACGCGGTAGTTGAGGCGGCCGAGCGGGACGTTGTAGAAGGGGTCGCCTACCATGGTGATGAGATCTCGAGTGGCGACGGCGAGGATGTCGAAGCAGGAGACGATGTTGGGACATGCGAGCTCGGGGGCAGTCTTGGTGCGGACGACGAGGTCGAAGGCGTCCCCAGGGAGGGATAGGTTGACTTGGGTGTCACGCTCGGCCTTGTTGAAGGAGGTGGAAGAGATCAAGGCGGAGGAGTCGCAGCCGTTGGCGAAGCAGTCGTGGAAGAAGAGGCGGAGGGTTCCGGCGGCGGTGGTGGGGTTGGTGATTTGCTTGTTGGTGACAGTTTCCTGGATGATTTGGGTGAATCTGGGGCAGGATTTGTCATAGTAGTTGTAGGAGAGGCGGGATTCGGAGATTGAGGATAGGCAGAGGAGGAGGGAGGAGAGGAGGAGCAGAATCGGCGGCCGAATAGCCATGATTGTAGTTGATACTATTCATCACGTAGTTGTACCATTTATTCGTATATTTGTACTTTTTATATTATGTGATGGTACCATTCATTGTGAAATTTGACCATTCATATATTTTTATGAATGGTCAATTACAGTATACATTGGGATTCAATCATTCATGTTCGTCATATATTAATAAGGATTGTGTTTTTATTTTGATTATAGAAAATTATATTCTTTGCATATTCTATAGGTGGTATGATCACAATATTATGTATGTGGTACTATTCGTTATTAAATTGTATCATTCATGAAATAAATAAATGATACAATTTAACGATGAATGACATTATAGCCATTTTTCATATAAGAAATTTCATCAATTTCTCACTTTACATAATCCGGTCTAGCATAAACTCTCTCAGCTCGACTCGGTTCATTTGAATCTTAGGCGTGTTAAGATCAATGTCCCTTATTCGTTGGGCTGAATCGCGGCAGGCCACAGTAAGGCCCATATGATGATAAGTTGATATTTAATTAACCTTCTCCTACATGGCAACGGATGGCAAACTTCTGGCACGTGCCAAGTTTTCTCTGGCTTTGCACGCCGACGCGCCAACCAATGAGAAACCAATTCCCATTCCGTCGCCGCGAATTGCCGAAATCAACCAACGGCTCAGATGCAGATCTAAAAGCCGATCCAACGGATTGCTTCAAGCCACCCAGCTTGAACGAGCCCTGTCGGCTGTTGGTTCCGAACATTCTCGAGTGGAGAATGGTCGGAGCAATCTGACACCATTGGATATTTTTCAACCATCCTACGAGCTCTGTTGATTTCGAACATTCTCGAAACCGAAACCCTAAACTTATAAAAACGAATGCTCCTCCCACAACTTCAGCCACATCAAACTTTTTCAGCTCTCTGTTTAGACCTCTACTTTCAATTTCAAACCCTACATTCGTCGATCTTGCATACAACATGGCCGGTAAAGGAGAGGGTCCTGCAATCGGTATCGATCTCGGTACCACTTATTCATGCGTCGGTGTGTGGCAGCATGATCGCGTCGAGATCATCGCCAACGACCAGGGTAACAGGACGACCCCCTCTTACGTCGGATTCACTGATTCCGAACGTTTGATCGGTGATGCCGCCAAGAACCAGGTCGCCATGAACCCTATCAACACTGTTTTCGGTAAGTTCTCTTGTTCCGTCTTCAATGCTCTTGTTTTCGTTTCGTATATCTTTGAATTTAGTTTAGATCTGTATTGTTAATTTGAGTCGAAGCTTTGGATAGAATATGATATAGAATTGCGGATCTGCAGTTGTTCCTCGTTGTTTGTTTCATCGTCTTTGAATAACTGGTCAATCAAGGTTCCTTTGTCTCGACTCTCGATGTTGTTTATGGCGATTTATCTGTTACAATGAACATTCGTTTTTGGGAGAAACTGGTATAATAATGTATGCCTGTTAATTTGAACCCCCTTGAATGAACTTTGAAATCTCTTGGTCGATCTTCTGGATTTGTGTGGTTATAACTTATAAGTGATGTGAGTTTGGAACGATGTTGAAACGATCAGAGTACATGAAGCAGTGAATAAAGTCTTAATGTGTATTCCACGTTTCAAGTATTTGAATAATTGAAACTTGAATTGATTTGTTCTCTCCTCTGTGTAACTTGAATAATGGAAAGTTGTATCAGCCTGAGCTCTATTATACATGTTCTTAAACTCTATTGTAATTGTCAATTGCAGATGCTAAGAGGTTGATCGGAAGACGTTTCAGCGATGCTTCAGTCCAAAGCGACATCAAATTGTGGCCCTTCAAGCTTATCCCTGGTCCAAGTGATAAGCCCATGATTGTTGTCAACTACAAGGGTGAAGAGAAGCAGTTTGCCGCGGAGGAGATTTCGTCCATGGTTCTCATCAAGATGCGTGAGATCGCCGAGGCTTTTCTTGGTACCACCGTGAAGAATGCCGTTGTCACTGTTCCTGCTTACTTCAATGATTCTCAGCGTCAGGCAACCAAGGATGCTGGTGTTATCGCTGGTCTTAACGTCATGAGAATCATCAACGAGCCCACAGCTGCTGCCATTGCATATGGTCTTGACAAGAAGGCTACCAGCGTTGGGGAGAAGAACGTCTTGATCTTTGATCTCGGAGGTGGTACTTTCGATGTCTCCCTTCTCACAATTGAGGAGGGTATCTTCGAGGTCAAGGCCACAGCTGGAGACACCCATCTCGGAGGTGAAGACTTCGACAACAGAATGGTCAACCACTTCGTCCAGGAATTCAAGAGAAAGCACAAGAAGGATATCACTGGAAATCCTAGAGCTCTTAGGAGACTGAGAACATCTTGTGAGAGAGCAAAGAGAACTCTCTCATCCACTGCTCAGACCACCATTGAGATTGACTCCTTGTACGAGGGTGTCGATTTCTACTCCACCATCACCCGTGCTAGATTCGAGGAGCTCAACATGGACCTTTTCAGGAAGTGTATGGAGCCGGTTGAGAAGTGTTTGAGAGATGCCAAGATGGACAAGAGCTCAGTCCACGATGTCGTCCTTGTTGGTGGATCCACCAGAATCCCTAAGGTCCAGCAGCTGCTTCAGGACTTCTTCAATGGCAAGGAGCTTTGCAAGAGCATCAACCCTGACGAGGCTGTTGCTTACGGTGCTGCTGTCCAAGCTGCCATCTTGAGCGGTGAGGGTAACGAGAAGGTTCAGGACCTTCTATTGCTCGATGTCACCCCACTTTCCCTTGGTTTGGAAACTGCCGGAGGTGTGATGACCGTGTTGATCCAAAGGAACACCACCATCCCCACAAAGAAGGAACAAGTCTTCTCAACTTACTCCGACAACCAGCCAGGAGTGTTGATCCAGGTATACGAAGGTGAACGTGCCAGAACAAAAGACAACAACTTGCTCGGTAAATTTGAGCTCTCCGGCATCCCTCCTGCACCCAGAGGAGTTCCTCAGATCACCGTCTGCTTTGACATTGACGCCAATGGCATCCTGAATGTGTCAGCCGAGGACAAGACCACCGGGCAGAAGAACAAGATCACCATCACCAACGACAAGGGACGGCTCTCAAAGGAGGAGATTGAGAAGATGGTTCAGGAAGCTGAGAAGTACAAATCCGAGGATGAAGAGCACAAGAAGAAGGTCGAAGCCAAGAACGCCTTGGAGAACTATTCCTACAACATGAGGAATACGATCAAGGATGAGAAGATCGGAGAGAAGCTGCCTGCAGCAGACAAGAAGAAGATCGAGGATGCTATTGAGGCAGCCATCCAGTGGTTGGACGCCAACCAGCTGGCGGAGGCTGACGAGTTTGAGGACAAGATGAAGGAGTTGGAGAGCCTCTGCAACCCGATCATTGCAAAGATGTACCAGGGAGCTGGTGGTGAAGGTGGAGCTCCGATGGATGATGATGTTCCAGCCGGTGCTAGCGGCGCTGCCGGCCCTAAGATTGAGGAAGTCGACTAAGTTTTCGGTCTTTGATTGTTTATTTGGATATTTAATTTTAGCCCTCTCTTATCTTGCTTTTCGGATTTTATTTTGAATTGGACATGATTGTCTTCTGAACAATATTAGAATTTTCTGCTCTCAGCTATTCTTCGTCTTGTTTATCATCCAGTGGAATTACTGTTTTGTTTTTCCATGGTAGATTAATCATGCAATAGGAATTACTAATGACCTTTCAGAGTGCTTACATGTGTAGCATTCTAATGCTTTTAGAAGCGAACATCATTCATAGAAGCCAGATCTTCTAACAGATGCATAATACTAGTTCTTTTAAAATGTGTATTTAGGACCAAACAGCTAATGAACGTTCACAGTTAATGCTGAATACAGAACAAATAACCTATAATGAATTTAGTCATCGTTGTGAGATCTGAATCATAGATAGTACTCATAATCGATCGATGTAAATTAGTAGCCTTTCTGGTGTACCAGTCTCATTTCACAAATCAAGATCAGCATTGGTTCCTAAGCTCTGTGATTGCAAAACTATCCTGTTCTGATTCGGAATCAGGGTGAAGCCAATAGGGTACGTTTATTGTGATAATCCTCATCTACTTGATCTCTTGTATGATTCTGTAAACATGGAGTCATAATAGAAGTCACAACAGTGCTTCTGTCAGATTATCTGCAACCAATACCAAATTCCTCAACAAACATCACTAGACCTATGAATACATAAAACTCTGAGAATCATTACTACACTGCTATGATTTGGCTAAGTAAATGTGGTTTCACCTGCTGCTGCTATGTACTTTCTCTGATAATCAGAAGAAAAAAAAATAGGCCTAATACACAAATCTAGCCAAACGTCTCAAGAATATGTCAAATCTAGCCAAATTTTTTTGTGTCACTAAACAGGCCAAACGTTTATTAAATATGACAAATCTATCCCATTGACTGATTTGACCATAAACGGTAATGGCAATTTGTGACGAAGCCGTCAGTGCTGTTAGCACCATTGCCACGTCGTCACTTAAAGAAACTTATTTATTCCACATGGGCTGCCACGTGGATTAGGGTTAAATATGAATTAGTCATTCCCCACTACTCCTTTTTCTCTACCCTTTTCCGTCTGCCGTTTCATCTCCGACTTCCATCGTCGTTGAAGGTTCCGAGTCGGCCTCTTCACCGGAAGTTCCATCTTCGTCGTAAAGTCGATTTGGGTGCCAATTCGCTTTCTATGTTTAGCTTCGTCTATAAATTAAATCTTCCTTCCTACTTCTTTTCTTCTCATCAAGATCCCTCTACTGTATTTGATTCGTCTATCATGACGATTCGTTTTCTATGTTTATGGATGGTGCTTTCACCTCGCTTCATTTGGGCACTTGGTGTAGGGGGTTTAGGGATTCGATTTGTCATTACACTAATTCGCCCAAAACATGGTTTAGGGTTCGATTACCTACAGCTGACGGGCAGGGGTATCGTAGAAGTGGTGTTTTTCTTGCAGAGTTTGGGTTTCAATTTAGGGTTCGATGGAAACGCATGGCAGTTCGAGCACCTAAACCCCAAAATTGAGAAACCCTAAATTCGCCGCGACAGAGATGGCCACGCAGCGAGTCTGTCACTGAACCACGAAATCCTCCTCTGCACCTGACTTCATTCCTCCGTCTGTTGATTAATTGTCGTCTGGTGTGGTCAACGTCTGGAGTGAAGCCTTCTCATCGAAATGATTTGGCGATTTTGGTGCCAACTACACCTTACAAATGGAATCCCACCGAAATGCAACTATTCCAGTGGAATAGTAATTTGTTTCCTATACTATTCCAAAACTATTTATTTAAATGTAGCTTACAGCCTTATACAAATATAATTTTTTTATACTTTTTAATTCTTTTTAATTTTAAATATAATTTTTTTTTATACTTTCTATGTTAATGTAATATGGTGGAGTGGTCTTTTATAAATATACCCGGCAAATTGGACAAGTCAAGTTAATTTGGGCGAGTTACTACGGGTTGCAAGTTATTACGGGTCTGGTCATTCGGGTCACAGATCGTCACATTTGAAAATTGCTCTAACCCTAAATTTTCGGGTTATTTCGGGTTACAAGCGATTTCGGGTTACAAGCGCTTCGAGTCATAAACAGATTTAAACATCATTATCACAAAATTATTAAATCAAGTAGACTCAAAATTTACTAAATCAAGTTAAATAATAAATGAGGAATATAATATATAGAAATAGGTATAAAAACAAAGTTTGTAGCCTATACAATATGTATAGAAACACATATTAATGATGTAAGTTATAAATAATTCACTTGAACTAATGATGCAAGATAATATACGAGAATGTCAAAAGCAGTTTTGGAACATATTTTCATATAAAATATGCACCATTTTTATGATTTTGTGAAATTTTACAACTGATAATGTTGTTAGTAACGACATCAATGATTTTTACTGACAATCGATATGGCGTATATTAAGTATAATATTTGTATATGTTATATTTATGAATTATGTCTTACATGATAAAAGAAATAAAATGACAAAATTTATAAAATTGAAAATCATAAATAACAAGTAAGATTAAATATTAAAAAAATATATAAGTGACATTGAAAATAGTAATATTTATAGGTACTACTAAGATTTTTCGGGTCTACATGTCGACCCTAAACCTGACCCTAACCCACCCAAAAATTTGTAGGGTTTTTTGGTTCGGGTGGGTATATGTTAATAAGGATCAAGAAATATTATTATATTTAAAAAAAAAGACCACACCACACCACCATATTGCATTAACATGAAAGTCTTTTGAAAAAGAATTAAAAAGTATAAAAATTTATATCTGTATAAGGCTATAAGCTACGTTTAAATAAATAGTTTTGGAATATAATAGGAAGCAAATTACTATTCCAATGGAATAGTTGCATTTCTGTGGCATTCCAGTTGGCACCTAAATCGCCAAATTATTAGGCGTTTTATAAGCTCTGACAATTTTCCAGCATGTGGCACCTAAATTGCCATAGTTTTTGGCGATGTAGTATACAGTCAGCAAAAATAACCCTACTTTGGTAATTGATTGGCATATTGCCCTATTTTGGGAATAGATTTTGTGGTTTTCGGAAAAAATCCAAGAAATGAACGCTCTCTCTGCGGCTCTCTGCCTCTCTCGTCTCTCCCAATCCAACAGGAAGAAGAGGACCGTACAGTGGATTTCAGAGCCACTTGAATTTAATTTATGCATGGAGATTTATGATTCCCTGCTATGCGATACACCAATACGCATGTTTGAAATACTAATTCATACGTTATTCACTTATAAATTCATACGAGAGACTAATTTATATTTACATTTTGACTATGTATAAATAATTAATACATTTTTCATACTTACGTTTGAATAATTAATATACTTGTCGTACGTACGTGATGCGCAAATTAATGCACACTAGTTTTAACTCAATGGATCGCTCCAAAGAGATCGTTTTTCCCTAGGGTCTTCCTTTCTCTATTACTCAGAAATGTGAATTAAAGCTAATCGAGGTTTCGTTTTGGGTTTGAATTGGTTTATGAAATGAATTAATCTAAGAAAGCAATTAAATCAAACAAAGCAAGTAAAGCAGATTGGGGTTTTGCAGATAGACTAAGGCGGTTGCTTAGACTCGAATCCACGCTAGTTCGGTTAAGATGGATGAACTATGCAATCTCAGTTTCAACAGACTAGATGACTCGACACTTCCTTTGGCAATCTCTACTCCATGGTCAGGACGCAGAGAAACTATCCTATCAAAACCTACAAGTTCCTATGGTCAAGATAACTCGCAAATTGTCAAGAATGCACGAAGAACGATGAAGTGTCACAGAGATATGCAAAGAGATTAGTTTCACCGGCCCTATGGTCAAGACACCGGCTAATTCTAATGACCTCCTAAACTCTAGAATGATTCACGTCCATGGTCAGAACCGCGAAAACAAAGATAAACTCAGAAACTAACAATTGATCAAGTTGTCAGGATCAAAACGTTTAAATTAGGGTTTAGGAGAAATCGCAGCTAAGTCTGAATAAACTTCGATTAACATAAACGGGTTAGAAACCCGAAATCATCCATACAAAATCCTATCTAACGCTTCATCTAATCTAAACAACCCTAAGAGAGTTTAGCTCGACATAGAAATAGAAGAACTCAGAGATACAATGAAAAAAAAAACTGGAGAAGAAGACATCTTACTCCGAGTAAACCTAATCCTGAAGAATCAATAAACTCCCATGTTCTGAGTGAAGCTGTGACCTCCTGCTCTCTCCTCCCTCCTAGCCGAAGCCAACTGCTCCTCTTAATCCTCTCCCCTTTTCTTTCGTCCTCTGCTGCTTCGTTTGATGGGATCCAAAATCCCCCAATAGTGGCCGCTCTCCCCCAAATCCAAGCCAAAGTCCACTTAATTCAATTGAATACCTCTGCTTCTTTTGGACCAAACCAAATACTCCCATCCTTTTTAATCCGATTCAATCCAATGATGAAAATGAGGTGATGATGATTGGGCCACGTTTGGTGGCTAAACTCATTAGCCCAATAATCTTTATGTAATAGGCGCACATCACAATAAATACGATTAGTGCTCATGTGAGCTGAAATTTGGCTCAAAGTGAATTCTTATTTTGCTTATCTCATGTTGATTTATGATTCGATCTCCAATGTCATATATATCCTGAAATGAATAAAAACATGCAAAACAACGTAATACGGTCCAAAGGAGCAAAAGAGAAAAACGATCGAATAATCATCAATATCTCATCTAATCACAACTAAAACACAGTGAATATGTCGTCTAATGCGGGATTGAATACACCAATATTTGAGTGCATCAGTACGATTGAATAATTAATATAATTTTAATACATTCATACACAATACGTATGAATAAACACAATCATTATTCATACGTCGTGTGAATTTTTAACAACAAATTTATATGAAGTATGATACTCATAGTTTTTCCCAATACTAATTCATACACACGTCTAGTACGCTACGTAAGAATACGACGTATGAATTTTTAATAACGAATCTATTCAATGTATAAATAAACATAGTTCGTTCTCAACACTAATTTATACGCATGTTTGGAACACTAATTCATACGTCACTTACTTATCAATTCATATGCAATACTAATTCATACTTACATTTGGAATGCTCCTAAAAATAATTAATAAACTTGTCATACTTGCGTTTGAATAATTAATACACTTGTCATGCGTGTATTTGAATAATTAATAGACTTGTCATACGTACGTTTCAATAACTAATACACTTGTAATATATTCATACACAATAATAATTCATACATACGTTTGGAACACAATAAGCCTACAAACTACAATCCAAAAAGACGAAACTAGTTTCGGCATTTCGGACACACCTACAATAAGGTAAGAACACATATAACCCGTTATAACATGTATAACTCGTTAGAGCACAAAAAACACAAAACCCCGGAAATTTTCAACAAATACCACGAAAGGAAGAAGACTCTTGCATATTTTTAACACAATGCGTAGGTTTGGAACACAATACATATACGTTTGAAATACAATACGTACAGTTAGAACACAATACGTACACGTTTGGAACATAGGAAGCCTAGAAACTACCATCCAAGAACACGAAACTAGTTTCGGCCTTTCGAGCACACCTACAACAAGTTAAGAACACAAATAACCCATTAGAACATAAATAACTCGTTAGAACACGAAGAACACAAAACTAAATCGAATATAAACGTAGGTATCAAACTGACCACAAATATCATCCTCTTCGTGCTTCAGTTCGTGCTCCTACAAAGATTAAGACGTTAAATCAACCAGATATGTAAGTAAAACACTAAAAAGAATTATGAAAGAAAGTAAAACCGACCTATATCGTGTTCTGCGTATGAATGATTTGCTATTTTAGAGTCATACTCGGAGTTTTCCCAATTCAGACGTAGGTTTCTGGGCTCGAAAATAAGAGAGATCATGAGAGAGAAAGATGGGGAAATTCAAAATTAACATTTATGAGGGAGAGAGGTATCAAACTTACCATGAATAGCATCCTCGTTAGGGTTGTATACGAGCCTAGCTGTTTGTGAGCCGCTCAGACTCAGGCTCGGTTTTTTTCCAAAAAAGCTCGTTCGTGAGATAGGCTCGTCGTAAGCGAGCTAGCTCATGAACAAGCTCGTCACCTAAATGAGCCGAGCTCGAGCAAGTATGTTGGTCGGCTCGGCAGGCTCGTGAGCCAACTCGTTTCGTTAGCTCGTTAAGCTAAGCTTGCGAGCTGGCTCAATTGTAACTCATATAATCTTAATCCCTAAATGGTAATTAATAATCAACCCTAATAGTGTAACAAACTAATAATATCCTAAAAGAAGTAATATGGTAATTACTAATTAACGTAATGACTAATTTCCTAGAATTACTCTAATCCCAATTTTGTGAGTCACGAGCCCACGACCAATGGTACATCATTCTTCTCCTCCTGCTCTTTGGAGTCTTTTGCTTTTTTATGGTTGCTAATTTGTTTCTTGAGATGCACGCTGAAAAAGTTCATATGGATTGAAATTTGTGATTTTTTTATATTTTCTATATTTTGTAGCACCTATATCGTATTTTTGTAGAATGCTTAATTTCTTATATTTCTGATATTTTTTATCCCGAGTTTGGCTCGTTTACGATGGCAAACGAGTCTAATTAGGATTTGGCTCGTTTAGCATTATAAACAAGCCAAATCTGGCTCGTTTAGCATTATAAACGAGCCGAATCCGAGCCAGGCTCGTTTAACATAGTAAACGAGCCGAGTTCGAGACGAGCCCGAGCCCAGGCAACCAATAAACGAGCCGAGCCTGAGCTAGCCTATCCGAGCTCGTCACGAGCCAGGGAAAATTAAGGCGAGCCCGAGCCCGAGCTAGGCTGAAGCTCGGCTCAGCTCGGCTCATATACAGCCCTAATCCTCGTGCTTCAGTTTGTGCTCCTACAAAGATTAGGACGTTAAATCGAACGGATTCGCAAGTAAAACACACAAAAAAAACCTATGAAAGGAAGTAAAACCGGCCTATATCATGTGTTGTGTATGATGATTTGTTGTTCGCGAGTTCATACTCAGGGTTTTTCCAATTCAAACGTGTATTTCTAGCTCGAAAATGAGAAAGATGAGGAGAAACGGGAAAGAGAAAGAGGGGAATTCAAAATTAGCATTTATGAGGGAGAGATGTGTGTTTAAATAGGGATTATTTTTTTTTTCTCTCCCTCAAATCCACGTCTGACACGTTTGAATGAACAACGCGGATATGAATTGATTATAACCCACGTTTGAATGAATAACGCACGTATGAATTAATTATATACTCACGTCTAAATGAACAATGCGTGTATGAATTGGGTTTGCCAAACTCTCTATCTTCATTTAGTCACATACGTGCTTATTAATGAACAATGAGTTGTTCAATCCACGTCCGAATTAGGTTTTGTCATATTCTCTCCCTTCATTTAATCATAGACCTATATATAAAGCTTTTCAATCCAAGTCTGAATTTCTACGACCCATTTTGCCACCAATATGCGTTGTCCCACCCCTTTCCCAATTCACCAATAGATTTGATCCAATGGTCATAACTTCAGGATGATCGCGGGTTGAAGCAATCTGACACCACTGAATATTTTTTAACATCCACCCAACGAGCCCTGTTGATTTCGAACATTCTCGAAACCGAAACCCTAAACTTATAAAAACGAATGCTCTTGCCACAACTTCAGCCACATCAAACTTTTTTCAGCTCTCTGTTTAGACCTCTACTTTCAATTTCAAACCCTACATTCGTCGATCTTGCATACAACATGGCCGGTAAAGGAGAGGGTCCTGCAATCGGTATCGATCTCGGTACCACTTATTCATGCGTCGGTGTGTGGCAGCATGATCGCGTCGAGATCATCGCCAACGACCAGGGTAACCGGACGACCCCCTCTTACGTCGGATTCACTGATTCCGAGCGTTTGATCGGTGATGCCGCCAAGAATCAGGTCGCCATGAACCCTATTAACACTGTTTTCGGTAAGTTCTCTTGTTCCATCTTCAATGCTCTTGTTTTCTTTTCGTATGTCTGAAAATTTAGTTTAGATCTGTATTGTTAATTTGAATTGAAGCTTTGGATAGAATTTGATGTAGAATCACGGATCAGCAGCTGTCCATCGTTGTTTGTTTTCATTGTCTTTAATGCATGGTCAATCAAAGTTCCTTTGTCTCGATATGGTTTATGGTGATTTATTTGTTGCACTGAACATTCGTTGTTTGTAGAAGCCTTTTTAATCATGCATGCCTGTTAATTTGAATTTTTGAAAGGTTGATCTCTTGGTCGTTAGTTTGGATGTGTCAGTTTCTTAGTATGGTTATAACTTATAAGTGATGTGAGTTTGGAACGATGTTGAAAACGATCAAAGTACATGAATCATGAATCAGTGAATAAAGTCTTAATGTGTTAGTCATTGTTTCAAGTATTTGAATAATCGGAACTTGAATTGATTATATCAGCCTGAGCTCTATTATACATGTTCTTAAACTCTGTTGTAATTGTCAATTGCAGATGCCAAGAGGTTGATTGGAAGACGTTTCAGCGATGCTTCAGTTCAAAGCGACATCAAATTGTGGCCCTTCAAGCTTATCCCGGACCAGGTGATAAGCCCATGATTGTTGTCAACTACAAGGGTGAAGAGAAGCAGTTTGCCGCCGAGGAGATTTCGTCCATGGTTCTCATCAAGATGCGTGAGATCGCCGAGGCTTTTCTTGGTACCACCGTGAAGAATGCCGTTGTCACTGTTCCTGCTTACTTCAATGATTCTCAGCGTTAGGCAACCAAGGATGCTGGTGTCATTGCTGGTCTATGTTATGCGAATCATCAACGAGCCCACAGCTGCCGCCATTGCTTATGGTCTTGACAAGAAGGCTACCAGCGTTGGTGAGAAGAACGTCTTGATCTTTGATCTCGGAGGTGGTACTTTCGATGTCTCCCTTCTCACCATTGAGGAGGGTATCTTCGAGGTCAAGGCCACAGCTGGAGACACCCATCTCGGAGGTGAAGACTTCGACAACAGAATGGTCAACCACTTCGTCCAGGAATTCAAGAGAAAGCACAAGAAGGATATCACTGGGAACCCAAGAGCTCTCAGGAGATTGAGAACATCTTGTGAGAGGGCAAAGAGAACTCTCTCATCCACTGCTCAGACCACCATTGAGATTGACTCCTTGTACGAGGGTGTCGATTTCTACTCCACCATCACCCGTGCTAGATTTGAGGAGCTCAACATGGACCTTTTCAGGAAGTGCATGGAGCCGGTCGAGAAATGTTTGAGGGATGCCAAGATGGACAAGAGCTCAGTCCATGATGTTGTCCTTGTTGGTGGATCCACCCGAATCCCCAAGGTCCAACAGCTGCTTCAGGACTTCTTCAACGGCAAGGAGCTTTGCAAGAGCATCAACCCCGATGAGGCTGTTGCTTACGGTGCTGCTGTCCAAGCTGCCATCTTGAGCGGTGAGGGTAACGAGAAGGTTCAGGACCTTCTATTGCTCGATGTCACCCCACTTTCCCTTGGTTTGGAAACTGCTGGAGGTGTGATGACCGTGTTGATCCAAAGGAACACCACCATTCCCACAAAGGTGACAGGAGTGTTGATCCAGGTATACGAAGGTGAACGTGCAAGAACAAAAGACAACAACTTGCTCGGCAAATTTGAGCTCTCCGGCATCCCTCCTGCTCCAAGAGGTGTACCCCAGATCACCGTATGCTTCGACATTGATGCCAACGGTATCTTGAACGTGTCAGCTGAGGACAAGACCACTGGGCAGAAGAACAAGATCACTATCACCAACGACAAGGGTCGGCTCTCAAAGGAGGAGATTGAGAAGATGGTTCAGGAAGCCGAGAAGTACAAGTCCGAGGATGAAGAGCACAAGAAGAAGGTTGAAGCCAAGAACGCCCTGGAGAACTATTCCTACAACATGAGGAATACGATCAAGGACGAAAAGATCGGAGAGAAGCTACCTGCAGCTGACAAGAAGAAGATTGAGGATGCTATTGAGGCAGCCATACAGTGGCTTGACGCCAACCAGCTCGCCGAGGCTGACGAGTTTGAGGACAAGATGAAGGAGTTGGAGAGCCTCTGCAACCCGATCATTGCTAAAATGTACCAGGGAGCTGGTGGCGAAGGTGGAGCTCCGATGCACGATGATGTGCCTACCGGTGCTAGCAGCGGTGCCGGCCCTAAGATTGAGGAAGTCGACTAAGTTCTCGGCCGTTGATTGTTACTTTGGATATTTACTTTTTAGCCCACTTGTATCTTGCTTTTCGGATTTTATTTTGTGTTGGTAGTTTATTCTGAATTGGACATGATTGTCTTTTGAACAATATTATAATTTTCTGCTCTCAACTATTCTTCGTCTTGTTCATCATATTAATCAAGCAACTTCGGCAACGTCGAATTGGTCGACCGGCGGCGGCTCGTATCCTGAGTGAAACTCGGCGATCAGGACAAAATTCGAAATTATTGACTTGAAGAGTGTCGAATTTGATTAACGATTAGCTTTTTAACGATTGCCTGGCCAGTGTTTTCTCTTCCGAGCGGCGACGAATACGCATAGAAATTGGCCTTGCCGGCGGCGAAAGGTCGGAGTTCAATATAGGTGTAGTTTGTTTCTTCAACACAATTCATAATGTATTGTACATACACACGTGGAAGCACAAAATTCGAAAAATATATAGAAGAAGAAGACACGCAGGACGGATCTGTACAATAAACCAGAAACAGTAAGCAGAGAAGGAAGATTCCAGATGAAGAGATGAAGATCATATCATCTCTTCCAGCTTCGACTTCTCGTCAAAGTATCTCCCATCCCACCAACGACCCAAGTTTCTTTCGCCACGTCACACGATATTTTGTAGAAATCAGTGTCGTCATATCTCATCACTAGTAATCTTCTATCCATCTCTGCCTCCTCCTTCTCTTCTTCTTCCATCAGCGTCTTCAAATTCTTCCCGTAGTCTTCGCCGGAGCTGACCTGCATCGCATCAGCAGCAGAGCATTTGCCGGCGGAACAGACTCAACACAATTACTACTGTTAAAATTCTTAATCTCTTTCTCTTCCTGCAATACCATGAACCATTTTGAGAACACAGCTCTTGAATCCTCTGTTTCTTCCGCCTCCTCTTCTTCTGCATCTTCATCATCCGAAATGATATCCGACGGCTGTGGGAACGAACCAAAGCATCTGAGATCAAACCTTATGTTTCTAAGACAGGAAAGGAACTGCACCGCGTCCTTCTTGAACCCAAGAGACTCGATCCAGCTGCTGGATCGAGTCTTCCTCTGCTTCCTCTGTTTGTGATGAATTCTCTCAATTCCTTCCATCACAGACTGCCAACTGCCTGCTCTGTGTCTTACCTTGATCTGCCCTGCACAGGTTACTTTGGGTGAAGTAGGTTCCGATACATCCAAACTCATCAGCTTCGTCTTCCCACGTTGCACGGGGCTTGCTTGGTGGCGGCCGGCGCCGGCGCTGGGATAACGGCGGTGGTGAGGCCTGCGGTTTCTGTTCGGTTCGGAGGAATTGTTAACACCTGATCTCGCAGGGCTGCAGATGCGTTTAGGGATTAAGGTGAGATGGGATCTTGGAGGGAAACAAGCGAGAAGATCTGCTGATGGAGCAATGGCTCTTTTGGCTTCTTTGAAACTCATTTTTCTGGTGATCGGACGGAGAGGGAGATTAGCAGTTGATGTTGATGATGATGATGATGGTTGGTTTTAAAATGGAAAAGAAGAAGGAAACTCATAACTCGTATAATACTTACTTTAAATTAGCTTTTTCTCTACAGAAATCATGTCTTTCCACTTTACACCCTTTTAATCTCAATTCAAAGAAAAGGAAAGATCGATTATTCTCCAAGCTTTGATAGTATAGTATACATCCGTAATCATTGCTTGGAAATTTGGGTGCGCCATGGCAATTTGGCAAAGCAAAGCTTCCTTCTTCCTTATCACTAATCTCTCATGGCCCAAAGAAAAGGAGGAACAGACTGGAAAGATGGGGAACTTGAGGAGCCCTTAATAGTGTCTCTCCATGTGATGTCCATGTCCCTTTTTAACATTTCTGATGTTCTCCTTTACTCTAATCTACTTCTGAGATGAAGAACGCGGGTTAGAGTAGAGATACGAAATGAATACTAGTGAAATCTGCTATCTGAAATAGTGTGATTAGACTTAGACAAGGCTACTAAAAGACTAAGTGACAATATGTTTTAGGTTAACCATCCAATCTTTCTGTAGTAAGCTTATGTAACGTTTAGCATTTTTGGCATGCTGATGGTCATTTCCTGTCCTCGTCCATCAACGGGAAACCAACAAATAGTTAGTTGAATGAACATAGAGATAAAATTGAGAAATAGAGTAAAAAGAGAAAGAGATACGACACAACGAGAAACGTGCTTCTCCTCGAAGCATAGTTACCCAACTATACAATTCCCCATTGAACGTTATAGCTAATCCTTTCGTTGTTACTTGATTATAACTTGACAATTGTTCTCTTTGAATACCAAAGCAGACTCTACATAGTTCCATGTATTCAATCCCGAAACATTTGCACATCTATATTCACTCAAGCGTGTTCGACTTTTTTTTTTTATCATTGAAGTTGATGCACAAGTTATTCAACTGATTTGATTTGGTCACATATCTTTTGTGTTGTAACTTCACTTATTCCGCATTGATTTCTTTTCTTTTTTACTTCAATTTATTTTCTAATGGTTGATATATGTAAATTTGTCATCAGAAGCATCAAGTGGCTGTAGTTTAGTGGTAAGAATTCTACGTTGTGGCCGTAGAGACCTGGGCTCGAATCCCAGCAGCCACATTATTTTTTTATTTTTCCACACTCGAATTCCCAGCCGCAACTGACGTTACTGATTGTATGATTCTTATATGTAATTCCGTTTGGCCGTCTATCATTCATTCATTTCCCCTCCTACTCCAGATCCACACTCTCTGTCTGGTTTTACCTCTCCGCTCCAAGCCTTCGTTGCCGTCGCCGATCAATTTTCCGCCTCGCCACCGTGAGTTTTTCCTTTTCTCTATCTCTTGGCTATCTCGATCTATATATGAGAAAAAACGTTTTGACTTAATCTTCCTGTGGTGATTTTTCAGATGTTCGACGATCAGGACTTAGGTTTTTTCGCCAATTTCCTCGGCATCTTCATCTTTCTGCTGGTAATAGCATATCACTTCGTTGTGGCTGATCCCAAGTATGAAGGAAATTGAGCTGTTCTCGCCCCCTTAGGGTTTATCTTCTGTTTTAATTAGACATGCTAGCTTCCTTCCTGTTGACTGAGTTTCTTCCTGTGAACTGGATCTAATAACCTCATCTATAATTGAAATATCTATCCTTTTCCATTTGTGATTTTGTGGCTGCGATGGTATTTCTCTCATCTGCTTCTGGCATTGGAGCTTTAATTATGTTCATGTGTTAGTTAGATGATGGTTTGGTGCAATTGTGAAGCATGGTGAATCCTGAGATCAGACATAAGAATTCATGGCATTGCACACAGAATCGTCTAGTTTAAAATCATTATTTACTTATACGAAGTGTATTTACTTTACAATAGATTTCATACAGATTAACTTGTGTTTCTGGGTTCTCCCATGCTATTAGTTCTTTCACTTGTTTCTCAACCTCTGCTATTTCTCGCATCAAACCATTGATGCAGAACCCTAGCCCACTTAAGCAAAGAATCATCTGACTCTTTAGCTTTTGCTCTGCTTCAGAGGCATCGATGTTGATGCCCAACTCCTTTGTGTGTTGGAGGATACAGTTCACCAGGTCTGAAACTGTTTCTTCATCAGGGCCTAGTGTCTTCAATTCATCACTGGCTGGTGGTTTTCCTAACTCAATGTCGTAAGATGGCGACGCATTTTGCAGATCCTTTAGGGATTTGATGGAAATCACGTCTTGTAAGCATTTCACCGTAGAGCCGACCTTATCTCGGAATAGGTCTAGATCGTCATTTATGTCTCCTAGCTTGTTGCTGTCCAGTCCTAGCTTGTCTGCTCCTTGCGAGAATGTTTCAGTCTCGTAGGAAATGAATCGTAAGAGATCACTCATATTTCGTAGTGATCCTAACATTCTAGTGTAGCAAGCACTGTGAAAGGGCGAAAACCAGAAATTAGGCTCTGCCTCTGCTTCCAGGATGAACTGCTCCAGTTTGTTGATGTGTAATTCCAGTGTGTTCCGTTTATCTCTCTGTGTCATGCTTGAGGAGATCATCTTTTTCCTGTCGGTACATAGAGCCACAGATTCTACTGAGTCTTTCATTGCTTCCAAAGCCCAAGCAGTTTGTGTTCTTGCGAGAGTTGCAGCTCTTGACGGCTGCAGCAGGAACTCGACCGCAAGAAGGCAGATCAATCCTATGCAGGCTTCTGTGATTCTCGCAATCGCAAATTCGCTTGGAGTTGTGTAGTTTTTCCTTCCTAAGATTAGCAGTGCACCAATAACAGCTGAAACACCACCTGCCTGGCCATACATCTTGCTGTGCCTTAGAAAGCTAGCGAAAACAATCCAAGGGAGGACGAGAAGGAATCTCAAGTCCACCATATTGTGGAACAAGAAGCAGCAGAGGATCCCATACACCGATCCCATCGCCGTCCCTTGGGCACGTGCATTGGCGACGGTGAATGTAGCCTGCCTTCCCGTGACGAAGCTGATGGCAATGGTGAGTCCTGACCAGTAACCATTTCTCTTGTCGTATATCAACCCGAGTAGCACTGCAAAACCCAGCGAGAGCGAACATTTGACTGCAAATGTCCACCTTTTCCTTCTTAAACAAAGACCCATATCATTCCATATCTTCTGCAAAATCCCGGGTTTCTCCGATACCTCATCGTCTGTGTTCTTTACTCCCTCCATCTTCATCCCTCCTTGGAGAAGCTCCATGCAGTATAGAAAGAAGAAAGCTGGTAGGTCCTCCTGGGTAGCAGAACCAATCTTCTGCACCCAGTCGTAGCAGCCATTGGAAAAATCTCCAGTAGTTTCTGGAGCTGTGGTTGAATCAGAACTCGTGAGACACTTCGCTTGTTCCAGCTTTAGACCCATTCTTGCTCTCAACCTAACTGATTCCTCTTTAAGCTCGTCATCCATTACAGCAATCGGAAATGAACGAACGTACGAAAGAGCAAGTTCCATCCCCCGGACTGCTGTCTGGACATCATTCAGACTTGCTGCCGGGTCTACACGGAGCTTAGGCCTTAGAAACTTCAGCTGAGGCCTCTCCCATTTCATGCCTCCCTGTAAACAAACGAACCGGAGTTTGTTAGTCAATCGAGCTATGAACAAGTATAAACCCTTTGAGTTTATCAGTTAATCAAACTTACGTGAATCTCTGTGATGCACTGAAGATCCTTGGCTGCTTTAACAGACAAGATCTTCGACTGCGAAATCTTATCGGCAGCAATCTGATTATCTTTTGCGGCGAAGGCCTGAACGAGGAAGTTTAATCTCTCTGAAGCATTCTCGACATATGATTTGCAGGTTTGCTTTACCTGCAGATGATAAATCCGTTAGTTTATGAACAGTCTAGTTAAAACCTAATCATAGTTACAATTTATATCAAGTTCGTATTGTCTTTTATGTGTAGTCTACCAGTTAACATGCTAACTAACATACCTCATAGTAGCCAAGCCGAGGGAAAGGAATCAACACAGCCAAAACCGAAGCCACAGCACCCAAACCGGTACTAGCCGCAACCTGAACCGGATCGAGCAAAACCCCACTCCTACCAATCTCCTCCCCATTCACCACCGTGGCCACGTACACGATCACAATCTGCCCGAACGCTATCCGCTTCGCCAGAAGCGGCGTCGACCTTGGCAGCGCCACCACGAACGCCGTTACTGCCACAGCAGCAGCAGCCGCACCTTCGTTACTCCGAGCGAACCTCTCGGGTCCCACGAGCCACAACGTGAGAGCCGAGGTGGCCATCACCTGGACAGTAGCGTACAAGGCGCATAGGCAGCCTCTGATGACGTGTCCCAGCGAGGCGTCGGTCACGATCAGGACGGTGGTGACGTAGGAAAAGGCGGGAAAGGCTACGAGTTTCCGAACCGGTTTGGGACCGTAGAGGACGGTGGTTCCGACTATTGTGCAGGCTACGAGGGTTCTTAGTGCTGAGTAGAAACGCTTGAGCCAGAGCTCTTTGGTCGACATTTCTTTTAGTAATGTTTGTTTGATCTTTGAAATGAGTTTGAAGGAATGTTTGGGTTGGGAAGGAAGGGTCGGGTGATTATATTACGATGTTTGTGCAGTTTTAAAGCATAATCATAAAGAAAATTAATAAGAAAGAAGTGTCATATTTCATGAATAGAATAAAGAAATGACTTGTAGCTTCAGAAATATAATAATTTTATATATGTGGCTACGAAATTATGCATAATTTGAACTGATTGAGCTGAATTTAATGCAACACTTTAGTCACGTCCGTATTGCAGTAAATTAAGTACCATAATTTAAGACAATTTCTAAAGTATGTAGGAATGTTTTTTTAGTCGTATCAACTCTAGGTTATGGAGAAGAAAAGATAACGAAACTATCTAGGGTGTTTGTCGGAAAGAAAAGAACGATTCTAACGAGAACACATTGTTGATCGTTGGTAAGGTAAGATTGATAAGAAATAAGGAGGATGGAAGGAATGGTGAAGAGTATCGGGCAATATAATGTGTTGGTTTTATAAATTTGAATATTAATTGAAGGATGAGAAGCTACTAATCAACGTTTTGGGGATTTTAGAGCTTCTCCTTCATTCTAGGAATGAGGGTATTTTGGATAAAAATTGATTTTGGCAAACAAAATTTTTTGATTCTTTTCTCACGAACAAGGATCAAACTCTCAACCTCATGTTTAAGAGACAAAGTGAACAACCAACAATGCCACACCTAATGATTGAAGTAGTTTACTATTTAATCAAAGAAAAGTTGCAGTGTTTTCAACGTAACAACAATAAAGCATAATTATAATGCTTTTATTTATTATATTCCAACAATTGATAACAAATTTATAATTTTTTACCAACATATGAATCAAATTATTATATATTAAAAAGTAGAAAAAATTCAACCACACTTCTAAGTAATCTAAATAAAAATAAAAATAAATATTTTTTGGTAAAATATTAACACAAAAAATCGGCCAATGGGCTGTCTACAATTATTTTTTAATTCTTTGGCAGGTATATCTTTAATTTTTTTTTTTAAATATCTTTAGTTTTTTAAATTTCAAATTATATTTTCTATTACATGTCAACAATGACGTGGTAAAATTGCCAAAAAAATACACCGCTGACGTTAGTAGGACTGCTCTGAACCCGTATTAAAGTAATGAGTTCACTTTGTAAAGAATTTAAAATTTAGGAGGTACGAAGACACTCGACTGAGTTTGGAGAGGATAGGAAGCCCCGTGGCCAACTCGAAGGGGCTGTGTCCAGACGTACTAAATATTTAATGTTTTAAATATTTATCTTATGTTGAAGTCGGCCAACAGGCCGCGACTAATCTAGTCTATTTAAAAAGGAGAATATACAGTGAGAAGCAAATTGTAAGATGGTGAATAATGGAATAGATGTTATATTCAGGTAAGCCTAATTATTTAAAGGGATCGAATTATGCATTGCCAGATATTTTGTGCTGATCTATAATAATCATAGTTGGTTGAGAGTAGAGGGAATTCACCCATACCAAGCACATTTTAATACATTATGATGTGTGGAATTAATTCTGTTTGTTTATGTTATAAATAATACTAGTACTTAATTCCCTTTTCCCCTTTGGTTTCCCAGAGTTAGGGGGAACTAGTACAAACCCTTGGCTATTCTTGAAAGATTCTAAATCCATATATGTATGCTATCTCTGTGGCGCCATGGCACTGCTTGGTCGGCAAATTGATCATAAATTAGACACAAATGGATTGGGGGATAGCTAGCTGTCACGAATTTACAAAAAGGCCCGATGATAAAATCTGGTTCCCATGCATCAGTAATTAATTAGTCACACTCACATCACAACGAGGACCTATTCACTTGGGTTGTAAAATTTGTGATCCAAAAACGCTGAATTTGTCCCAAATCTTTGAAAAAATATCCTATTTTTCTGCATGGCTGCTTTCCTTCCCCAGGTATTATCATTGGAATTTGGCATGGTGCAGTTTGTCGCTGCATGCATATTTGAGCTAATGAGTTGGTTGGTAATGGGTCATGGATCAATCCCGATAACTCTGGGATTTGAAGTTTCACAAACTTAATTATCTCACTACCATATGCTTATTGTCAGATCAATCGACGTTTCTTTCACGTCCCAAACCGAGTATCATTAGTGAGATCGGGGTTTGTAGTTTTGTAGTTAAAATTACGTAATAATGTATTGTCAATGTTTAAATTTAGGCAAATGTGATAGGAAGCTGGTGCAGCACCAACTAATTCACCATCGTTAGTGGCCGACTGGGCTGTTTGGAAACCCTAAAACTCTTTCCACTCTAGCATAAATAACCCGGACACTATTTGGACTTGTGATTGTTGATGTTAAAAAAACACGCTAAACTTGGGATAATGAAGAAGCAGTCTAGTCATAAATTTAAGTAGAGAATGTGGCATGCAGCTAACAAGATGCTCTACATTACTGGATACACATGACGTTCTGCACCCTTTGACCATAGTGTGGTTCAAAATGATCATAACTTTTCGCAACTTTCGACTACTGACAGCCGACAAGATGCTCTCCGGAATTATATGTACATGGCTCTCCACTTCTGTCTTATTGAATGGTACTCAAAAGTGATATTGAAAAAGAGTGAGCAGGTGGGGTTAGGTGACAGCTGGCCAGCGAGGCCAGTAGCCACATAACCTAAATGCTCTTTCTTCACCACCTGCCTATCACATTTGCGTAAATTTGGACATTGGTAAACACTATGCCATTGACACTTACAATACATTGTTACATGATTCTGACTAGAAACAATATATGGCTAGTAAATCTCTCATAGTATTGAAGCTAAGCAATAAGCATCATCGTGGCTTCTGGGATGTTCGCATATTTGATTTGATGATTGGGGTCCTCATCATTTAGACTATGACAATTGGAGTCAGTTTAACCCTCATATTTTGCAATTAATACCCATATTCCTCCCTTTACCTCAGGGAAAGGGAAAATTAACTTAGAAGAACTTATCAAAGCAGCCATAGCCAAGAGCTTATGATCAGAAGAAGAATTCAGAGTCAATTTCTCGAATGAATTAATGAAACCAAGTCATCATGATGATTGATGATAAAGAAAAAAGCCCATTTAATTTGCATGCAATTTGTCGTAGCTAGCAACTGGGTGACCAAGTCTGAAATCAGTTGAATTTTAGATGTGTGGTGCCACATATATAGAACATGATTCTTTGCTTCAAATGTAATTAATTATATCGGAAATTTCTAGTTTTGTAGTCAAAATTTGGCACATTGCAGAACTATGCACGAAAATAGGTAACGGGTGACATGTGGGTAGCCAGCTCCACTATATAAACACAAATTTGTGCTTTGCTATTAAGGCCCAAACAGTCACGAATCATTGCATTCCAATAATTCGAGTTGTTGAAGAGGGTACTGAATGGATCTTTAATTGTTCACTAACATGCTTCCTCAAATGAAAATCCCATGAAAAGGAAGAAACCCATTCATGGGGATTGAAGTTTGCACCAAAACCTTGTACGAGATAAATTGTTATACTGGGGGCTACCAGGATTCGATGCTGACCTCTCAGTCATCAAAGGCTCTAATACCATGTCACGAACCGTTGCATCATAATAACTCGAGTTGTTAGAAGAGGGTTCTGAATAAATTTTATATTGTTCACTAATACACCACGCTTATATATGTTGCATGATTGGGCGCCAAAACTTTAATATTATACTAAGTTTTGACCCAACCAACCATGCAACATAAACATGATTTGTGCCTTAATTAATATAATTAGCAAAGCACAAATTTGTTTGTGTTTAGTGGAGGTAGGTGGCGAGGCGTTACTCACATGTCACCATTGCCTATTTTTCAAATATAAATGAATAATATATCGCAAACAACAACACATTATTATTACGTATTATTTGACTACAAAACTATAAAACCCTTATATATTGCTGCCACTGATCAGTACTGATGACTAAATTAAATTAAATTGTTGATGTATAGAGTTGATAAGTGTTTGGGTTATGAGGAAGCATGTTAGTGAGGAAGCATGTTAGTGCAATTAAAACTAAAGGTGAGGATGAGAGAGAAAGAGAGAGAGAGAGAGGGTTAGGCGTCCTTAGGGGGGAATTGGGGCCACTGTCGGAATTTCTTCCTCCGGCAAGGGAGTTTATTTTCGGTCATCTTCTCGCCCGGAGGAAAGAGCTCTGCGTACTCTTAGGATTAGGAACTTCGTCTTCAACATCTCGTCTTCTGGCCGCTTTGCAGATGCTCCGTTTAGACTTTCCGTTTCCGGTTTGGGTGTCGAACACTTTGTCTTCGCTAACCTTGAGCTGATGCGCTGGCTGACTTCTACTCTTCAGGAGGCGCTGAACAAAGGGTGGAAACTACCCAAAGGAAAGGCCTTCAGAAGTGGTTCGAGGACTCTTTCGTTGGGTTGTTTTCAGAACAAGGAGATTTCTTTTCTACGGATTAATGAACTCTGTGGTAATGGGAAATCCTTTTTCATCGCGATTCCGATGGATGAGAATCAATTCGGATGGAGCTCTTGCTTGAAATCGATTCAGAGCGTGGTTTCAGATTGGGAAAAAAAGAGCTCTTCTCCTTCAAGCATCCGCTCCTTTGCCGAGATTGTGAAAAGGGGAAAAGAAAAATTGGTGAAACAGATCGCAGTCGAAGAAGGATGTGGAGTTGTTCTCCCAGATTCGGACAAGGAGATTGAACAAAGGTTGTGTCGGCTGTCCAACTGGATCGTCTTCTCCTTTCTCCAAGGTCTCACGGAACCAATTGACTGGAACGCCTTCAGACTTTGGATGAAGAGATGGTGGGGATGCAACTTCGAAGGGGAGATTGTGAACCTGTGAGATGATACTTGGCTTGTCGAATGTGATTCTCTAGAGGAAACGAGTAAAATCACCTCCAGACAGCCGGCTTGGCATTTCAAAAATCGAGAATTGATTGTTCTTCACTGGAATCACGCGGCTGGACGTTTGAGCACCGTTTCTCGGTACGGCTTTCAGTGGGTGCAAATATTTGGGATCCCTGTTCATCTTCGTTCTCTCAAGGTTTTCAAGATGCTAGGCGATAAGTGTGGAGGATTTGTGGATTGTCAGGAGACTGGATTTTCAGCAGTTCGGATCAAGATTAAGGCCAGCTCTTCAATTCCATCTTCGATTCCGCTGAGCTTTAAGGGTATGACTTGGGAGGTGCAGATAGTTCAAGAGCCAATCGGTTTTGCTCCGGTCGAGGTAAAAAAAAGAGTGGGAGTAGAGGATTTGGGAGAAGCTTCGTCCTCTGCTTTGGTCATCGGCGGCGACCCGTTGCAAATGAACGGCGCGGGGACTCGCTGCAGATGGAAGGCGACGGCACTTGTAGGACGGCTAGGGTTGTGACACAACCACTTGCTGCGCCTCTCCTACATGAGCCATGGGCCCCAAATCTCCTTAAGCCCATTAACTCATTGGGACCACCTTTGGCCTGTCATGAGACTCTCTTTACTAATGAAATTGCAAGCAGGCCTTTTGGGTTTAATGAAATGGATTCAAGAACTTGGGCCCAAGAATTCCTTCTTGAAGAGCTGATTTCAGACAGCATGTTAGGGAGAGAGTTTACAGGGGAAGTTGGAGGCTTCACTGCTTCTTCTCATGAGGAGGATGTTGACACTCCCTCCTCTCCTTCATCTTCTCATTCTCTTTCTTCCACAGATTCTGAGGATGACCCAGTCCTATCGGAGGATGAACCTGCCAGTGTTAAAATCTCGTTCGAAAAGCAATGTGAGTTGGTCATTGAAAACAGAAGAAATTTGGCAAGAATTATGGATTTACGTTTTTTAGGTTCGGCTGAAAAAGCACAGGACATGGTATCAAAAGTAGCAAAGGAGGTGTTGTCAAGAAGAGCAGTTTCAGTCCCAAGGTCAAAACAGGAAATGGAGCAAAAAAGACTGAATTGGAGTCTCGGTGATGGCTCCTCGACCCCGTCGGTTAGGACACAGTATGCTTCTTCTAAATATGTCTCACATGAATCCTAAAATTCTCTCGTGGAATGTAAGGGGGATAGGGGATAGAGCTAAGCAGTTTAGAATTAAGCAAAGGGTTAGGGATTTAGGTGTGAATATTTGGTGTTTCCAGGAATCTAAGTTGACTGAAATTGACGGGGGTTTGGTTAAAAGCTTGATTGGGAGGAGAAATGGTTCTTGGGAGTGTGTCAGGTCAGTTGGCTCTCGAGGCGGTATCATCACAATCTGGGATACGGAAGTGGTTCTCTTAGAAAATCATTGGGAAGGCAGATATTGTCTTGTGACTTTATTCAAAAATGTGAGCGATGACTTTGGCTGGATGTTGTGTAACATTTACGGTCCTGTGTACCCTGATGTGAAATTACAATTTCTGGAGGAATTAAGAGGGGTGTTAGATTGGTTGAATTGTCCTGTGTGCTTGATAGGAGACTTCAATATGGTAAGGTCTTTGGATGAAATTTCGGGTTCCCATAGGTCTTTAGTGGAAATGAATGCCTTCAATAGCTTTATTGAGGATTATGGGCTTCAAGATCTCCCTTTAGGTGGGGCTTCTTTTACTTTCTCTAACCTTCAACCGAATGCCTCTCTCTCTAGGATTGACAGGGCGTTGGTGGATGGAGATTGGGAAAGTCACTTTAGCTTTTGTTCCCTTGTGGCTCAAACCCGAACTTGCTCGGATCACTGTTCGCTCATTCTTGATTGCCACAACTCTAGGGCTTTTCTTAGACCGTGGAGATTCGAGTCAATGTGGCTAGATCATCATGAGTTTCAGGATTTGATCATTTTACATGGGAATTTCCCTGATAGAGGAACAGACGGTTTGTTTCGCCTTGCCTCAAAGCTGAAGAGAGTCAAAAGGAAATTGATGGAGTGGAACAAATTGGTGTTTAGGAAGACGGAAGTGGTGATTCATGAGACTCTAGACAAAATTAAGGAGTTAGATGATCTTGAAGAGCAGAATAGTTTAAGTTCAAAGGACAGATTGGAACGGTGTTTACTCAAGTGTGATCTGGATAGGTTGTGGAAAAGGGAGGAGAAGTCTTGGCGTCAAAAGGCAGGGCAACAATGGCTTCAGTTGGGGGACAAGAATACTCATTTTTTCAATCGAGTAGCGAATCAGAATCGATGAAGGAATCTTATCACCACAATTAGGATTGGAGACACCACTTATGACGAGTATGAGGAGTTGGCTAACGCGGTGGTATACTTCTATAAGGAGCTTTATTCAGATATTTTTAGGAGTAGACCGTTTCCTTTCGATCTGAGCTTCTTGACGATTGATCCTAGTACTGCTCAAAGCCTTACTCGGGAGTTCTCTGAAAGTGAGGTTTGGGATGTGGTAAGGAACTGCGAAGGTGAAAAAGCTCCAGGGCCCGATGGTTTCAGTATGGGTTTCTTTAAGGCTCATTGGGATGTTCTCAAGAAGGACATCATGGAGGCCATGAAGGATTTCAGAAGGACAGAAACCCTTCCAAGGAGCTTAAATTGCACTTTCTTATGCTTGAACCCGAAGAAGGATGTTATTGAGGATATCAAGCATCTTCGTCCAATTAGTTTAGTCGGGTGTTTTTATAAGATTCTTTCTAAAACTCTTGCTTCCCGGATGAAAGAGGCTATGGCCACCTGCATCTCCAAGCAATAATGTGCTTTCATTGAAGGCCGCCAAATTTTGGATGCCTCTCTTATAGCAAATGAGCTCATCGACTCCAGGAGAAGAAGCGGAAGACCGGGAGTGATTCTGAAACTTGATATCGAGAAAGCTTTCGATCACACAAATTGGGAATGTCTGCTCCAGACTTTAAGACATATGGGTTTCTCTGAGAAGTGGGTTAGTTGGATCAAATGTTGCATCTCTTCAGCTTACTTTTCAGTTCTGGTGAATGGTGAAGCTAAAGGTTTCTTCCCCAGCCAAAGAGGGTTAAGACAAGGAGACTCTCTCTCCCCCTTCCTCTTTATTATGGTAATGGAAATTCTCTCCCAAATGATGAACAAGGCTAAAATTTTTGGCTTGGTGGAAGGGTTCTACATGGATGAGCAAAATAGGATTGGAGAGGTTCATCACATTCTTTATGCTGATGATGCTTTGATTCTTTGCGATGCTTCAGAGGATCAAATTCAACAAATTTTAGCCATTCTCGTCTGTTTTGAAGCTGTCTCAGGCCTTAAGATCAACATTCACAAATCAGTTTTGTACACAGTGGGGGGCGTTCAAAATGGGGAAAATTTGGCAGCGGTTCTTGGTTGTTCTTTGGGTTCCTTACCAGCTACCTACCTTGGTCTCCCTCTCGGATCCAAGGCTGCTAATAAAGAGATATGGGAACCAGTGCTGGCTAACACAACAAATAGACTGCAAAGCTGGAAAGGCCGTCTCCTTTCCTTTGGAGGTCGGATCACCCTTCTCAAAAGTGTCCTTTCTAGCCTTCCAGTCTATTATCTCTCTTTGTTCAAAGCTCCAGTTTCAGTGATTAAAGATCTGGAGAGGATCCAAAATAGATTCATTTGGGAAGGGAGTGCGGAGGAACGTAAACCTCATTTGGTTGGTTGGGAGAAAGTGAAGATTCCTATTCAGGATGGAGGTCTGGGAATTATGGATCTTCGGATTATGAATGAAGCGTTGTTGGGGAAATGGTCTTGGCGCTTTGTGGTTGAAAGAAACTCATGGTGGCGCCATCTCATTGTGTGTAAGACAAGGAGTGAACAGTCAGACTGGAAACCAAGTTGGGACCTGCAGAACGCAGGGTGGTCGGTTTGGCGAGGTATTGTGATGTCTAGTTCTAGATTTTGGGAGTACGCTCTTCTTGATCCGGGGGGTGGGGGGGTCTCCTTTTGGCATGATGCTTGGGTTTTGGGGGTGAGTTTAGTGGTGAGATTCCCTAGAGTTTTTGTTGATGCTCAGAACAAAGCAGCTTTTCTTTTTGAGTATGTTTCTGTGACTGACAGGTATGAATGGCATGTTCCCCTGAATACCACTCTCAGGGGAGGAGCTGAAGAGGAACGAAAGAGCTTGATGGACTTCCTAGGAAGCTTGCCAGATGGGTGGATTTCTCAGGGACCGGCGTCGATCTCTTGGACCTTAGCCTCATCTGGGATGTTCTCAGTCAACTCGTGGTTCAAATATCTTATTGGACTACAGTTTTCAGGTCTTCCCTCCTTCCCCTTTTCGACGATTTGGATGAAAGGTGCGCCATCTAAGATTTGTGGTTTTCTTTGGCTTTTGATTCATGGTAACATCTCGACCTTCGATAATCTCTCCAAGAGGGGTTTCATTGGCCCGAATTTGTGTGTTCTATGCAGAGCCGACCTCGAGTCGGTGTCGCATTTATTCTTTTCTTGTAAGTTTGCTCGATTGGTTTGGTTTGAGTTCAGTTCCCGGCTTGCCATCCATGGTCCTGCAAGAGTTGTGGCCCGTTCTTTCATTGAAGGATGGCAAACTAGGAACTGCATCAGTAGGTTCGAGAAGTTTGGGAAATATTTATTGCATGCTTTTGTTTGGGTTTTGTGGAGTGAGCGCAACATAGGATTTTTAGAGACTTAGCTTCTGATGTTCACAAACTCGTGTGGCGGATCGCTCTCGCGATAGGGAGGGCTAATGGGGAGGCTACTTCGGACGAGTTTGGGAATTGGATGCGGTTTTGCCATCTTCAGTCAGATGCAGATTGAGGGTCTGGGATGTTTTTCCCATTCTGTTTGGGAGGTACAGAGGTGCGATATTTAGTATAGCTTTTGGGGCTTTGAGGGATGTGTAGCGCCTGTTATTGGGTAGCCGCTACTATTTTTGTTCTGCTCTTGTACAGATGCAGTTTGTATAGGGGGTTTGGTGGGTTAGTTTGAGGAATTATTTTCCTTGCTTGGCTGTATGATCTTTGCCTTTTGGCTGTTTTAATATAAATCTCATTCATAAAAAACAATGGGTATCCGGAAACCCTAATCCTGAATTATTTAGGCGGATATTACTCGTTGATCGGGTAAAGTTGATGAGTACAAGTAAACTCGAATTATTTGCCTAACTTAAAATAAGAGTCTATCAACTAATGGGTACAAGCAAATCTCCAAAAATAAATTTGTTTGAGTTTGACTCAAAACAAACAATATCATATAATTGTTATTGTTAAAATGTTGATAACGAAACATCGGAAGATTTTTTTTTTTTTATGAATGTGTAAATATTATATATCAACAAAACTGCAAAGTGAAACTATACACCCTCTGCAAAACTGCTGAAAATGCAGAATGTAAACAGAAGAAACAAAAACCACTCAAACCAAAACTAACCGCCAAAACACACTGGCCCAAACCAGTGGTGGAGCCAGGAAATTGGTCAAGGGGGTTTGATTGTTGGAAGTTCGTAGTATTTAAAAATTTAATTAAATAATAGATAATTCAATAACACAATGCTTACAATTGTATTGAGAAATAGTGAATGCACAAAATTTACAGAAATCACGACCAAATTTCATATTCTAAAAGCTTTGTATAACAAACTACTTGTCCAAAGCATTATTCAACCATTTATTGTTCATTCGATCTCGAAGATCATTCTTGACATATTTCATAGTCTTGTAAATGTTCTCTCCTATGGGTGCATATACAGTTAAACCACGTTGATGCAAATATACAACCAATTTAGAATTGTTTAATTTTTGCCCGTCCCGAGCTCGAATCGAGCATGAAAAATTGGGCTCGGCTTGGCTAATTTTAAAATATTAAGTTCGAGATCGATTTGACCTCCTTCGTTTAAACTCTTAAATAATTAGCCCGAAAAACTTCAAAAATTGGGCTCGACTAGTTTAAAAATATTGAATTTGAGCTCGATTTGACCTTGTTCATTTAAACTCTTAAAGGAGCTCGAATTTGAGCTCATTGGTAAGTCGAGTTCATGAGCTTAAATTCGAGCTCGACTTGTTTACATCCTCAACTCGAGCTTGATTGTGCGTTATATTATTTAATAGGCTAGACTCTGCATTATCTTTATATAAATTTATGTTAGATTGATGTGGTAGTTTTAATATTTTTCATCCGATTACGAGAATATGATTTCAATCTGGGTTATTATATATATATATATATATATAATATATATATATATATATATATAATATAAATATATTGATATTTTATGAAATACAAGGGGTGCAGCTGCACCCCTTTTCCTTACTTCCCTCCGCCAATGGCCCAAACACAATCCACCCCCATCTGAAAACAACACCATCCCCCCAAAAAAAGAAATCCGTCCTCAACCTGGATCAAACAAAAACGCAAACCAGTGGGACAAATCCATTGTCGAAAACAAAACCGCAACCCTTAACCATCTACCTATGTTACATAGGATCCGATCCGCCACTTGCTTGTCAGAAAGCCTAACATCCTTGAAGATGCGAGCGTTCCTCTCAAGCCAAATAACCCAAAATACCCCATGAAGTAAAACCCTCGACGCTACCGGGAAAGTTGAGGTGGAGTTCATACCTTTCCAAGCCTCTATCAAGTCTCTCACCCCTGCATTGTGAGGACCGTACAAGGAAAGTTTTGAACTCACCCTACCCCATACCGATGAAGTGAACGAGCAATGTATGAACAAATGGTCAATAGACTCCAAATCCCTCTCGCAAAGTGCACACCAATTGATTAACACCATATCTCTTTTTTGGAGGTTATCAATGGAAGCAATCTTCCCGTGCCAAACCATCCACACGAAGCCTTGAATCTTTGTTGGAACCTCCTTCTTCCACACCGCTTTCTCGGGGAACTCCGGAACCGCCCTGAACCACTCTGAAATCAGTACTCTCCTCAAGGAACCGACAGAGAAACATCCCGTGCTCTCCAACCTCCATCTCACAAACGCTGGTCCCGTCGTGATGTGCTGCTCCGGCAGGGCCTCCGGCCGGTCCATCAGGTAATTCCACTCAGAGAAGATAATCATACATTTATCCTAAGTATCGACCCAAGTTAAACGATTTATCAGTCTTCGACTTAGGAGACATTACGCACTACAGACAATGGACATCTCTATCTATCAAACTACGAGATGGTATATAAATCCTCAATTTGCCACATTAATACAATTAAGTAGCAAAATTAGGTAGTGGTTGGTTTGTTTGTTTCCAATTATCTTGTAGCTCTCTCTACCCACCATGCATAACTTTTTCCCGTATGCTCAAACTCGTTAGTGTACGTCATGATGCATGGGATTATGCACTATCTATATAATGATGTTTTGTCACTTGACGCCTACACCTAACTCCAAGTGTCGACCTTCTATACATGATCTCATCTTTCATCGGTAGTTATGTATAGTCACAATATGTTTATAGTGTTTTTTGGTAATTAACCTAAGTATCACCCATTCTCCAATACTTTGGTTCATGTACTTAGTATGTACGTACCACTTATGTTTCCTCTTATAGGCTTCATCTCGATTACATAGTAAACGTATCGTACGACGAGCAAATTACTATAAAAAAAAAGTTTGTTTTAGCTACTATAAATTACAACAGCAAGAAAATGCAGTAGCAAATAGTTGATGTTATGCAATGGTCAATCACTGTTTTCTGTAGTGATTGGTCGTTGCATAACATCAACTATTTGCTACTACATTTTTATGTTGTTGTAATTTATAGTAGCTAAAAGCAAACTTTTTTTATAGGGAACATACCACTTGCATTTTGGCTTAATTCAGAGTTACACACTTCAAATCTACTACATTAATAAAATCAATTAAGTCAATATATAAAATTTAACTGTAAACAGTATTTCGTATCTTCTCACCTCGGACCTAGTGGTAAACACTTGGCTAAATGTTAATACATGCACTTCAGGTTCAACTCCTCTCATAAGCAACTTCAATGATTTTCTTATCGAAAATTATGATTTATCTCTTAAAATAGAAACATAAATAATTACATAATTACAGTTTGGTACATGTGGTGTTTATAAGATGTGGTGGTGACAAAAAAACGTATTCCAACTTGGGACCCTGAACATAAAATAATAGTTCTCAATTTCAAATAAAATACTGTTATAAATAATTTAAAATAAATATAAGTTTTTTTTTTGAGAAAATATAAATATAAGTCGTTTAACGTATTTAAATAGCAAACCAGCCAAGGGCTGGCGTCAATCTAGTATTATAGAGAACATTTCAAGGTAGAGGATTTGGATTGTCATTTCCTAGCTTGTGGACTTTTAGCAATACAAAGGCTAGTAGCATGAGACAATCAATAAGACAATAATAATAATGATTGTCAAGAACCGTTGCATCCCAACAATTCTAGTTGTTAGGAGAGAGTTCTGAATGGATCTTATAGTGTTTACTGTTTACTAACACTCCCTGTCAAAACCTTTCGGTCGTCAAAATCTTTGATACCATGTCAAAAATCGTTGCATCTCAATAACTCGAATTGTTCGGAGAGAATTCTAAATTAACATGACTGATATATAGAACTCTATACCTGAAATATGACCAAAATTTAAGCTAGGGTAGATTTTTAAGTAATAAAAAAAACCCCCTGTGTTTATGCACTTCATACAAGTAAATGGGATTCACATTTCAAATATCCACTAGTTTTTATTGCAATGTGTTAGAGTTTCCATACTTGTTTAAGATAATCCACTATCCATATGTTGTCTCCCAAGTCCCCTACCCAATTCTCTTTGTACCTACCAAATAATGAAGCAACTCCACAAATAATGCTTTGAGTTGGAGAGGGTTGGTTTCGGTTCCCCCTTAAAAAGCTGTTGTATGATAGATTAGACCTAGCTTGGATTACTCAGTTGGTGATAAGAAGATATTCAATTTCTATGAGCACGAGATCATTGATTTTCGTTATATCCTATGAAGGGATTTTCATTATATCTATGAATTTGTTCACCAATCAGCCGATGACGAATGACAACATACCACCTATTACACGCGTTAGTGATCTGTAGGCATATGAGCTTATACGCCCAAGGCAAATACACCACACTCCTAAAAGCAACCATCAGTTTTTTCATGTCTCTCATACACTCATAAGCCCTCATACTCTCTCCACACACACACCTTATAAGAAACCTCTTGAGGAACCTTCAAGGTGCCCAGTGAGAACAAACTATACCTACATTTACTCGATCAACTCTCAAAATCAGACCACTACTCACTAAATCAATCAGCCAAGTCAGATGAAATTTAAAAGAATGTGAGCAAACAAACAATAGATAGTTACAAATTGTCTTAATTTAATTTAGCTTTCTTCCTAAATCTAAATTTTCTTTCCATTCTAGTCACATATATGTAATATTTCTCAGGGTCAAATACTTAAATAATCACTGAACTTTGGGTCGAATTACAAAATACCTAAAACTTCAATTTATTGCAGACTCGTCCCATTAGTACGGACTCCGTTACGATGCGGTATCACCATATATAAATTCACTAATTCTCGTTCCTCTACATCGAAAAAGTTGGTGATCGTGGTGGGCTGGGCTGGGCTCTAACTTGAGTAGGCCCTGAAGCCCATTTGAGAGTATAATAGGCCCAACTAATTAACTAAACTACTTTATGGCCCAGTTGAATTGAGCCCAACCTTCTTCAAAGCACGTGCTGCGTTTGATCGGTGGAGAACCAGGTCGCCATGAACACTGTTTCTGGTAAGTTCTTCCATTGCTCCGTATTGACTTCATTATTTTGCCAATTTGTTAGTTGTGTGGCGGGGAGCATCATTTATTCTGATAATTAATTGAAGTTGGTTGAGCTGCTAACCAGATCCCCACCTACATTCTTTATTTTCTACCTCCAGATCCATTTGCAATCGCTCTCCCAACTTTAGGTTTAGTTTGAGGAGCTACTCTCCAACCTTTCATCACTATAGAATCAAATTCGAGCAACTTCTTCGAGTCCAAGAAAACAGGATTGCGTTTCGATTGTAATGGCGGGATTCCTCTCTGTGCTCAGGCGCATATACCTCTCCGTCTATAACTGGCTTGTCTTCATTGGCTGGCAAGATCCCTTATTCTCTTTCCCAATTTGTGGGGGTTTGTTAGGGTTTCTGAGTTTTTGTCTCTGATCCGCAGGGCACAGGTGTTGTTCCTAGCAGTGAAGACTCTGAGAGAATCAGGTTATGAACATGCGTACAGTGCAGTCGAGAAGCCACTCCACCTCGCTCAAACTGCTGCTGTTTTGGAGGTATGCTTAGCTACTCTTTCACTTTCCAATTACATAATGCGGATTGCTGAATGTCCTTTTGTTTGCTTCTGTTTCCCTTTTCTACGTCTCTGGAACAGATTGTCCATAGTCTAGTGGGTGAGTCTCTCATCTTTCTGTTTCCATCTTTGCAAATGAGGATGAATGTTGGTGTGAAAATAAGTAATTTTGTTTTTGCATTATGAAAGGGTTGATCCGCTCTCCGATATCGGCAACACTCCCACAGATTGCTTCGAGATTGTATCTCACATGGATCGTCTTGTATAGTTTTCCTGAGGTATAGTGACATGTCCTGTAGTTAGGAAGAAGATCTGTTGATGGTATATAGTACTTTGAACTAATCAAGGGTTGTTCTTCGTCTTGGCAGATTCAGACGCACTTCCTTGTTAGCAGTGTGGCCATTAGTTGGTCAATTACTGAGGTAAACTGTTCTGCTTGCTCTGTATAACTGTCACAAGTAGTTAGCAATTTCTAGATTTTCCAGGGCCAAAGCAGTAGATTCTTAGGTCTGCCTGGTAGTGTTCTTATTTCTGAGGCTATAAATAGTCAGTTTTAATGATTCCAGTAGGCAGGAGCAAGAGGTGATTTGCACACTGGAATTTAGTCATTGAATTTTAGTTTGTTGAAATTTTATACCATTGGTCCTCGTTTGGGTTCGGGAATCGGGGCTGGAAATTATTATGTCCCAGTTCCTGACGGAACTGGAATCTGGGAATTCTGCGTTCTAAATCGAGCGAATTCCCTGGAGTTTGAATAAGAATCTGATTCCCAAATCAACCAACTATGGGGTTATCGTCTTGAAGTAATCAATAATTCCAACCATTTCAATTTCAAGATGTTCATGTTAATATCCCCGTGGTTACAATTACAAAATCCAAATGAGGGCTTAGTGTTATTGTTTTTTCTTGTATTGATACATGACAATTCCCTTGTATGTACATTGTCTCCATATTGATGTATGTACATTGTCTCCATATTGATATATGACAATTCCCTTGTATGCACATTATCCAATTGTCTTGTCTATGCTACGCCCTTGTACCAATAATCTGGGATTCATGATTCATCTTGCAAAACAGATTATTCGATATTCATTCTTCGGCATGAAGGAAGCTTTTGGTTCAACACCTTCATTTCTTTTGTGGCTCAGGTATTATAATGTTGCACGAACGAGTGGTCCAAGTGGAAATGGTGGACATCTAGATATATGCTTATCATCATAATGTTGGGTTTTTATTTGTTATGGTATGAAATGCAGGTATAGCACCTTTCTGGTGATGTATCCCATTGGTATCAGCAGCGAAGTTGGTCTAATTTACCTTGCCTTGCCTCACATGAAGGTATCTTACATATCTGATGCTGGTTAAATATCTTAATTCTGGTGATGTCTGAAACTATCTAGGCTTAAAATGTGTTGACAATGCTGCTGGTGATGTTTTGTTTGCAGGCGTCTGATAAGTTCTGCATAAGAATGCCCAACAAATGGAACTTCTCGTTCGATAACTTCTGCGCCGCAGTTCTTGCAATCGGAATCTATATTCCAGGCATGAAACTGCTACCTTTAACCACAATCTTAGATATGTTTATGTATATTGACTTGACTGAGTGGATGGGTTGTTGTTTACTGCAGGGTCTCCTCATTTATACGGGTACATGCTTAGCCAAAGGAGTAAAGCGCTCTCAAAATCAAAGAGGGAGTAGAATTGCAGCCGCAAAGGCTGAATGAATTGCATCCAAAAAGTTGAATCTAATGTTTGTTGTACAAATAACTGAGAACCTCTTTTTGTTTGGGGGATTTGATTTGGTATGGTTCATATTAGATGTGTGTGACTTTGTATGAAATCAATCATATTAGTTATGATTCAATATCACGAATTAATATTGGTCTGTTCATTTCTAATCAACACAGGATTATTTCATATTATCCTTCAGTCTCCTACTCAGCTCAGAGTCAAAGTTTGCATTTATAAATTTCATGTGTCTCCTAGTCGATTATCTTGAGAACGTGATAACTTGGAGTAGTTACTCACTTATAGTGCAGCAGAAAATAATCTTATGCAAAAAATAATCTTCACAAATCATAGTTGACACAATTTCAGGAATGGTAATCATAGAAATTTTAATGGTTTGTTGCTCATTCAGCAAACATAGCCACCTATTTTGGCTGACAGTTACTCTCTATTTCAGAATACAGATGATTTGTCGTTCAGCAAACATAAACGCCTCTTTAGTGGCACGTTTGTCTCTTAGATAATTTCTAAAAAGTATTGTGATATTGTCATTAGTGCTCAATGACAATTATAAGAATTTCTAATCATAGAAATTTTAATGGTTTGTTGTTCGTTCAGAAAACATAGCCGCCTATTTCTGTTGGCAGTTACTCTCTATTTCAGAATTCAAATGGTTTGACGTTCAACAAACATAACCGCCTATTTAGTGGCACGTTTGTCTCTTAGATAACTCCTAAGAATATTATGATATTGTCATTAGTACTCACTTCTTGAGTAGATTATAAGTAATTTACGCCATGTTATCTTCTACCTCCTCACAAAGCTATCTCAATGAAAAAATAACAGTAAAATATCACACCCAAAATTTATTTATCAAAACAGAATTACCTAATACACAGATAGAACAAAGCCCAGCAAAATTATTTAAACACAAATATGTGACTTAAGTATAATCAGTTTTGTGTCACTTTTACACCCTCCCCCTCTTCTTCGGCACTACCATTAACGACTCCGACTTCCGCATAGTAATTCCCAACCTATCATCCATGTTGAAAGTACTGGGGTCCACCTTAGCCTCCCAACTAAACTCGTGAAGCAGCGTGCCGAGTATGAGGTGCAGCACCCGGTGCGCCAATGGGACCCCCGCGCACATCCTCCGACCGGCGCCGAACGGCAAGAACTGGTAATGCTGTCCTCTGTAGTCAACTTTGGAGCCCAAAAACCTATCGGGTTTAAAGCTCCATGGATCCTCCCACTGGGACGGGTCCCGCCCGATTGACCATGCGTTGACCAGAACTTGCGTGTCTTTGGGCACGTGATAGCCCATGAAAGTCGTGTCCCGCATCGCCCGCCGCGGCACCAGGAGCGGGATCGGCGGGTGTAGTCGGAACGTCTCCTTTACTACCGCCTGAAGGAATGGGAGATTGTCTATGTCGGTTTCTTCCATTTTTCGGTTTGGTCCGATTACGGTTTTGAGTTCGGTTTGGACTTTGGTCATTGATTCTGGGTGGCGGAGGAGCTCCGTTAGGGCCCACTCCGTTGTGCTGCTCGTGGTTTCTGATCCCGCCATGAAGATTTCCTGAATTTGACATATTCAGATATTTCTTTGAAACGAAACATAAAAAAATACACTTTGATATTCATAAACAAAACAGTTGTTGATTGATTAAGATTTTTAGAATTAAGTAATTAGATTGATTGTGATGTTCAAGGTAGGGATGGTGGACATATGGATAGTTTTTTTGGTATTTGCTACTCAGATTGCAACATTCAGTATCCCAGTGGTAAATAGTAGTGTTGCAAATAGTATTTGTTACAGTAAATTACTATAGAAAATAGTAATTGCCGTAACTAACATCAACTATTTGCTACTACACTTTTATGTTGTTGTAGTTTTGGAGTAGCTATTTGGTAATGACAGAAAGATATGATTAATTGAGTATATTAACTATATTAGATTTTGACTTTAAAAAAATATATTAGATTTTCTTAAAAAGACAACGACTTTAAATATAGATTTATTTTTTAAGTTTGAAAATGTAACAATAAACTAAGTCATATTAATATAACATTGAGCCGAATTTAAAATTTGCACCGAACTGAATTGAATAAAAAATTGCAAATTTACACTTGAATTCAACGCTCGGAATCGACTCCGGCCATCCTTGGGTGTAACATGACAGTATGTAACTTATAAAAAAAAAAACATGACAGTATGTACACTCTTTCTAATTATACGTACCTAAAACCACACAGAGTAGGAGTAATCATAAGACCCATTTGAGATATATAATAAAATTAATTTTTTAATTTTGTCCATGTCGAATGCATACACCCTATTTAATTTAGCTTATCATATGTCCAGCCGCCGGCCGGCCGGCATAGATCCAAATAATTATAGCTGAAATAATAATAATTAAAAAAAAAAAAACTTACAAGAATGAAGATGTGGATATCACGGTGAGAGATCTTCTCCGGCTCATCCTTACCGTTACCTTGAAACCCAAGCAACACATCCAAGAAATCACCACTATCACCACCGCTGCCATTTTCAAGCCTCTCCTTCACGAATTTCGATGCAATCTCCATAGCCTTCCCAAGATCCCTCCGCATTTTCCGGCACAACCCTTGTGGGTCCATCCACTTCAACCACGGGAATATATCCGCCACGTTGGCATGTCCGCCCCACTCCATCAACCCCATCATCGCCTCGAAGAACTCCTTCCCTTCCTCGGATTTCGAATCCAACAAATCCTTAGACAGCATCAGATTCCCCAGCAAGTTAAACGTCGTCAAGAAAACGAACCGGGCCACGTGGATCTCCGACCCGGAATCCGACTCCTCTCCGACCCATCGGATCATGTTGTCCACGCACTTCCTCCTCACGCCGTAGCTTCCGTTGATCCTCTTGGCGACCAGCATGTCGACGGTGACTAGCTTGCGTAGGACGCGCCAGTAAGGGCCGTAAGGGGCTAGGGCGACGGAGCCTTTGTCGTAGCCGTGGACCTTCATGATCTCGGTGACGGTCCGGTCGGCGAAGTCTAGGTCGTGGTTCTTGAAGAAGTCGGCGGCCGCGTTTGTGGAGAGGATAGCCATGGTTTTCATGGCGCCTAGGCGGAGGTAGACGACGTCGCCGTGGGTTTTGGTCATTTGGGTGAGGGTGCGGTGGGGCATTGTGCCGAGGTCTAGTAGGTTGCCGATCACCGGCCATCCCGGTGGTCCCGGTGGGAGTAGTAAGGTGCTGACGTGGCGGTTGGGGCGGCGGAATTTGTTTATTAGGAAGAGGAAAAGAGGGATCGTGGTTGCGATAATTAGTATTAGCAGGGTGGAATTTGATGAAGAAGAAGAAGAGAAATAGTCAACGGTGGCCATGGCTTTAGATAATTTAAGAGATGAGTTATAGAAATGTGGTTTAAATAAACGTATGGCCATGACAGCAATGATTCGTGGGTTGGATAATGGACAAAAGGAAATACTAGGCTCTATGCTATGGAATATCTAAATTGGAATCTTTCGAAATTTGCATTTTAATACTTTGTATAACAAATCAAATTCAGCCAATTGTGACAAATTAGTGTAGCCTAAGAAACATGATTTCGTAGTTTTGTAGACAAGATTATGTAATAATGTATTGTCGGTGGCATATTGATCAATTGTATTAAAAAATAGTCAATAGTTATACGTAGGATGCGTTGCGTCGACTAGGTAGCCTGGTGCCACACTAAACAACATTAAATTAATATCATTACGTTGCCCAAACCATGTAAATATGCATGGTTGGGAACCATGATTACGTTAATCAAATATGAATGGCATGGACTAGCCAGCGCAGCGTCACCTGCGTGTCACTATTGATTGTTTTCAGACATAGTTGATCAATGTGCTATCGACGGTATATTATTACATAATTTTGTCTACAATACTACAAAACCCCTAAAAGATTATAATGAGTTTAGTAATTAAGTCACATCTTATTTAGACTCGTTGATTCAATGTAAGAATATGATTTTGAAAACACGGGTTAATACACCCTCTTACAACACCAAGTAAATAAAATAAATAGTCATTCTCAAATGAATCCAAAAACAAATTTGGATAGATGTTCAAGTTTGAATATTATTTACACTATTACAACAACCGCCCGCAGGTGGAATTTTTTTATAATGTAGGTCCGGCAGAATTTGAAAAAAGAAAAGAGCTTTTTTCTAGAATGTGCTGTAAGTTTATAATTTTAAATTCCCAATGTTTACTGACTATCTTTGCAAAACGGTATGTAATAATACTGGTACGATGAATCGATGATATCTATTGGCGTGTTCATATAAGGACATTATTATAAATGGTATGTAATAACCTACTTGTCATTAACCTATGTGGTTTGTAATATGGTCATTCTGTTAACTCTCCATTCAAAATTTATGTTAATGCTGATATCATCATGCCAACTCAGCTATTTTTCCACGTCACCCATTGTCATGTCACTTGATTCACCCAAAATATAACCCAATGGACCAATCTAACTCAACCAACCCAACTTTCATTCCTCATCGACAGGCAATTGAGTTAGTGAGTTTTGGGTTAGTTGGTTTAGATTGAGTTGGGTTGAGTTTAGAGTGAATAAGGTGACATTGCAATGGGTGACGTTGAAAAATGGTTGAGTTGGCATAATGATATCAGTATTTAACGGAGATTTTGGATGGAGAGTTAACGGAATGACCATATTATGAATCTTATAGGTTAATAACAAGTAGATTACAAATTAAAGATTAATGACCAATCTTTTAGAAGCCATATACTTTAATGACCAAATGGATAATAAGCCATGGGTTGGGTAGTGCACAAAGGAAAATATTGGGCTCTCTATACGACAAAATATCTAAACTGGAATCTTTCGAAATTTGATACGATGAATGAATGATTATAATTTATCATAATGCAAACGGTAACCGGAAAGGGAAATGATAGAGCTAATAACAATGGCGGTCACCTAAGTTTGGGTTGTAACACCGTGGTCACTTTACTTTTTTTTTGTAACAGAGTACTCATCTATGTTTAAACAAGGTAACCGAGCCATTATTTCAGTCATTTTTTATGACAATTCCAGTCAAACTGACAACTAAGTATGCAACATCATCGTACATAATATTTTTTAATCTCCCTGATCAACTCGGTTGAACCCTCAAAACAAATTAAGCTAACTCAAAAAACAAATCAATACATACAAAAATGGTTGACTCAAATATAAATGAGTGCTTTGTTACAAAATGAAGTTAGATGACCACGATGTTACAACATAAATTTAAGTGATAGTCAATGTTTTTGACCGGAAATTATATATAAAAATTAAGGATACATCCCTAAGTGTGAAACTTTTTTTTTTTTAGGGAAAGATAATAATCTTATTAATACTCGTGTGTAATCAAGCAGATACTGTTCAGAGCGTCATCCAACCAATGAGGAGGGATCACTCCAGTACATGGTGAAGATAACAAAATAGACTGTCTGGCCAGAGCATGTGCAACTCTATTCTGATCTCTTCCAATAAAGCTCACCGTAAAGTCGGGATTACGTGTTAAGACCGCGTTGCACCCACTGATCAAGTCTCCAAGTTTCGTATGCATCTCCGTCCTCAGGTTGATAGCATCTGCAACCCTTTTCGCGTCTGTCTGGAAGTGTAGCCCATGTAGTCCCAATTCCTCTGCCCAGCTCAGCGCTTCAAGTAGGGCCCTGCTCTCTGCCTCCACGCTTACCCAACATCCCTCCCACCAACATGTTCGGTAATGCAGGAGTCGCCCTGAGTCATCACGTATGACCATCCCAGCACCAGACTTACCTTCTTCCTCAAACAACGCCACATCCACATTGCATGAATGTCCTCCTCCAGCCGGCGGATGCCATAGCTTACATTGCAAAGACACGGTGCCCCCAGGTTGTCGGTGATGGTCTCGCGCCGCGTGCCACTCTCGTAACTCCAACAAGGCATCACGAACCACCCACTCAGTGTTAGTGCTTGTGTTGGACCACACTCGAGCATTTCTCTCCTTCCACACGGCCCATAGGATCATTAGGATGCGCTGCACGACATCTTCGGGATTCGATGTAACAATACCCGTCAACCATTCCCCCACCGAATGTGCCGTATCCAAGCCTCTTCCTACAATACCTTGCAACCCCGCCGCCTGCCAGCATTTAGTAGCCATTTCACACTCAACGAAGAGGTGTCGGGTTGTCTCCTCCTGCCCATTGCACAATCCACATTCAATTGGAACTATAATATGTCGATGACGAAGGTTTACCTTCGTAGAAAGGACCTCACGACCAAGACGCCACGTCATGTGCTTCACCTTCGGTGGTACCTTCACTCCCCAAAGTCTATCCCAATCGCCAGCAACATGAAGATAGTCCTTATTGAAGATCTTCTCCATTGCCACCCGATAAGCTGATCGAACTGTGTAGCCTCAGTCCTTACTATTATGCCAGATCAGCTCATCTTCATGCTCCATCATAGGCAAGGGCATGTTGATTATTTTACAGGCGTCCTCATCATTAAAAAACATTTCCACCAACGGGACGTCCCAACCCCTACCATTCTGGGCCAATAAGTTACTCACCTTCAAGTACTCCAAATCATCAACAGGTTCCGTTGTTGGTAGGAAGTCATCATTGTCTCTAATCCACGGATCCACCCAAACATGAATACTCCTCCCATTGCCAACTTTCCACCTCACTCCACGCTCAACGACGCATTGGGATGCAAGAATACTCTTCCAAACTAGGCTAGGGTTATACCCCTTAACAGCCGACAAGAAGCTCCCTTTTGGAAAATATTTTGCTTTGAAGATTCGCGAAACAAGAGCATTTGGCTCGGAAATAAATTTCCAACCTTGCTTACCCAACATTGCCAAATTGAACCCCATGAGATCACGGAAACCCAATCCTCCAACCTCCTTCCGGGTACACATCCTCTCCCATCTCATCCATGACATACCACCACCGCCATAGCCACCCGTACCCCACCAAAACCCACTCATCATCCTCTGTATATCCTCAATAAGCATCATGGGAAGTAAGAATGCATTCATGCTATAAGTAGGTATCGATTGGAGCACAGACTTGATCATCACCTCCTTGCCACCCTTCGATAAAAATCTGCCTTTCCACCCCTGCATCTTATTCCAAATGGCGTTTTTTATATATGCAAAAACTGCTCGTTTACGCCTACCGACCATTGATGGGAGGCCTAGGTACCTACCCGTGTCAAGGGAATTTGAAATTCCCAAGATCGTCGCCAACCCTTCCCGCAACGCCGGGTGAATATTTCTACTGAAGAATGCTCCAGACTTCATCAAATTAATTGCTTGGCCCGAAGCGGTCTCATACACCGACATGATTCGCCTCAACTCTCGAATCTCCGGAATAGTTGCACTGCAGAAAAAGAAGCTATCGTCAGCAAAAAAGAGGTGCGAGACGCTAGGTGCGCCCTTACACACCCTCACTCCCTGCAACCGGCCGTTCTCCTCCGCCCGCTTCAGCATATTCGACAGTCCTTCTGCACAAATAAGGAAGAGGAAAGGCGAAAGGGGGCAGCCCTGTCTCAATCCTCTATCAGGCACAATCGAACCTACTCTCACCGCATTGATAGTCGCAGTGTATTCAACCGAGCGAACACACATCATCATCCACGTCATCCATTGTTGACTAAATCCCAGCTTCCTTAGCATCGCCTCCAAATACTCCCACGCTACCCTATCATACGCCTTCGAGATATCAACTTTAATAGCAGCTTCCCCAGTCTTAGCCCGGTTCATCTGCTTCATATGATGGAGCGTCTCAAATGCAACCAAGATGTTATCAACGATAGATTGACCTCTTATAAATGCCGATTGCTCCACCGAAATAAGCTTAGGCATCACTCCCCGAAGACGGTTCGCGAGAACCTTAGCAATAATCCGGTAGATAACATTGCACAGCGAAATAGGTCGAAGATCCTTCATGCACCCCGGATTATCAACTTTGGGAATTAGGACGATATTAGTAAGGTTGAGGTTGCGAGGCATCACTTCAGCCTCCAGCCACGCACGACAAGCCTGCATTACCTCACCTCCAATCTCCGGCCAAAAACTCTGATAGAATCCAGGGTTGAACCCATCCGGTCCCGGGGCCTTATTTGGTTCCATTGAGAAAAGAGCATCGCGGAATTCATGATTAGTAAATGGTTTGGTCAGCTCCCTATTGTCTCTTCCCGTAAGAACCGTACGCATCTCATTGACTACCTCATCACACCGAGTAGGCTCTGCTCTGAATAGGTTCTGAAAATACCCCATCGCTACTGCTCCCATGTCCTCATCACTCTCTGCCCAACTTCCATCATCACGTCGGAGCTTCACCAGTTTTTTGTATTTCCTTCTACCCGTGGCCACCGCATGAAAGTATCTGGTATTCATATCCCCCTCCCGATACCAGTGCTGCTTAGCACGTTGCTTCCAATACAAATCCTCCTTCTTCAACACTTCCAACAACTTGCTTCGGCACGTGGCATACTCTGCAGCGTCTTCCACCTGCCCACTCCCTCGCAGCACCTCCAGCCATTTCTTAAGACTCGTTGCCTCTTCCCGATGAGCCGAGTGCAACGATCGCCCCCAGACAGCCAGATCAGCAGCACACACACTCAACTTATTAAGGACTTCGGCGCTAGTCGAGCCACTCCACAGCTGCAAGACCCTCTCTTTAAAACCCACTTCACGTAGCCATTTGCTCTCGAAACGAAAACCACGCCCCCCCGTCTGTCTAAGACAGCCTTTCGTTTCTAAAAGCAATGGTGAATGGTCCGAAACCGGTGTGATTTTGTTGCTAAGCACCGCGTCCGGGTACTCAACTTGCCACAAATCATTAACCAGCGCCCTATCCAGTCTTTCCTCAACATGCTCCAGTTTGCCTCTATGCCTTTCCCACGTAAATTGATAGCCTTGCATGGGCATGTCCACCAACCCACACTCACAAACCGCCTCTCTGAACCCATCTAAAAGGGCTTGAGGATGGGGATGCAGACCCCTCTTATCATCCCTAGTCAGCTGATCGTTAAAATCCCCAATGCACACCCACGGTTCATCAACTTTGATAGCTCGTAACATATCCCAAGAGGCCCTCCTACGACTCCTCTCCGGGTAGCCATAAAAGCCAGTCAACCGAAACTCCTTGCCATCATCCTCCACTGCTGTGACGTTGACAAAGTGGCGAGCATAGTTAACAAGCCTCACCTGATCTGTCCTTCTCCATAAAACTCCAATCCCACCACTGTGGCCATCTGCATCCACCAAAAAACAGCCTTCAAAATGAATCGATCGTCTCACAAACTCCAAACGGTCTCCCGCACAAAAAGTCTCAATAAGGATCACCACATCCGGCCGGTGAGTTTTGACTAACTCACCTACTGCACGAACCGCCTGAGGCTGGCCAAGTCCTCGGCAGTTCCAACACAAGATGATCATTGTGGTGGGCAGGTCCCGGACACCGGGCCTGCCAGAACCACATTTTTTGGACCGTGGCGGTCACTTCTCACCGAACCCTCCCCGGAGACACTTCCACTGCCATTCTCACCTTCACCCGTAATCCTTCTCCTCTTCTTGTCATCAGGCAGCTCAATACCCTCCATGTCGTCACCCTGCCCCCTCCAATCAACTTCAGTACCTTCCGCTCCTCTAGCCCCCAGGTTCCCCATAAGCACTCACACATTTGCTGGGAGCGGCCTACCTCTCGAGGTATTATCCTTAATACTACCCAGCACCACTCTGGTTCCCTCTCCTTCGTTCATGGTTGCTGTTTTCCCCGGGATTAGCCACTGCTCCCCTTCCAGCACCATAGCCTTCCTGAACTCCGCCCTAATTGAGGCGTCCCACTTGCGCACGATATCCGCCTCCGGTGTCAGATAACAAATCTCACAATGTCTTTCCACGTGCCCCAAGCGTCCACACACATAACAAAACGTCGGGAGTCGCTCATACTGGAACCCAGCTTCCAGCCACGCACCTCCTGGGCGGCGAATCTTCTTACTAATTTTCAGCGGCTGGGTAACGTCAATCCTGACCCACACTCTCATGAACGGCGTTGCGCTCGTGTACTTCGCTTTGTCGTCATATCTTAAGAACTCTCCAACGAAGTCCCCCAGCACTTGACCAACTTTCTCCATACAAAAGCATGGGGGTAGGTCATGTATTTGCACCCAGAAGTCCGCATGTGTAAGCGGCACCGAAGTTGGGATATCCCCCGGCCCCAGCTCCCTCATCACCAGCAAGGCCCTATCCCACGACCACGGTCCGTTCTCCATGACCCACCTCAAGTCTCGTTCGTGGTAGAACCGAAACAAGATAAGTCGCCCTCCCAGCTCCTCCATCGAGACCCCCTTGCCTGGTCTCCAAGCACTGGCAAGTCTATGTTTCATGATGTTGAAATTGATTGCCTTGGACGTCATAAACATGCCGACCATGCAGTGTTCGTATGCCTCGAGTTCGTCGTTTAAGTCTAGATCCTCCAGTTCGATGCCGATGTCACCATCAGCCTCGTTCTCCATGTCAAGCTGCCGAATATTCGCCATGATGAAACCAACGGAACGCACAGAGATTAAGAACAGAAACCCTAGCGCCGCCAGCCAATCAGGAAAAAACCCTAAAAAGAAAGAAAACTCTCAAGGTGAGAGAAAGCCTCTCATATGGAGGAAAAAACCCTAATGAATAAATGTATTTTACTTTTTTTTTTAAAATCTAAGTGTGAAACTTAATTTACACATTCCTGGATTTTTTCCAAAAATAGGCTTCTGCAAAAATTCAATTCCAAAAATAGGCTCGTTCTACGGTCAATTCCCAAAGTAGGCTTGTGTGTGCTGACTGGACGCGCACATCGCCAAATTAAGTGGCGATATCAGCTCAGTCCCAAAATCGCCACTTATAGTGGCGATTTTCAGAGTAAAATCGCCACTATAAGTGGCGATTTTCAGGCTGACAAAAGCAGCCCCAAAATCGCCACTTATAGTGGCGATTTTGCTAAGAAAATCGCCACTATAAGTGGCGATTTTGGGGCTGCTTTTGTCAGCCCTAAATCGCCACTTATAGTGGCGATTTTCACACACTTTTGTCTGACACTTTTGTTTCAAATATAGTAAAATAGCATTTTGGTCTTTCTACTTTGTCAACTTAACAAATAGCCACTTATTGTATAAATCGCTATTTTTATCTCTCATACTTATAGTTGATCCTTCTTATAGTTGAAATGGAAGGATCCAAAATACAAATTGGTCAACGTATGAGAGATAAAAATGGCGGTTTATACAATAGGGGGCTATTTGTTAAGTTCATAAAGTAGAAAGGCCAAAATGCTATTTTACTATATTTAAATAAAAGTGTCAGACACTTTTATTTCAAATATAGTAAAATAGCATTTTGGTCTTTCTACTTTGTCAACTTAACAAATAGCCCCTTATTGTATAAATCGCTATTTTTATCTCTCATACTTTGACCAATTTGTATTTTGGATCCTTCCATTTCAACTATAAGAAGGATCCACTATAAGTATGAGAGATAAAAATGACGATTTATACAATAGGGGCTATTTATTAAGTTAACAGAGTAGAAAGACCAAAATGCTATTTTACTATATTTGAAATCAAAGTGTCTGACACTTTTATTTAAATATAGTAAAATAGCATTTTGGCCTTTCTACTTTATGAACTTAACAAATAGCCCCCTATTGTATAAACCGCCATTTTTATCTCTCATACGTTGACCAATTTGTATTTTGGATCCTTCCATTTCAACTATAAGAAGGATCAACTATAAGTATGAGAGATAAAAATAGCGATTTATACAATAAGTGGCTATTTGTTAAGTTGACAAAGTAGAAAGACCAAAATGCTATTTTACTATATTTGAAACAAAAGTGTCAGACAAAAGTGTGTGAAAATCGCCACTATAAGTGGCGATTTAGGGCTGACAAAAGCAGCCCCAAAATCGCCACTTATAGTGGCGATTTTCTTAGCAAAATCGCCACTATAAGTGGCGATTTTGGGGCTGCTTTTGTCAGCCTGAAAATCGCCACTTATAGTGGCGATTTTACTCTGAAAATCGCCACTATAAGTGGCGATTTTGGGACTGAGCTGATATCGCCACTTAATTTGGCGATGTGCGCGTCCAGTCAGCACACACAAGCCTACTTTGGGAATTGACCGTAGAACGAGCCTATTTTTGGAATTGAATTTTTGCAGAAGCCTATTTTTGGAAAAAATCCCACATTCCTGCACTATTACACCAACCGCCCGCAGGTGGAAATTGTTTATAATATATGTCAGTAGCAGAAACTGTAAAAAGATAATAGTTTTGACTTTTGTGGTAAATAAATGAGAATGGATGTTTTTTTCAAGAATGTGTTGTATGTTTATAATTTTTTAAGGATAATATGTCGGAAGTGTTTTACTATTGACAGATAACAAATAGGTCCCTCCACAATCAATTATATAAAATAAATCTCATACTTAGAACAACTAACAAAGAAGCTCTTATGTTAGAAATTTGATAAACGGTGTTACAGTTTTGTTGACACATTATGTTGACACAATCCGTAGGTTGTCAAATTTAACATGTCAGCAAAACGAAACGACATTGTTTTGCCTGTTGGTTGATTTTTACTAAGAAGGGGATGAATTCCCCCTTTATCCTTTTCCTCGACAAAGTCCCGATCTCATCATCTCTGCTATCCGCCTCCGATCTCCAATCGCAGTAACAATCTACGGGCTGAGTCGGCATACCGTGTCATCAAAATCGTAACGCCGTTTATCAAATTTTTAACTGAAGAGCTTCTTTGTTAGTTGTTCTAAGTATAGGGTTTTGTTTTGAGTAATTAATTGCAGAGAAGCCTATTTGTTATCTTGCAATAATATAGGGGCCTCCAGCCTATTATTATTTTTAAATGATCGATTTTACCAACTATCGTAGCTTTCGTTGAAAAACGAACTTAACAACTATGGCTAATCACCAGGAGTGTAACCCTAACTAGGTCCGACTGTTACGTATCTAGGACCAAAAATAACTTATTACTTCATATATTTTCGTTAAAGATACCCCTTCTGTTATATTTTCGTTAACACCGTTACGATTTTGCTGACACGTTATGTACTTATGTAGTTATGCTGACTCATCTCATTGGTGTTTAACTTTGACAAGTCAACAAAATGACGTCATTTTGTGAGTTATGTTTTCAACTGAGGAGAAGAGAGTGAAAACAGTGAAAATTGAAGGTGGTCGGTAAAAAAGCTCGAGGGGACGAGGATAAAGGGATTTTCAGTTGAGATCGTAACTCACAAAATGATATTGTTTTGCTAACATGTCAAAGCTGCGTGTCATACAACACAACCTAGCTTTAGAGGCAGATATAATATTTGTCTCTAAATGTACTTTAAGAGAACAAAATCTTAATTTGCCTCTATAGATATAAGTATTTGACTCTATTATAAAATAATATTTTTATTGTAATATTAATAAATATTTTTTTATAGTTTTAGAGCGGATACTTTATAATTTCAAGTTATATGCTTAAATATTTTTGGCATTTAATTTCACATGTACTGCCAAAATGATATCAACCGTTGCTTTGTCAATCTATAACCTCTATCACACACGCGCTCTCAATTAGTCACTTTGATCTTTTTTTCTAAAATAGGTTTAGGGTTAGTGGGTACACTTATCATTACTTATTTCTAATATATGAAAAATACAATATTCTAGTTAAAGTTAAAGTGAATGTGATTGATTATGATATTATTTTTCTAGATGAAATATGATGTGTTAAAAAATTAATGATGTTACTTTTTATATCATATAATACACTAAAATATATGTACTCATGCCCCTATGTCTACATGTTTAGTAGGATATGCATATATTTTTTTAATTTCCTTACGACACATGAGTAGTGTATTATGAAGATTAAGAGAAAATGAACTATAGAGTCTAACCTACTTGAACATCGCCATACCCCTATACGAAATAAAATTATAAAAAACATAAATTTTCTAACTTGATTTTTTAAATTAATTTACTTAATTTTTATAAACCCTATATGATATTTTTTTATAATTTTTTTTCACCTAAGGTTATATCATAATACATTTATATTTTAATATAAATTAATAATAAAAAATTTAAACATAATTTTCTAGTTGAGTATTGGATTTAGATTATGATATAGTAATATAACTAATTAAAATAAATTATTATTTTGTGTATCTTAGTATATTATAAATAAATATAAATTTTATGATTACAATAATAAAATTATATTTCATGATAAATTAGTCTAAAAGTTATATACTTATAATTCTAAGATATTAAATAAACATTGATTGTAGAGTTAGAAATAAATACACATATGCAATATATAAGACATTTAATAAGAGAGTTACATTATGAATTTTGATATAAAAAATTAAGGATGATGCGAAAACTTTAGAGAAGGGTTACACCTTATGGCGATTTTTTTTTGTTTTTTTTTATTTTTTGTTTTTTGTTTTTTTACCATATATATTACTAGCTTTTATACCTACCGCCCTATGGGCGGTGTTGTTTCACCCATTTGTTTGATCATAATAGTGATTGTTCGTAACTTAATTGTTCTTAACCCTATTTGTAGGTACCAGAAATGGAGTGGTAATGGAGTACTACCTGTGTGTATTGTCCACCCTTCTCGGCAAGCGAAAATACAATGCATGGAGTGCATCAAGGCTAAAGCACTAGTTATTTGTTTTACTGATGCGTGGATTCGACATCGAACTCACCGCAAACGAGCAGCATGAGCTGCAATTGAGGAGGCTAGTTCTACCACATCATGTGCTAGCTCATCCACTTCTACTACGAGTGAAACCTTGTATGAAGTTGGATGGTCTAGGATATACGTACTGACAGTTGAAGATATCAGTCATGTTCTGAAGTTCGAGTATTATTTGATGATGCGACAACAAAACAGCCTATGGACGAACCCGAGATTATGTTGACTTCCCCTGTTTTCCCATCCTCAGATCCAATAATTCAGCTGGGTTATATTTGACTGGCGACATGTGGAGTTAAGTTCACTTTCTGATGTGTTTTCTTTCTAATCTTGTATCTGATAATAACTTTAGTTTCATCGATTATTGCTACTGTTTTAGGACCTTGGAGGTTAATTAGAAAGATGATGATTGAAATTGTTGGTTGAATGATAAATGATAATACCAACAATCATCTTAATATTAAAATATACTCCAAACCTTTTTTGCAACATAAGCTAAACCTCTAACCACAATTTTCACCTCCATCAACATATTTTATATCAAAATACATTTTCTCTATCATCCTAATAAATGCACTCACATTAATGTGTTTATAAGTTATGAATTATAAAGTTAAGAATATATCCAAACCTTAATTATATTAACAGAATAACACTTATCTTTTTTTTAATAAAACCAGAAATATGTTTACACAATTATAAATAATAGATATCAGTAAAAATATTTAAGAAAGACCTTAATTCTTATTATCTACAACTAATATATTGTACCTAAGTTAGTCATTTTTTAATATACGAAAATAAATATTATATTTGAAATAGTCAATAATTTGTTATTATGATAAATAATTATTAGTTACTCATTATACATTTAAAAAGAAATATGTGAAAATTCTTCATTCGCAAATATGAAATTTTATTACAAAAATTTTCTTAAATTTTACTAAAATTGACAGAATAAGAAAACGTGTATAATGAAATCTGTGTACTAATTTTATGTTATTAATTAATTATATTAAAATAATAACACTTATCTTTGGTATCAAACTTATTATTATAAATTTTTATTTTAAGAAATTATAATATATTTACATAATTATAAATTTTAGATATTGGTAAAAATATTTTAGAAAGAAACTTACTTCTTCTTAGGTACTACTAATATATTGTACCCAATTTAGTAGTTTATTATTATATGAAAATAGATATTATATTTGAAATATTTAATAATTTTTTTAATTATAATATAATATTATAATAAATAATGAATAATTATTAGTTAATCATAATAATTTTCATTTATGAAATATGATAAATAAATAAAAATAAATTATTTTAAAATTCCCCATTCACAAATATGACATTTTTATCATAATTTTTCTTGGCCTTTACTAGAACGGGCCAAAAAAGAAAATTGTACATAATTTAGTCATTTATTAATATATAAAAAATTGATATTATATTTGAAATATTCAATAATTTGTTATTATGATTTAATATGATGACAAATAATTATTACTTACTCATAATAACTTACATTTAAGAAATATGTGCAAATCTTTCTTGAATTTTACAAAAATTGATCGAATAAGAAAAATGTGCATCAGGAATCAGTACTAATTTTTGTTATTAATTAGTTAACAATATCACTTATCTTTGGTATCAAAATTATTATTATATATAGTTTTAATCAAAAATTTATAAATATATCTACAAAAAATATTTTATAAAGAACCTTACTTCTTATTAGGTACAATTTGTACCCAAGTTAGACGTTTATTATTATATGAAAATTAGATATTATATTTGTAATAGTTAGTAATTTGTTATTATGATGTTATAATATAATAAATAATGAATAATAATTAGCTACTCATAATAATTTTCATTTAAGAAATGCGATAAATAAATAAAAATAAATTATTTGAAAATTCTCCATTGACGGATAGAAAAATTTTTCATAAAATTTTTCTTGAGCTTTACTAGAACGAGCCAAATAAGAAAAATGTACATCATGAAATCTATGACCTATTTTGCGTTATGAATATTTTTTAATTAATTGTAACTAGCTCTATATTCACATGTAGGATACACATTAGATGATAATATTTTGGTCAATATGCCAAAGGAAGGGTTAAAATTCCTTAATAATACTTTGAATATTTTGGATATAATTATATAACAAATATAATAATATGCATACCATTGAGTCAATAGACTAAAAGGACTCATGTCCATTAGGTCACACGGTAATTGAGTCAGATTTATAAAGTGAGTTCATCACATCATGAGGTACACATGTTATATGTTGTTTAACAATAAACACAGGAGGAATTAGGTTAGAAAGAGAAGTCGACTTTTTACAACCTTAAATTTTTTATGTATGTTCCTAATTCAGATCTAATATTGTAAATAACTAATAGGTGTTTTTTAGTTGTTCTTAATTAATTTGTTATAAAATTAATTTCTTAAATTTATTTGTATATATGACATACGAATAATTATGCCGATAAAATCATAAATTAGTTTTTTGATGAAGGATATTAAGTGTTTATAATCTAGAAATCATAAAGGTTATTTTTCATTTTTATTTCACACTTAACTTAGTTAAACTTTAAATTATCCATACAAATGAATCAAAATAATCAATGATGTTACAATTTTATAAGTCATATTCTTATTATTACTATTTAGATTAAGAAAAAATAATAAAGAAATTACATATGTCTGACCAACTGGTTGGATAAAAAAACTTCTTAGCATTAGTTTTGTTTGGATTTTTTTGTACGATTTTGGTCTATGTCTTTTTTTGTAATCATATCATCGAACTTTTTATACAAGTGAACCCGGATAACAAACCAACAACCCAACAAGACTTTTGGGGTAGACAAAAAGTGCAAAGCACTCTCAAGAAAGCAAATACCAAAACAACCCCCAATCAAAATACACCAAAGGCCTTCCAACCCACCCAACAAACCAAACAGCGCTAGAACCCCCAAAAACCGGTAGCTACATGAAAAATTGGAATGGGTATGTGCATAAGGGACAGAGAAGGCCGTCTACTGCACTATCAAATGCTCACGCAAAGTGTTGAGATGCCTGTGAAGGAAGCTGAAGGTTTGGTGCTTCTAAAAGCCCTAGAGTGGTCAGCTGAGTTGGGATACAACAGTGTGGAATTCGAAAGTGACGCAAAGGTAGTAGTGGACAGCATCAACGCTGCGGAGGATGACGGAACAGAATATGGAGATATTATCCAGCAGTGCAGGCGACACCTGGAAGTTAACCCTGACCTTCGGATCTCTTTCATTCCGAGGAACAAGAACATGGTAGCACATGAACTTGCGAGACAATCATGTAATTTTCATTCACCGACTTGTGGCTCGACTTCTCCGAATTGGCTTCGTGAGAAGATCCACGACTTTTGCTTGATAATACATTAATAATATGAGTAATTTCCTCGAAAAAAAAATCATATAAATATTTCCAGCCAGACTTGAGGACTAGTAGTTACTAGGTAGCTAATATGGTGACCTAGCTGTAATTAGTCAAACAGCCTTTTAGCACCGACCTGCAAATGCTTACCTATTTAAGGTCCTGCCTTGGCTCTGAGAAGATGAAAATATTTCCCTTCCTCTCCAAGTTTTTCTCTAGATTTTCCTTCCTCTCCAAGTTTTTCTCTAGATTTTCCTTCCTCTCCAAGTTTTTCTCTTCTCCACTTCTCTCTCTCTCATCTTGGGTAATTATGGTGACGTTTGTACGTGGGAGCCTCTTCCCAAATCCACATGTGGTATGCGTACCGATAACACCGTTTCTCCTATTTTGGCTAAGTGTAGGATTCTTTTGATTCTTTTGGTTCTTTTAGTTATTCTACTATTACTGTGTTACTGTGTTTGGTGTTTAGTGTAGGATTCTTTTGATTCTTTTGGTTCTTGGCTCACTTTGTAGGATTCTTGTTTTATGTCTGTTTGTAACTTAATTGTTCGCAACCTTGTTTGCAGGTACCGGAAAGGGAGTGGTATGTGTGTAATGTCCACCCATCTTCTCTAGCGAAAGTACAATGCATCCAGTGCGTTAAGGCCAAAGCACTAGTCAAAGGAAGTTTCCACTGCTCTAACCAGTGTTTTAAAGATGCGTGGATTCGACATCAAATTCTCCACAGACAAGCAGCAGGAGCTGCAATTGAGGATGCTAGTTCTACCAAATCATGTGTTAGCTCATCCAGTTCTACCACGGGTGAAACCTTGTACGAAGTTGGATGGTCTAGGACATACGTACCGACAGCTGAAGATATCAGTCATGTTCTGCAGTTCGAGTATTATCTGATGATGCGACAACAAAATAATTTGAAATACAAAACAAAATAGATATTATATTTGAAATAGTCAATAATTTGTTATTATGATTTAATATTATCATAAATAATTATTAGTTACTCATTATACATGTAATTTAAGAAATATGTGAAAATTCTTCATTCGCAAATCTGAAAATTTTATTACAAAAATTTTCTTAAATTTTACTAAAATTGACTGAATAAGAAAACGTGTATCATGAAATCTGTGTACTAATTTTCTGTTATTAATTAATTATATTAAAAGAATAACACTTATCTTTGGTATCAAACTTATTATTATAAATTTTTATTTTAAGAAATTATAATATATTTACATAATTATAAATTTTAGATATTGGTAAAAATATTTTAGAAAGAACCTTACTTCTTATTAGGTACTACTAATATATTGTACCCAAGTTAGTAGTTTATTATTATATGAAAATAGATATTATATTTGAAATATTTAATAATTTTTTAATTATAATATAATATTATAATAAATAATGAATAATTATTAGTTAATCATAATAATTTTCATTTAAGAAATATGATAAATAAATAAAAATAAATTATTTTAAAATTCCCCATTCACAAATATGACATTTTTATCATAATTTTTCTTGGCCTTTACTAGAACGGGCCAAAAAAGAAAATTGTACATAATTTAGTCATTTATTAATATATAAAAAATTGATATTATATTTGAAATATTCAATAATTTGTTATTATGATTTAATATGATGACAAATAATTATTACTTACTCATAATAACTTACATTTAAGAAATATGTGAAAATCTTTCTTGAATTTTACAAAAATTGATCGAATAAGAAAAATGTGCATCAGGAATCAGTACTAATTTTTGTTATTAATTAGTTAACAATATCACTTATCTTTGGTATCAAATTATTATTATATATAGTTTTAATTAAAAATTTATAAATATATCTACAAAAAATATTTTATAAAGAACCTTACTTCTTATTAGGTACAATTTGTACCCAAGTTAGACGTTTATTATTATATGAAAATTAGATATTATATTTGTAATAGTTAGTAATTTGTTATTATGATGTTATAATATAATAAATAATGAATAATAATTAGCTACTCATAATAATTTTCATTTAAGAAATGCGATAAATAAATAAAAATAAATTATTTCAAAATTCTCCATTGACGGATATGAAAATTTTTTCATAAAATTTTTCTTGAGCTTTACTAAAACGAGCCAAATAAGAAAAATGTACATCATGAAATCTATGACCTATTTTGCGTTATGAATATTTTTTAATTAATTGTAACTAGCTCTATATTCACATGTAGGATACACATTAGATGATAATATTTTGGTCAATATGCCAAAGGAAGGGTTAAAATTCCTTAATAATACTTCGAATATTTTGGATATAATTATATAACAAATATAATAATATGCATACCATTGAGTTAATAGACTAAAAGGACTCATGCCATTAGGTCACACGGTAATTGAGTCAGATTTATAAAGTGAGTTCATCACATCATGAGGTACACATGTTATATGTTGTTTAACAATAAACACGGGAGGAATTAGGTTAGAAAGAGAAGTCGACTTTTTACAACCTTAAATTTTTTATGTATGTTCCTAATTCAGATCTAATATTGTAAATAACTAATAGGTGTTTTTTAGTTGTTCTTAATTAATTTGTTATAAAATTAATTTCTTAAATTTATTTGTATATATGACATACGATATAATTATGCCGATAAAATCATAAATTAGTTTTTTGATGAAGGATATTAAGTGTTTATAATCTAGAAATCATAAAGGTTATTTTTCATTTTTATTTCACACTTAACTTAGTTAAACTTTAAATTATCCATACAAATGAATCAAAATAATCAATGATGTTACAATTTTATAAGTCATATTCTTATTATTACTATTTAGATTAAGAAAAAATAATAAAGAAATTACATATGTCTGACCAACTGGTTGGATAAAAAAACTTCTTAGCATTAGTTTTGTTTGGATTTTTTTGTACGATTTTGGTCTATGTCTTTTTTTGTAATCATATCATCGAACTTTTTATACAAGTGAACCCGGATAACAAACCAACAACCCAACAAGACTTTTGGGGTAGACAAAAAGTGCAAAGCACTCTCAAGAAAGCAAATACCAAAACAACCCCCAATCAAAATACACCAAAGGCCTTCCAACCCACCCAACAAACCAAACAGCGCTAGAACCCCCAAAAACCGGTAGCTACATGAAAAATTGGAATGGGTATGTGCATAAGGGACAGAGAAGGCCGTCTACTGCACTATCAAATGCTCACGCAAAGTGTTGAGATGCCTGTGAAGGAAGCTGAAGGTTTGGTGCTTCTAAAAGCCCTAGAGTGGTCAGCTGAGTTGGGATACAACAGTGTGGAATTCGAAAGTGACGCAAAGGTAGTAGTGGACAGCATCAACGCTGCGGAGGATGACGGAACAGAATATGGAGATATTATCCAGCAGTGCAGGCGACACCTGGAAGTTAACCCTGACCTTCGGATCTCTTTCATTCCGAGGAACAAGAACATGGTAGCACATGAACTTGCGAGACAATCATGTAATTTTCATTCACCGACTTGTGGCTCGACTTCTCCGAATTGGCTTCGTGAGAAGATCCACGACTTTTGCTTGATAATACATTAATAATATGAGTAATTTCCTCGAAAAAAAAATCATATAAATATTTCCAGCCAGACTTGAGGACTAGTAGTTACTAGGTAGCTAATATGGTGACCTAGCTGTAATTAGTCAAACAGCCTTTTAGCACCGACCTGCAAATGCTTACCTATTTAAGGTCCTGCCTTGGCTCTGAGAAGATGAAAATATTTCCCTTCCTCTCCAAGTTTTTCTCTAGATTTTCCTTCCTCTCCAAGTTTTTCTCTAGATTTTCCTTCCTCTCCAAGTTTTTCTCTTCTCCACTTCTCTCTCTCTCATCTTGGGTAATTATGGTGACGTTTGTACGTGGGAGCCTCTTCCCAAATCCACATGTGGTATGCGTACCGATAACACCGTTTCTCCTATTTTGGCTAAGTGTAGGATTCTTTTGATTCTTTTGGTTCTTTTAGTTATTCTACTATTACTGTGTTACTGTGTTTGGTGTTTAGTGTAGGATTCTTTTGATTCTTTTGGTTCTTGGCTCACTTTGTAGGATTCTTGTTTTATGTCTGTTTGTAACTTAATTGTTCGCAACCTTGTTTGCAGGTACCGGAAAGGGAGTGGTATGTGTGTAATGTCCACCCATCTTCTCTAGCGAAAGTACAATGCATCCAGTGCGTTAAGGCCAAAGCACTAGTCAAAGGAAGTTTCCACTGCTCTAACCAGTGTTTTAAAGATGCGTGGATTCGACATCAAATTCTCCACAGACAAGCAGCAGGAGCTGCAATTGAGGATGCTAGTTCTACCAAATCATGTGTTAGCTCATCCAGTTCTACCACGGGTGAAACCTTGTACGAAGTTGGATGGTCTAGGACATACGTACCGACAGCTGAAGATATCAGTCATGTTCTGCAGTTCGAGTATTATCTGATGATGCGACAACAAAATAATTTGAAATACAAAACAAAATAGATATTATATTTGAAATAGTCAATAATTTGTTATTATGATTTAATATTATCATAAATAATTATTAGTTACTCATTATACATGTAATTTAAGAAATATGTGAAAATTCTTCATTCGCAAATCTGAAAATTTTATTACAAAAATTTTCTTAAATTTTACTAAAATTGACTGAATAAGAAAACGTGTATCATGAAATCTGTGTACTAATTTTCTGTTATTAATTAATTATATTAAAAGAATAACACTTATCTTTGGTATCAAACTTATTATTATAAATTTTTATTTTAAGAAATTATAATATATTTACATAATTATAAATTTTAGATATTGGTAAAAATATTTTAGAAAGAACCTTACTTCTTATTAGGTACTACTAATATATTGTACCCAAGTTAGTAGTTTATTATTATATGAAAATAGATATTATATTTGAAATATTTAATAATTTTTTAATTATAATATAATATTATAATAAATAATGAATAATTATTAGTTAATCATAATAATTTTCATTTAAGAAATATGATAAATAAATAAAAATAAATTATTTTAAAATTCCCCATTCACAAATATGACATTTTTATCATAATTTTTCTTGGCCTTTACTAGAACGGGCCAAAAAAGAAAATTGTACATAATTTAGTCATTTATTAATATATAAAAAATTGATATTATATTTGAAATATTCAATAATTTGTTATTATGATTTAATATGATGACAAATAATTATTACTTACTCATAATAACTTACATTTAAGAAATATGTGAAAATCTTTCTTGAATTTTACAAAAATTGATCGAATAAGAAAAATGTGCATCAGGAATCAGTACTAATTTTTGTTATTAATTAGTTAACAATATCACTTATCTTTGGTATCAAAATTATTATTATATATAGTTTTAATTAAAAATTTATAAATATATCTACAAAAAATATTTTATAAAGAACCTTACTTCTTATTAGGTACAATTTGTACCCAAGTTAGACGTTTATTATTATATGAAAATTAGATATTATATTTGTAATAGTTAGTAATTTGTTATTATGATGTTATAATATAATAAATAATGAATAATAATTAGCTACTCATAATAATTTTCATTTAAGAAATGCGATAAATAAATAAAAATAAATTATTTCAAAATTCTCCATTGACGGATATGAAAATTTTTTCATAAAATTTTTCTTGAGCTTTACTAAAACGAGCCAAATAAGAAAAATGTACATCATGAAATCTATGACCTATTTTGCGTTATGAATATTTTTTAATTAATTGTAACTAGCTCTATATTCACATGTAGGATACACATTAGATGATAATATTTTGGTCAATATGCCAAAGAAGGGTTAAAATTCCTTAATAATACTTCGAATATTTTGGATATAATTATATAACAAATATAATAATATGCATACCATTGAGTTAATAGACTAAAAGGACTCATGCCCATTAGGTCACACGGTAATTGAGTCAGATTTATAAAGTGAGTTCATCACATCATGAGGTACACATGTTATATGTTGTTTAACAATAAACACGGGAGGAATTAGGTTAGAAAGAGAAGTCGACTTTTTACAACCTTAAATTTTTTATGTATGTTCCTAATTCAGATCTAATATTGTAAATAACTAATAGGTGTTTTTTAGTTGTTCTTAATTAATTTGTTATAAAATTAATTTCTTAAATTTATTTGTATATATGACATACGATATAATTATGCCGATAAAATCATAAATTAGTTTTTTGATGAAGGATATTAAGTGTTTATAATCTAGAAATCATAAAGGTTATTTTTCATTTTTATTTCACACTTAACTTAGTTAAACTTTAAATTATCCATACAAATGAATCAAAATAATCAATGATGTTACAATTTTATAAGTCATATTCTTATTATTACTATTTAGATTAAGAAAAAATAATAAAGAAATTACATATGTCTGACCAACTGGTTGGATAAAAAAAACTTCTTAGCATTAGTTTTGTTTGGATTTTTTTGTACGATTTTGGTCTATGTCTTTTTTTGTAATCATATCATCGAACTTTTTATACAAGTGAACCCGGATAACAAACCAACAACCCAACAAGACTTTTGGGGTAGACAAAAAGTGCAAAGCACTCTCAAGAAAGCAAATACCAAAACAACCCCCAATCAAAATACACCAAAGGCCTTCCAACCCACCCAACAAACCAAACAGCGCTAGAACCCCCAAAAACCGGTAGCTACATGAAAAATTGGAATGGGTATGTGCATAAGGGACAGAGAAGGCCGTCTACTGCACTATCAAATGCTCACGCAAAGTGTTGAGATGCCTGTGAAGGAAGCTGAAGGTTTGGTGCTTCTAAAAGCCCTAGAGTGGTCAGCTGAGTTGGGATACAACAGTGTGGAATTCGAAAGTGACGCAAAGGTAGTAGTGGACAGCATCAACGCTGCGGAGGATGACGGAACAGAATATGGAGATATTATCCAGCAGTGCAGGCGACACCTGGAAGTTAACCCTGACCTTCGGATCTCTTTCATTCCGAGGAACAAGAACATGGTAGCACATGAACTTGCGAGACAATCATGTAATTTTCATTCACCGACTTGTGGCTCGACTTCTCCGAATTGGCTTCGTGAGAAGATCCACGACTTTTGCTTGATAATACATTAATAATATGAGTAATTTCCTCGAAAAAAAAATCATATAAATATTTCCAGCCAGACTTGAGGACTAGTAGTTACTAGGTAGCTAATATGGTGACCTAGCTGTAATTAGTCAAACAGCCTTTTAGCACCGACCTGCAAATGCTTACCTATTTAAGGTCCTGCCTTGGCTCTGAGAAGATGAAAATATTTCCCTTCCTCTCCAAGTTTTTCTCTAGATTTTCCTTCCTCTCCAAGTTTTTCTCTAGATTTTCCTTCCTCTCCAAGTTTTTCTCTTCTCCACTTCTCTCTCTCTCATCTTGGGTAATTATGGTGACGTTTGTACGTGGGAGCCTCTTCCCAAATCCACATGTGGTATGCGTACCGATAACACCGTTTCTCCTATTTTGGCTAAGTGTAGGATTCTTTTGATTCTTTTGGTTCTTTTAGTTATTCTACTATTACTGTGTTACTGTGTTTGGTGTTTAGTGTAGGATTCTTTTGATTCTTTTGGTTCTTGGCTCACTTTGTAGGATTCTTGTTTTATGTCTGTTTGTAACTTAATTGTTCGCAACCTTGTTTGCAGGTACCGGAAAGGGAGTGGTATGTGTGTAATGTCCACCCATCTTCTCTAGCGAAAGTACAATGCATCCAGTGCGTTAAGGCCAAAGCACTAGTCAAAGGAAGTTTCCACTGCTCTAACCAGTGTTTTAAAGATGCGTGGATTCGACATCAAATTCTCCACAGACAAGCAGCAGGAGCTGCAATTGAGGATGCTAGTTCTACCAAATCATGTGTTAGCTCATCCAGTTCTACCACGGGTGAAACCTTGTACGAAGTTGGATGGTCTAGGACATACGTACCGACAGCTGAAGATATCAGTCATGTTCTGCAGTTCGAGTATTATCTGATGATGCGACAACAAAATAATTTGAAATACAAAACAAAATAGATATTATATTTGAAATAGTCAATAATTTGTTATTATGATTTAATATTATCATAAATAATTATTAGTTACTCATTATACATGTAATTTAAGAAATATGTGAAAATTCTTCATTCGCAAATCTGAAAATTTTATTACAAAAATTTTCTTAAATTTTACTAAAATTGACTGAATAAGAAAACGTGTATCATGAAATCTGTGTACTAATTTTCTGTTATTAATTAATTATATTAAAAGAATAACACTTATCTTTGGTATCAAACTTATTATTATAAATTTTTATTTTAAGAAATTATAATATATTTACATAATTATAAATTTTAGATATTGGTAAAAATATTTTAGAAAGAACCTTACTTCTTATTAGGTACTACTAATATATTGTACCCAAGTTAGTAGTTTATTATTATATGAAAATAGATATTATATTTGAAATATTTAATAATTTTTTAATTATAATATAATATTATAATAAATAATGAATAATTATTAGTTAATCATAATAATTTTCATTTAAGAAATATGATAAATAAATAAAAATAAATTATTTTAAAATTCCCCATTCACAAATATGACATTTTTATCATAATTTTTCTTGGCCTTTACTAGAACGGGCCAAAAAAGAAAATTGTACATAATTTAGTCATTTATTAATATATAAAAAATTGATATTATATTTGAAATATTCAATAATTTGTTATTATGATTTAATATGATGACAAATAATTATTACTTACTCATAATAACTTACATTTAAGAAATATGTGAAAATCTTTCTTGAATTTTACAAAAATTGATCGAATAAGAAAAATGTGCATCAGGAATCAGTACTAATTTTTGTTATTAATTAGTTAACAATATCACTTATCTTTGGTATCAAAATTATTATTATATATAGTTTTAATTAAAAATTTATAAATATATCTACAAAAAATATTTTATAAAGAACCTTACTTCTTATTAGGTACAATTTGTACCAAGTTAGACGTTTATTATTATATGAAAATTAGATATTATATTTGTAATAGTTAGTAATTTGTTATTATGATGTTATAATATAATAAATAATGAATAATAATTAGCTACTCATAATAATTTTCATTTAAGAAATGCGATAAATAAATAAAAATAAATTATTTCAAAATTCTCCATTGACGGATATGAAAATTTTTTCATAAAATTTTTCTTGAGCTTTACTAAAACGAGCCAAATAAGAAAAATGTACATCATGAAATCTATGACCTATTTTGCGTTATGAATATTTTTTAATTAATTGTAACTAGCTCTATATTCACATGTAGGATACACATTAGATGATAATATTTTGGTCAATATGCCAAAGGAAGGGTTAAAATTCCTTAATAATACTTCGAATATTTTGGATATAATTATATAACAAATATAATAATATGCATACCATTGAGTTAATAGACTAAAAGGACTCATGCCCATTAGGTCACACGGTAATTGAGTCAGATTTATAAAGTGAGTTCATCACATCATGAGGTACACATGTTATATGTTGTTTAACAATAAACACGGGAGGAATTAGGTTAGAAAGAGAAGTCGACTTTTTACAACCTTAAATTTTTTATGTATGTTCCTAATTCAGATCTAATATTGTAAATAACTAATAGGTGTTTTTTAGTTGTTCTTAATTAATTTGTTATAAAATTAATTTCTTAAATTTATTTGTATATATGACATACGATATAATTATGCCGATAAAATCATAAATTAGTTTTTTGATGAAGGATATTAAGTGTTTATAATCTAGAAATCATAAAGGTTATTTTTCATTTTATTTCACACTTAACTTAGTTAAACTTTAAATTATCCATACAAATGAATCAAAATAATCAATGATGTTACAATTTTATAAGTCATATTCTTATTATTACTATTTAGATTAAGAAAAAATAATAAAGAAATTACATATGTCTGACCAACTGGTTGGATAAAAAAAACTTCTTAGCATTAGTTTTGTTTGGATTTTTTTGTACGATTTTGGTCTATGTCTTTTTTGTAATCATATCATCGAACTTTTTATACAAGTGAACCCGGATAACAAACCAACAACCCAACAAGACTTTTGGGGTAGACAAAAAGTGCAAAGCACTCTCAAGAAAGCAAATACCAAAACAACCCCCAATCAAAATACACCAAAGGCCTTCCAACCCACCCAACAAACCAAACAGCGCTAGAACCCCCAAAAACCGGTAGCTACATGAAAAATTGGAATGGGTATGTGCATAAGGGACAGAGAAGGCCGTCTACTGCACTATCAAATGCTCACGCAAAGTGTTGAGATGCCTGTGAAGGAAGCTGAAGGTTTGGTGCTTCTAAAAGCCCTAGAGTGGTCAGCTGAGTTGGGATACAACAGTGTGGAATTCGAAAGTGACGCAAAGGTAGTAGTGGACAGCATCAACGCTGCGGAGGATGACGGAACAGAATATGGAGATATTATCCAGCAGTGCAGGCGACACCTGGAAGTTAACCCTGACCTTCGGATCTCTTTCATTCCGAGGAACAAGAACATGGTAGCACATGAACTTGCGAGACAATCATGTAATTTTCATTCACCGACTTGTGGCTCGACTTCTCCGAATTGGCTTCGTGAGAAGATCCACGACTTTTGCTTGATAATACATTAATAATATGAGTAATTTCCTCGAAAAAAAAATCATATAAATATTTCCAGCCAGACTTGAGGACTAGTAGTTACTAGGTAGCTAATATGGTGACCTAGCTGTAATTAGTCAAACAGCCTTTTAGCACCGACCTGCAAATGCTTACCTATTTAAGGTCCTGCCTTGGCTCTGAGAAGATGAAAATATTTCCCTTCCTCTCCAAGTTTTTCTCTAGATTTTCCTTCCTCTCCAAGTTTTTCTCTAGATTTTCCTTCCTCTCCAAGTTTTTCTCTTCTCCACTTCTCTTCTCTCTCATCTTGGGTAATTATGGTGACGTTTGTACGTGGGAGCCTCTTCCCAAATCCACATGTGGTATGCGTACCGATAACACCGTTTCTCCTATTTCGGCTAAGTGTAGGATTCTTTTGATTCTTTTGGTTCTTTTAGTTATTCTACTATTACTGTGTTTGGTGTTTAGTGTAGGATTCTTTTGATTCTTTTGGTTCTTGGCTCACTTTGTAGGATTCTTGTTTTATGTCTGTTTGTAACTTAATTGTTCGCAACCTTGTTTGCAGGTACCGGAAAGGGAGTGGTATGTGTGTAATGTCCACCCATCTTCTCTAGCGAAAGTACAATGCATCCAGTGAGTTAAGGCCAAAGCACCAGTCAAAGGAAGTTTCCACTGCTCTAACCAGTGTTTTAAAGATGCGTGGATTCGACATCAAATTCTCCACAGACAAGCAGCAGGAGCTGCAATTGAGGATGCTAGTTCTACCAAATCATGTGTTAGCTCATCCAGTTCTACCACGGGTGAAACCTTGTACGAAGTTGGATGGTCTAGGACATACGTACCGACAGCTGAAGATATCAGTCATGTTCTGCAGTTCGAGTATTATCTGATGATGCGACAACAAAATAATTTGAAATACAAAACAAAATAGATATTATATTTGAAATAGTCAATAATTTGTTATTATGATTTAATATTATCATAAATAATTATTAGTTACTCATTATACATGTAATTTAAGAAATATGTGAAAATTCTTCATTCGCAAATCTGAAAATTTTATTACAAAATTTTCTTAAATTTTACTAAAATTGACTGAATAAGAAAACGTGTATCATGAAATCTGTGTACTAATTTTATGTTATTAATTAATTATATTAAAAGAATAACACTTATCTTTGGTATCAAACTTATTATTATAAATTTTTATTTTAAGAAATATAATATATTTACATAATTATAAATTTTAGATATTGGTAAAAATATTTTAGAAAGAACCTTACTTCTTATTAGGTACTACTAATATATTGTACCCAAGTTAGTAGTTTATTATTATATGAAAATAGATATTATATTTGAAATATTTAATAATTTTTTAATTATAATATAATATTATAATAAATAATGAATAATTATTAGTTAATCATAATAATTTTCATTTAAGAAATATGATAAATAAATAAAAATAAATTATTAAAATTCCCCATTCACAAATATGACATTTTTATCATAATTTTTCTTGGTCTTTACTAGAACGGGCCAAAAAAGAAAATTGTACATAATTTAGTCATTTATTAATATATAAAAAATTGATATTATATTTGATATATTCAATAATTTGTTATTATGATTTAATATGATGACAAATAATTATTACTTACTCATAATAACTTACATTTAAGAAATATGTGAAAATCTTTCTTGAATTTTACAAAAATTGATCGAATAAGAAAAATGTGCATCAGGAATCAGTACTAATTTTTGTTATTAATTAGTTAACAATATCACTTATCTTTGGTATCAAAATTATTATTATATATAGTTTTAATTAAAAATTTATAAATATATCTACAAAAAATATTTTATAAAGAACCTTACTTCTTATTAGGTACAATTTGTACCCAAGTTAGACGTTTATTATTATATGAAAATTAGATATTATATTTGTAACAGTTAGTAATTTGTTATTATGATGTTATAATATAATAAATAATGAATAATAATTAGCTACTCATAATAATTTTCATTTAAGAAATGCGATAAATAAATAAAAATAAATTATTTGAAAATTCTCCATTGACGGATATGAAAATTTTTTCATAAAATTTTTCTTGAGCTTTACTAAAACGAGCCAAATAAGAAAAATGTACATCATGAAATCTATGACCTATTTTGCGTTATGAATATTTTTTAATTAATTGTAACTAGCTCTATATTCACATGTAGGATACACATTAGATGATAATATTTTGGTCAATATGCCAAAGGAAGGGTTAAAATTCCTTAATAATACTTTGAATATTTTGGATATAATTATATAACAAATATAATAATATTCATACCATTGAGTCAATAGACTAAAAGGACTCATGCCCATTAGGTCACACGGTAATTGAGTCAGATTTATAAAGTGAGTTCATCACATCATGAGGTACACATGTTATATGTTGTTTAACAATAAACACGGGAGGAATTAGGTTAGAAAGAGAAGTCGACTTTTTACAACCTTAAATTTTTTATGTATGTTCCTAATTCAGATCTAATATTGTAAATAACTAATAGGTGTTTTTTAGTTGTTCTTAATTAATTTGTTATAAAATTAATTTCTTAAATTTATTTGTATATATGACATACGATATAATTATGCCGATAAAATCATAAATTAGTTTTTTGATGAAGGATATTAAGTGTTTATAATCTAGAAATCATAAAGGTTATTTTTCATTTTTATTTCACACTTAACTTAGTTAAACTTTAAATTATCCATACAAATGAATCAAAATAATCAATGATGTTACAATTTTATAAGTCATATTCTTATTATTACTATTTAGATTAAGAAAAAATAATAAAGAAATTACATATGTCTGACCAACTGTTAGATAAAAAAACTTCTTAGCATTAGTTTTGTTTGGATTTTTTTGTACGATTTTGGTCTATGTCTTTTTTTGTAATCATATCATCGAACTTTTTATACAAGTGAACCCGGATAACAAACCAACAACCCAACAAGACTTTTGGGGTAGACAAAAAGTGCAAAGCACTCTCAAGAAAGCAAATACCAAAACAACCCCCAATCAAAATACACCAAAGGCCTTCCAACCCACCCAACAAACCAAACAGCGCTAGAACCCCAAAAACCGGTAGCTACATGAAAAATTGGAATGGGTATGTGCATAAGGGACAGAGAAGGCCGTCTACTGCACTATCAAATGCTCACGCAAAGTGTTGAGATGCCTGTGAAGGAAGCTGAAGGTTTGGTGCTTCTAAAAGCCCTAGAGTGGTCAGCTGAGTTGGGATACAACAGTGTGGAATTCGAAAGTGACGCAAAGGTAGTAGTGGACAGCATCAACGCTGCGGAGGATGACGGAACAGAATATGGAGATATTATCCAGCAGTGCAGGCGACACCTGGAAGTTAACCCTGACCTTCGGATCTCTTTCATTTCGAGGAACAAGAACATGGTAGCACATGAACTTGCGAAACAATCATGTAATTTTCATTCACCGACTTGTGGCTCGACTTCTCCGAATTGGCTTCGTGAGAAGATCCACGACTTTTGCTTGATAATACATTAATAATATGAGTAATTTCCTCGAAAAAAAAATCATATAAATATTTCCAGCCAGACTTGAGGACTAGTAGTTACTAGGTAGCTAATATGGTGACCTAGCTGTAATTAGTCAAACAGCCTTTTAGCACCGACCTGCAAATGCTTACCTATTTAAGGTCCTGCCTTGGCTCTGAGAAGATGAAAATATTTCCCTTCCTCTCCAAGTTTTTCTCTAGATTTTCCTTCCTCTCCAAGTTTTTCTCTTCTCCACTTCTCTTCTCTCTCATCTTGGGTAATTATGGTGACGTTTGTACGTGGGAGCCTCTTCCCAAATCCACATGTGGTATGCGTACCGATAACACCGTTTCTCCTATTTCGGCTAAGTGTAGGATTCTTTTGATTCTTTTGGTTCTTTTAGTTATTCTACTATTACTGTGTTACTGTGTTTGGTGTTTAGTGTAGGATTCTTTTGATTCTTTTGGTTCTTGGCTCACTTTGTAGGATTCTTGTTTTATGTCTGTTTGTAACTTAATTGTTCGCAACCTTGTTTGCAGGTACCGGAAAGGGAGTGGTATGTGTGTAATGTCCACCCATCTTCTCTAGCGAAAGTACAATGCATCCAGTGCGTTAAGGCCAAAGCACCAGTCAAAGGAAGTTTCCACTGCTCTAACCAGTGTTTTAAAGATGCGTGGATTCGACATCAAATTCTCCACAGACAAGCAGCAGGAGCTGCAATTGAGGATGCTAGTTCTACCAAATCATGTGTTAGCTCATCCAGTTCTACCACGGGTGAAACCTTGTACGAAGTTGGATGGTCTAGGACATACGTACCGACAGCTGAAGATATCAGTCATGTTCTGCAGTTCGAGTATTATCTGATGATGCGACAACAAAATAATTTGAAATACAAAACAAAATAGATATTATATTTGAAATAGTCAATAATTTGTTATTATGATTTAATATTATCATAAATAATTATTAGTTACTCATTATACATGTAATTTAAGAAATATGTGAAAATTCTTCATTCGCAAATCTGAAAATTTTATTACAAAAATTTTCTTAAATTTTACTAAAATTGACTGAATAAGAAAACGTGTATCATGAAATCTGTGTACTAATTTTATGTTATTAATTAATTATATTAAAAGAATAACACTTATCTTCGGTATCAAACTTATTATTATAAATTTTTATTTTAAGAAATTATAATATATTTACATAATTATAAATTTTAGATATTGGTAAAAATATTTTAGAAAGAACCTTACTTCTTATTAGGTACTACTAATATATTGTACCCAAGTTAGTCGTTTATTATTATATGAAAATAGATATTATATTTGAAATATTTAATAATTTTTTAATTATAATATAATATTATAATAAATAATGAATAATTATTAGTTAATCATAATAATTTTCATTTAAGAAATATGATAAATAAATAAAAATAAATTATTTTAAAATTCCCCATTCACAAATATGACATTTTTATCATAATTTTTCTTGGCCTTTACTAGAACGGGCCAAAAAAGAAAATTGTACATAATTTAGTCATTTATTAATATATAAAAAATTGATATTATATTTGAAATATTCAATAATTTGTTATTATGATTTAATATGATGACAAATAATTATTACTTACTCATAATAACTTACATTTAAGAAATATGTGAAAATCTTTCTTGAATTTTACAAAAATTGATCGAATAAGAAAAATGTGCATCAGGAATCAGTACTAATTTTTGTTATTAATTAGTTAACAATATCACTTATCTTTGGTATCAAAATTATTATTATATATAGGTTTAATTAAAAATTTATAAATATATCTACAAAAAATATTTTATAAAGAACCTTACTTCTTATTAGGTACAATTTGTACCCAAGTTAGACGTTTATTATTATATGAAAATTAGATATTATATTTGTAATAGTTATTAATTTGTTATTATGATGTTATAATATAATAAATAATGAATAATAATTAGCTACTCATAATAATTTTCATTTAAGAAATGCGATAAATAAATAAAAATAAATTATTTGAAAATTCTCCATTGACGGATATGAAAATTTTTTCATAAAATTTTTCTTGAGCTTTACTAAAACGAGCCAAATAAGAAAAATGTACATCATGAAATCTATAACCTATTTTGCGTTATGAATATTTTTTAATTAATTGTAACTAGCTCTATATTCACATGTAGGATACACATTAGATGATAATATTTTGGTCAATATGCCAAAGGAAGGGTTAAAATTCCTTAATAATACTTTGAATATTTTGGATATAATTATATAACAAATATAATAATATGCATACCATTGAGTCAATAGACTAAAAGGACTCATGTCCATTAGGTCACACGGTAATTGAGTCAGATTTATAAAGTGAGTTCATCACATCATGAGGTACACATGTTATATGTTGTTTAACAATAAACACGGGAGGAATTAGGTTAGAAAGAGAAGTCGACTTTTTACAACCTTAAATTTTTTATGTATGTTCCTAATTCAGATCTAATATTGTAAATAACTAATAGGTGTTTTTTAGTTGTTCTTAATTAATTTGTTATAAAATTAATTTCTTAAATTTATTTGTATATATGACATACGAAAATTATGCCGATAAAATCATAAATTAGTTTTTTGATGAAGGATATTAAGTGTTTATAATCTAGAAATCATAAAGGTTATTTTTCATTTTTATTTCACACTTAACTTAGTTAAACTTTAAATTATCCATACAAATGAATCAAAATAATCAATGATGTTACAATTTTATAAGTCATATTCTTATTATTACTATTTAGATTAAGAAAAAATAATAAAGAAATTACATATGTCTGACCAACTGGTTGGATAAAAAAACTTCTTAGCATTAGTTTTGTTTGGATTTTTTTGTACGATTTTGGTCTATGTCTTTTTTTGTAATCATATCATCGAACTTTTTATACAAGTGAACCGGGATAACAAACCAACAACCCAACAAGACTTTTGGGGTAGACAAAAAGTGCAAAGCACTCTCAAGAAAGCAAATACCAAAACAACCCCCAATCAAAATACACCAAAGGCCTTCCAACCCACCAACAAACCAAACAGCGCCAGAACCCCCAAAAACTGGTAGCTACATGAAAAATTGGAATGGGTATGTGCATAAGGGACAGAGAAGGCCGTCTACTGCACTATCAAATGCTCACGCAAAGTGTTGAGATGCCTGTGAAGGAAGCTGAAGGTTTGGTGCTTCTAAAAGCCCTAGAGTGGTCAGCTGAGTTGGGATACAACAGTGTGGAATTCGAAAGTGACGCAAAGGTAGTAGTGGACAGCATCAACGCTACGGAGGATGACGGAACAGAATATGGAGATATTATCCAGCAGTGCAGGCGACACCTGGAAGTTAACCCTGACCTTCGGATCTCTTTCATTCCGAGGAACAAGAACATGGTAGCACATGAACTTGCGAGACAATCATGTAATTTTCATTCACCGACTTGTGGCTCGACTTCTCCGAATTGGCTTCGTGAGAAGATCCACGACTTTTGCTTGATAATACATTAATAATATGAGTAATTTCCTCGAAAAAAAATCATATAAATATTTCCAGCCAGACTTGAGGACTAGTAGTTACTAGGTAGCTAATATGGTGACCTAGCTGTAATTAGTCAAACAGCCTTTTAGCACCGACCTGCAAATGCTTACCTATTTAAGGTCCTGCCTTGGCTCTGAGAAGATGAAAATATTTCCCTTCCTCTCCAAGTTTTTCTCTAGATTTTCCTTCCTCTTCAAGTTTTTCTCTAGATTTTCCTTCCTCTCCAAGTTTTTCTCTAGATTTTCCTTCCTCTCCAATTTTTTCTCTTCTCCACTTCTCTTCTCTCTCATCTTGGGTAATTATGGTGACGTTTGTACGTGGAAGCCTCTTCCCAAATCCACATGTGGTATGCGTACCGAGAACACCGTTTCTCCTATTTCGGCTAAGTGTAGGATTCTTTTGATTCTTTTGGTTTCTTTAGTTATTCTACTATTACTGTGTTACTGTGTTTGGTGTTTAGTGTAGGATTCTTTTGATTCTTTTGGTTCTTGGCTCACTTTGTAGGATTCTTGTTTTATGTCTGTTTGTAACTTAATTGTTCGCAACCTTGTTTGTAGGTACCGGAAAGGGAGTGGTATGTGTGTAATGTCCACCCATCTTCTCTAGCGAAAGTACAATGCATCCAGTGCGTTAAGGCCAAAGCACCAGTCAAAGGAAGTTTCCACTGCTCTAACCAGTGTTTTAAAGATGCGTGGATTCGACATCAAATTCTCCACAGACAAGCAGTAGGAGCTGCAATTGAGGATGCTAGTTCTACCAAATCATGTGTTAGCTCATCCAGTTCTACCACGGGTGAAACCTTGTACGAAGTTGGATGGTCTAGGACATACGTACCGACAGCTGAAGATATCAGTCATGTTCTGCAGTTCGAGTATTATCTGATGATGCGACAACAAAATAATTTGAAATACAAAACAAAATAGATATTATATTTGAAATAGTCAATAATTTAGTTATTATGATTTAATATTATCATAAATAATTATTAGTTACTCATTATACATGTAATTTAAGAAATATGTGAAAATTCTTCATTCGCAAATCTGAAAATTTTATTACAAAAATTTTCTTAAATTTTACTAAAATTGACTGAATACGAAAACGTGTATCATGAAATCTGTGTACTAATTTTATGTTATTAATTAATTATATTAAAATAATAACACTTATCTTTGGTATCAAACTTATTATTATAAATTTTTATTTTAAGAAATTATAATATATTTACATAATTATAAATTTTAGATATTGGTAAAAATATTTTAGAAAGAACCTTACTTCTTATTAGGTACTACTAATATATTGTACCCAAGTTAGTCGTTTATTATTATATGAAAATAGATATTATATTTGAAATATTTAATAATTTTTTAATTATAATATAATATTATAATAAATAATGAATAATTATTAGTTACTCATAATAATTTTAATTTAATAAATATGATAAATAAATAAAAATAAATTATTTTAAAATTCTCCATTCACAAATATGACATTTTTATCATAATTTTTCTTGGCCTTTACTAGAATGGGCCAAAACAAAGAAAATTGTACATAATTTAGTCATTTATTAATATATGAAAAATTGATATTATATTTGAAATATTCAATAATTTGTTATTATGATTTAATATGATGATAAATAATTATTACATACTCTTAATAACTTACATTTAAGAAATATGTGACAATCTTTCTTGAATTTTACTAAAATTGATCGAATAAGAAAAATAAAAAATGTGCATCAAGAATCAGTACTAATTTATGTTATTAATTAGTTAACAATAACACTTATCTTTGGTATCAAACTTATTATTATGTATAGTTTTAATTTAAAAAAGTTATAAATATATTTTTTAAAAAATATTTTATAAAGAACCTTATTTCTTATTAGGTACAATTTGTACCCAAGTTAGACGTTTATTATTATATGAAAATTAGATATTATATTTGTAATAGTTAGTAATTTGTTATTATGATGTAATACTATAATGAATAATGAATAATAATTAGTTACTCACAATAATTTTCATTTAAGAAATGCGATAAATAAATAAAAATAAATTATTTGAAAATTCTCCATTCATTGATATGAACATTTTTTCATAAAATTTTTCTTGAGCTTTACTAAAAACGAGCCAAATAAGAAAAATGTGCATCATGAAATCTATGACCTATTTTGCGTTATGAATATTTTTTAATTAATTGTAACTAGCTCTATGTAGGATACACATTAGCAGTGGGTGCTCTGCAGCCCCCTTGGCTTTTATCAAAAAATATTTACCCATATATACAATACACAAAGTTGAACCAGGGACCTCACAAGCCTAGGTCAACATTAATAACCATCAGGCTGAATAGCATTACTCAATTATATATGCACGCGTCTGTATTTACATAGGTTAAAAAAAACCCTAAATATAAATCCTAATTCAAAGCTTTTGACAAGGACAAACTGATGCAGCTTGCCACTTTCTATCCCAACGAGTTCCCTCCAAATGCTATGAAGTTTCTCGGTCATCATTTGAATTCATACATTTGTGATCTGTCATTCGATGACAGATTCAAAGACTTGAAAGGGGTTGACGAGTTAGCAAAAAAAATGGAGGAAACAAATAAGCACAAATTGTATCCATATATTTATTTGCTTATTAAGCTGACACTTATTATGCCTGTTGCAACAGCAAGTGTGGAGAGATCATTTTCATCTATGAAATATATCAAGAACGAGCTTCGCAATCGAATGAACGATGAATGGTTGAAAGACGCAATGGTGACATATATTGAACAAGATTTATGTGCTAGTTTGGACAAGGAAGTTGTTATACAATGCTTTCAAAATATGGAATCTCGTCGTGGTTCGTTGTAATTGGTGATTATTTTATTGTACGAATCTTAAATGTTATTGTTGACTCTTTGTTTCGTTTATTGTTATTTGTTAAATTATGTGATTTCTTTTTTTTTCGAACCAAGCACCCCCTTGGTCAAATTCCTGGCTCCGCCACTGCACATTAGATGATAATATTTTGGTCAATATGCCAAAGGAAGGGTTAAACTTCCTTAATAATACTTTGAATATTTTGGATATAATTATATAAAAAGTATAATAATATGCATACATTGAGTCAATAAACTGAAAGGACTCATGTCCATTAGGTCACACGGTAATTGAGTCAGATTTATAAAGTGAGTTCATCACATCATGAGGTACACATGTTATATGTTGTTTAACAATAAACACAGGAGGAATTAGGTTAGAAAGAGAAGTCGACTTTTTACAACCTTAAATTTTTTATGTATGTTCCTAATTGAGATCTAATATTGTAAATAACTAATAGGTGTTTTTTAGTTGTTCTTAATTAATTTTTTAGAAAATTAATTTCTTAAATTTATTAATATATATGACATACGATATAATTATGCAAATAAAATCATAAATTAGTTTTTTAATGAAGGATATTAAGTGTTTATAATCTAGAAATCATGAAGGTTATTTTTCATTTTTATTTCACACTTAACTTAGTTAAACTTTAAATTAGCCATACAAATGAATCAAAATAATCAATGATTTTACAATTTTAGAAGTCATATTCTTATTATTACTATTTAGATTAAGAAAAAATAATAATAATAATTACATATGTCTGACCAACTGGTCGGGTAAAAAAATTTCTTAGCATTAGTTTTGTTTGGATTTTTTTGTACGATTTTGGTGTATGTCTTTTTTTTTTTTTTGTAATCATATCATTGAACTTTTTGTACAAGTGAACCGGGATAACAAACCAACAACCCAACAAGAAAAGCAAATACCAAAACAATATCTGCCTATTTACAACCCCCAATCAAAATACAAAGACCCAAAGGCCTTCCAGCCCACCCAACAAACCAAACAGCGCTAGAACCCCCAAAAACCGGCAGCTACATGAAAAAGAGCAGCTAAAACAGAGACAACAAACACTCTGTCAGAGGCCAAAAGGAAGAAAAAAAACCTACACTAAGAGAGCATCAACACGTTCTGTCCACCCAAACCAAAGTCAGCATCTCAGTCAGGATGAAACACCAGACGCCACAATGCAAACCATGAGCGAATCACATCTTGAGAAAGGCTATCTGCAACTGCAAACCATATGCCAACCGCCCAAGCGATCTTCTTGCCCACTTGTACAAAAGACGACTCTCTATCTCTCAAAATCCTGCTATTTCTTTCCCCCAAATATACCAAAAGAGAGCATGGAGCACTACAAAAAAGTTTGTCTTTAGCTACTGCAAAATTACAACAGCCTGAAAATGCAGTAGCAAAGAGTTGATATTTGCTATGGCAATCACTATTTCATGTGGTAATTTGCAGTAGCAAATACTATTTGCCACACCACTATTTGCTACGAGGATGCTGAGGGTAGCAAATCCTTAGCAAATAGTGGTGTGGCAAATAGTATTTGTTGATGTAAATTTCTACATGAAATAGTGATTGATATAGCAAATATCAACTATTGCTACTGCATTTTCAAGCCGTTATAACTTTGCAGTAGCTAAAGGTAAACTCTTTTGTAGTGGATGAGTCTAGATCTAAACTCCGCAAAACTATCATCACAGTTTCTACCCTACCTGCCGCAGAGGACTTCCCGGACATCAAAATGTTCCGGACCCCAAATGGCAAGGTTGGAACTGAAGGTATACCAAATTTGTAAGGCAAAAGGGCAATCCAAAAACAAGTGGGACACCGACTCAAGGTCGGCTCTGCACAAAACACGCCAATTCGGGCCAAAAAAGCCTCGTTTATGTAATTCTCAAAAGAGGAAATGTTCTTATGAGCAACCTCCCAGACAAAACCTGAGATTTTGGTTGGCACATGAGTCATCCAAACCGTATCCGCTGGAAAATTGGTGACGCCAACCTAGTGTCGAGAGGTTAAGGATTTGTACATCGAGCTCACCATGAAACTCCCTGCACCCTCCAGATTCCATCGAGGCATAGGCGGACCTTGCGTGATCCATCCCATATCGACCTCCCCAATGAGCAGCATCAATCGCTGTCGCTCCTCCTCTTCACCACCGCGAAGCATCGTCGTCAGCGAAATCTACCAAGCCTACGTGTCCAAAAATACATCGACAAACTCGAACAAATAACCATCCAACGTTTACATCCTCTTCATCACTTATTAAAAATTACATTTCTTTAGATCCATTTTAGCCATTGATATTCTAAAAAAGGCTAATTTCTTCCTCAGTGGAAAAATAGTTGACTAATGTAGTAATTTTTAAATGATTGTTGATATAAGCTTCGCATATCTCACATTTTACAAAAAAAAACTCATTTCAAGTAATAATAGTCTTAAATTAGACTTGACAATTTTGGATCCGACCCGAACCCACCAAAAGTTTAGGATTGGGTTTGCTATTTTTGCATCCAAACCCGAAATGACCCGAACTCGATAAACCAATTTTTTTTTAGGTTGGTTAGGTTTGGGTTTAGGGTCGACCCATTGACCCGAAAAAAGCGTAGTACCTATAAATATTACCATTTTTAACATCACTTATGTATTTTTTTAAATATTTAGTCTTATTTATGATTTATGATTTTCAATTTTATAACTTTTGTCATTTTGTTTCTTTTATCATGTAAGACATAATTCATAAATATCGCATATCACAAATATTATGATAATATGACGACCTGTGACCGGAATGACCGGACCTAAAATAACCCGCAACCTGTTGTAACCCGCCCCGCCCGATTTGCCAGGTCTATCCTAAATGCAGAAAATTTGGAAACTACTAAAAATAATAATAAACACATTAATATATGCCAGCAGTAAAAATTGGAAAAAGATAGGGACGCAGATTGGAACGGTCCAACCATTCAACCGGAGGGGCAATTTCGTCCTTCCAATAAAATAATAAATAAACCCTAATTTTCTAGCGGCTGAAATTATGTGGGGTACGGCTGTGATTTCTCCCCGTCGAATCTCCGATCGGAGCTGTGATTTTCCCACCGCCAAATCTCCGATCAGCACCACAAATCTATCTTCTGGTTGAAATACTATGAATAAATTGTTGTCCAGCCGCTGCCTGTTTCAATTTCCCATCTCTCCTTTGCAAAAGCCGACTTATCTCTTCTGAGTTTTGATGCAATCGCCTTTGACTACGCAACCATAGATGTCGGTCGATGTACCTTCTCCAACGAGATCTCCTCCTCTCGCACTGTCCCCAAATGCTCCGCCGTCAACTGCTGCCCAACTTTCTCTCAGCGTGTCGGCTCCTCTTACCTCGTCGCCGTCGAGGAAGAGTTATTGACGGGGTTTCGAAAGGTGCTGACTAAGAAACTCGAGTTCGTCGGAAATCGGACGAGCGATCGGACGGGGCTTTTCATGGAAGATTCAGCCGAACAGAGGGATGGGAGATTGAAGAAGAAGGATGCTTTTGTGATCTACTAAAGTTGAGTGACTGATTTGTAATTTAGATAATTGACAGGATTATTTAGTAATAATTGAAAGTCAATTAGTTTGTATAAATTAGTTTACTTTTTTTTGGTGGAAAAAAAAATTAGTTTACTAGTTATGTACTCAACTAGTTATCCAATCATGATGTTAACTAATTTTAAAAACTAGTTAATACGTTATGATGTTAACTAGGTAACTAACTAAGATTTTTAGTTGATAACTCGTTATCAACTAAAAATTTTGTTAACTAGTTTTGATAACTAGTTATCAACTAAATATCTTGTTAACTCGATAAGTTAATTAGTTAACTAATTTTGCTAAATAATTATCATAAAAAAATTGTTAATTAACAATACGTTTACTAGTTATCTAATCATGATGTTAAGTAGTTAACTCGATTAGATAACTAGTTAATAACTTGATAACTAGTTAACTCGATATATTGGTTAACTAGTTAACTCGATATATTGGTTAACTAGTTAACTCGATTGGTTAACTAGTTATCATCTTAAAAAATGTTAACTAGTTATCTTAGTCATGATGTTAACTAGTTAACTCGATTGGTTAACTAGTTATCATCTTTAACAAATGTTAACTAGTTATCTTAGTCATGATGTTAACTAGTTAACTAATTATGTTAATTTGATAACTAGTTAACTAAATATGTTAATTTGATAACTAGTTAACTAATGTTGATAACACGTTATCAAACAAAAAACGTTGTTAACTAGTTATCAGATAAGTTTATAAAAAAAAGTTATCAGATAAAAACCATGTTAACTAGTTATCAGTTAAAAAAACACTGTTAACAACAAAAAAATGTGTTAACTAGTTAACTAATTTTGATAACTAGTAATCAACTAAATTTTTTGTTAACTAGTTATCTAAATCATGATGTTAACTAGTTATCAAATAAAAAACGTTGTTAACTAGTTATCAGATAAAAACCATGTTAACTAGTTATCAGTTAAAAAACACTGTTAACTAGTTAACAACAAAAAAATGTGTTAACTAGTAATCAACTAAATTTTTTGTTAACTAGTTATCTAAATCATGATGTTAACTAGTTATCAAATAAAAAACGATGTTAACTAGTTATCAGGTAAAAACCATGTTAACTTGTTATCAGTTAAAAAAACACTGTTAACTAGTTAACAACAAAAAAAGTGTTAACAAGTTTTTTTAAAGGAAAAAAATTTAATTTAAAAAAAAACATTTTCGTCGGAGTCTCGCCGGAAAAGTCGTCGGCGATGGTGGCCGGCCACCGGAGAGCCAACGGCAGCCCCTGAGATTAAATTATTTATTTTAAATATAATAATTAAATTATATGTGTAAAGTCCTAAATACCTCTAACAATCTAGACCATTAGATTGGTCAAGGGTCAAAGGGTGATCTAATGGGGATCTAATGATTATGATAATTTGTTAACTAGTTATAAGTAAAATAACATTATGAACCCGTGCACATACCTAGTTATCAGCAAAAAAATATGTTCACTACTTAACAATAAAAAAGACATTGTTAACTAGTTATCAACAGAAAAAGGTGTTAACTAGTTAACATGTACTCTCCGGAAAAGTCATCGGAGTTTGGTCGACCGTCGGAAAAGTCGCATGAGTCTTGCTGGAAAAGTCACCATACGTTGAACCGGAGAAAGCAATGTAAAATTTAGTTTGTCGTAAAAATAATATAACTGAAATTTGAGTTGTAGATTAGGACCAAAATTATTTTTTTATTATTTAATTAAAAAATGTATTTATTAATGATCAGAAATTTAATTATCAATTTGTGATATTTTGTGGTATTGTATGTTTAATCTATGCTATTAGTCTGTACAAATTAATTATTATCGAATGCTTATGTCATTTAATCAATTAAGTTACTTGGCTCAAATGGTAAATGAGTTGTTGTTTTACTTTGAGGACTAGGGTTCAAATCTGAGGAGTTACAATTTTAATTTCACATTTGATAATTTTGTAAAAATCAATGGAATTATGCAGAATTGGGCCAACCGAAAATATGCAGAATTGGGCCAGCCGAAATTATGGTTCAATCGGTCGGCTGGTTTGATTAAAAAAAATTAAAATTAAAATATATGTGAAATGTCCTAAATACCCCTAACAATCTAGACCATTGGATTGGTCAAAGGGTCAAAATGTGGGCAAAAGATCCGGACCCAACCTTTAAAGGTTGGACCGATTTCCAACAAAAAACCGGAGGGGCAAAATCGGCATTTTAGAAAAAATTAAAGCAAACCTCCCTCCTCCTCCTTCCCTTTCCCAACAGCCGCGCCCCCCTCCTTTCCCTTCTCTCAACTCCTCCCCTCCTCCTCTTCTCCTCTCTCTCTCCTCTCTCCTCTCTCTCTCTCTCTCGTAACCTCCTCTCTCTCCCCCTCTCCTCCTTAACGCACCTCCCCACTCACTCTTTCTCTCTTTCTCTCTCTCCCTCTCTTTGCCGATTTCAGTTCTGTCGCCGGCGAAGTCGGAGGAGTTGATCCTGCCGCCAATGCGCTTGCCTACTTCGACGACTTCAGCGACCGGACGGAGCAGCGGCGACGGGGACGGAGCAGCGGCGACGGGGACGGAGCAGCGACGACGGGACGGAATCGGAGCCAGCGATAGGCGAGAGCGGCGTACGAGCTGTCACCGGCGTAGGAGCGACGGCCGGTGGATCGATGGCGTCAGATGGTCTCAGGAGTAGGTTGAAGAAGAGTGATTGAGTTGCCAAATAGTTAAATTTAAGTGATTAATTTGTCACATGGTTAAATTTAAGTGACTGATTTGTCACATATGTAAGTTAAATTATTGATTTGCAGTTTAAAAACATTGGGGAATATTGGCGTAATTTTGTGAACTTAATTTCAGGTCACTATTTTTTTTGGTTGTTGCCAATTTAACATTTAAACTATACAATCTAGTTATAAAAAAAATATTAACTAGTTATCAATTAATAACCCACTATCTAGTTATTTGGTAATGATGATAACTAGTTAACTGGTTTTCAATAACATGTTAATTAGTTATCAATTTTTTAAATTTAATTAGTTATTTGATGATGATGTTAACTAGTTAACATCTTCAAAAAATGTTATCTAATTAGCTTAAATCTTAATTATGATGTTAACTAGTTAACTCGATAAGTTATCTAATTAACTAATTTTGATAACTAGTTATCAACTAAAAATCTTGTTAACTAGTTATCTAAATCATGATGTTAACTAGTTATCATTTAAAAAAAACACTGTTAACTAGTTAACAACAAAAAAAATTTGTTTACTAGTTAACTAATTTTAAAAAAGATGTTATCTAGTTAACTAAAAAAAACATTGTTAACTAGTTATTAGTTTAAAAACCATGTTAACTAGTTATCAATAAAAAATATTATTAACTAGTTGGTAACAAGTTATCAAGCAAAAAATGATGTTAACTAGTTATATCAGTTAAAAATCATGTTAACTATGTTAACAGAAAAAGGTTAAAATAAATATGTTATCTCGTTATCAATAAAAAACATTGTTACCTAATAAAAAAAATTGTTAACTAGTTATCAGTTTAAAAAACCCTGTTAACTAGTTATCAATAAAAAAAATCATGCTAACTAGTTATCAATAAAAAAACATTGTTAACTAGTTATCAGGTTAAAATCTGTTAACAAGTTATCAAACAAAAAATGATGTTAGCTAGTTATCAGTTAAAAAAACACTGTTAACTAGTTAGCAGCAAAAAAAGTGTTAACTAGTATTTTTTTAAGTAAAAAAAAATTATTGAAAAAAAAATTCAAAAACAAAATTTTCAAAAAAAAAAAACTCGCCGGAAAAGTCACCGGCGACGGAGGCCGGTCACCGGAAAAGTCGCCGGCGACGGTGGTCAGCCGCCGGAGAGCCACCAGCTGTCTTGGAAATATATTAATTATTTAATTTAAATATAATAATTAAATTATTTGTGTTATGTCCTAAATACCCCTAACAATCTAGACCATTGGATTGGTCAATGGGTCAATGGGTGATCTAATGGCTGATAATGGGTTGGACCGGATTCCAACCCAAGAAATGGTTGGAGCTGGATCCGGCGCCCAAAATGTGATCTAATGGTTGAGATAAAGGTTGGAAGTTTCCAACCCTTGGAAAGGGTTGGATGGGGATCAGCTGCCAAAAAGATAAGAGCTTTGCCGTAAATAAAAATGGCAATGAATGTTTTTTTTTAAGAATGGGCAGTAAGTTTGTAATTGGGAAGATAGTGTTTTTGCCCCTCTACTTGTCAAATCTAACAGACGCCATGTACTACCATATTGTCTTTTCCCTCCCTCAAACTTGTGCCAATTTGTCATTTTATTCTCTACGTCTCGTTTTTCGTCCAAAAATCGTTAAAAATGCTCCGTAAGCACGTCACATCACACTAATTTACTAGGCGGAGCTAAGTAGGAAAATCTAATTGGGACACCCTTAATTTTTTTGGCGAAGAGATAAGATAAGGTAAGAAGTAAAAGGGAGAATTATCTCCCCCCTCCCTTGTTATCCCAAACTCGACCTTCCCTGCTAAAGCTCTGACAGAATCACTGCTTGCTTCCTTCGTCAAAACTCTTCGCATGCAGCGCTCAAAGGAAAAATAGGTTTTTGCCCCCTTGTACTTGTCAATCCTAACAAACGTCCCCCTATACTAAAATTCTAACATCCCCCAAACATGTGACAATTTGTCGCTCACCTCCCTGCATCCCGTTTTCCATCCAACCGTCTTTAAAGGAGACTCTGTCAGCACGCCACATCATATTAAATTTCCAGGTGTTGCTGATTAGGCCAAATACAACTGGCTAGGTAATTTTCCAATTGTAATAAGATAAATCAAGGAGAGTAAACTGGGGGTTCTCTCTCTCCCCCCTTATCTTCGAAATCCTTCGACCGTTACCAAAAGCTGCTTCCCGAGATCATGTTAGATTCCTCCGTCAACTCTCTCAGTCATCGGCGTTTATCGATGGTGGCAGCAGGTCGTCGACCTCATATGTTGTCGTCTCTTGCTTCGGATTTTGAAGAGACGGTTGATTCACCCATTCTAGGGTTTCGACAGGTAGTCTGTTGGAAGGAAAATAATCAGCAGTTGTATAAGTGTGATTGACAGTGAAGAAAGGAGTTTGAGGGGAAAAGTTTGAGAGAAATAGTGATTATGTCGTTAAGAAAGACCTTGTTATTTAAAAGGCGAGCCGTTTGAAAGCGCCAAGAGGGCTTGTATTAGTATGTACAATACATATATTAAGTAAAATATATTGAATATAATATAACTTTATATTAATTTTGTATATAAGTACATTTAATAATAATATATAAATTTCATATATATAAAAAATCATATATATAATTAAAAAAATATACATGATATTCCAAAATATTTATATAATAATATATTATATCAGCTATATAATTAAATTATTTAAACTAATTATAAATATATCGTTAAATAAAATACCTAAAAAATAACCCACAAGGTCTATAACTCACTTGCATATATAATTAACATAGACGATCATTTGATTAAACAAAATAGCAGCCAAGCCCATCATTATTAGTTCCTCTTAATTGGAATCACTTTCAACGGAATAGCTTTCCTAAGTGTAATCCCATCATCTCGCTCATGTCCATGTCTTGGGCCTCAAGCCCATCAGTAAAAGCCCACGTAAATTCATGCAATAACGAGCCCAAAGCTAGCGGTAAAACCCGCGAAGCTAGAGGTAAAGCCGGACACATCCTCCGACCCGAACCAAAGGGTAAGAACTCGAAATGCTGCCCTTTATGATCCAACTAGATTTTTTAGCACGCGTTGCCGCTTCGGGTGTATATAAGGTGTGGTGGGCGGTTGCCAATCCGTCGGGAAAGCAAGGGTGAACAGGAATAGGAAGAATATAGTGATAGAAAATCTAAGGAGATGAAGGGTTGTTAGCAACGACATTTAATCAATCCCATGCATATGATTGGGACCTAGCAGTGAACATAATTGTCTTAAACATACGTGCTTATAGCATCATAATTAATTGGCTACCGCTAGGCATGAATGTCTACATTTGACCCATGTTTAGTTTCAAAAGTCTAATAAGCATCCTTGGATTAACCACAAAAAAAAACAAAATGCAGTCAAATAGCTGGGAAGACGCATAGTGTAAGTGTACTACACGATAATTAAGAGCGTGCGAGTAAATGCATGAAATTAGAGTTTACCCAATGATTAACAATATAGCACGTGATGGTGTTTTCCAAATGATCACTCTATTCAACATTCAGTTGGTCTGAATGCTAAAGTGTCTTAAATATTTCTAGAGTAGTGTAGATGAAGGTTTCATTTTTTACTTGGCCTATGTGTTCAATCCAGATTGACAACCTTATCAAAATTAACCAAGTGGCGCGTTGTATATCATACCCACAACCTAATTAACATGTAACAATATTTATCAACAATTGAATTAAACCACTCAACATCCCTATTTAACAATTGGGACAGTATGATAGACACAACAACTCAAATGGTGAGTCTTAACAGAAACCAGGGGAGACAAAGACATGTGGGGGCAAGGAAAATGACCAGACAAACTAATTAAATAGAAAGTAACGGGAAAAGACAACTAAATGTGAGAGGGAAGGGGAATTACAATGGGAATCAGACGGAAAAATCTCCTAATTAATATCAGGGGAGAGAAAGACACTTAGAAGTAGGTAAAATAAGGTCAACTAAAAGTAAGTGGAAGGGGATTACACTTATCAACGGACAGGAAAAAAAATCCTTAAGGAACAGTGTAAGAGGTATGGTTGAGAAGAAAAGCCCATGTGGCGGTTGTGAGGAATAAAATGAAGTGAGGGGAGAAAACGCCTTAATGAATAGTGTATAGTATTTGTGCTTCCAATAGTTTTAATAATAAACAATAGAGATAATCGGCCGGCCACAAATATAGCCTTTAACCAACGGGGGGTAATTTTGAATTTTAAGGGAACCAACATGGGTAATTTTGGACTTTAAGGGGTTTTTCTATAGGATTTTGAAAAGTGGGGGTTTGAAGGAAGTTTTTTCCCCTTAATGAATAGTGGAGCACCTTTGTGCTTTCAATGGTTTTAATGTATCCAAGTCGAGAAACCTCTCGGGTTTGAAATCCAACGGGTCGGGCCACGTGGACGGGTCCCTACCAATTCCCCAAACGTTGACCAGAATTTGGGTATCTTTAGGGATGTAGTAACCAAGCATTTTGCATGACTGCATGGCCATGTGTGGGATTAGTAAAGGAAGCGGCGGGTGGAGCCTTAGGGTTTCGTTGATCACGGCTTTTAGGTAAGATAGGTTTTGAATGTCTTCTTCTTCAAGCTTCTTGTCTAAGCCAACTATGGCCTTTAGCTCGGCCTGGACTTTGTGTAGTTTTTCTGGGTTGCGAAGAAGTTCAGTCATTGCCCATTCCAGTGTGCTCGTAGTTGTGTCTGTTCCTGCTAGAAACATTTCCTGCGCCATAATTCATGTATTAAATCGTGAGTATAGGTAATTAGATATATGCATTGATTAAGTTTATTTCAATTTTGTGTATGAATAATTTGGTGAGGAGACATTATGATAGAACATATAAACAATTAGGATTTAGCGTAACCGACATTGTAACACTAGTATAAAATTGTCAATTTTTTTGTAAAGATCGAACGGATTTGTTTTTTAGTTCCTTCATATAAGGCTTAATATACTAATGTAGTTGGTATACTCTTTTAAGCAAGAGAAATCTATCTCGATTTGCAATGTGGTACTTGCTCTTTCAAACAATCTCTCTCCCGAACAGATGGCCACCCAATTATTCGATGTGTCCAATTTGCTCTTGCGTACACCTTTCTATATAAATTTGGACTACAATTAATACCAATGAGACACGTTGTCTGACATTCACCCAACATAAAAACTTTCAGCACAAGAAACCATCACATAACCCTTTGGGAGCAACTTGAAACTCTCCACATCTCCAGCTTGTGTGATCCACTACATGCATATACTAACCAGACTATGATACCACTACTTATTAGGATCGCACAACCACTAACAACTCAACAATAATATTGTCTAATTTGGACCAACCTGCACATTTTCTTTTGAATTTCTTTCCAAAAGATCTCATTCTAGTGTAGGTAGTAGACTCTTATAAAATAGGCAAATTTGTTCCGAATTAATAAAAAGGACATGAATATATTAATTATGAGTGACTTACGAAGATGATGACGTTGACAATCCCGTGTGAGAAGCTTGATGGCTCGTCGAATCCTACCCCGCGAAATTCCAATAGCACATCCAGAAAATCCTTTTTCCTCTTACTTTTAATACTATATTGATTTATACTACTTGTATGGATCTCATATAATCTCTCTTGAATGAATTTCCTTGCAATCTCGAACGCCTTTTCCACGTGAAACTGCGTCTTCTTTCTAATCCTCTGCGGATCCATCCACCTCAGCAACGGGAAAAAATCTGCCATGTTGGGCTTCCCTGCAAACTCCATTACTTTACCCATGTGGTAAAAGAACTGGGCCCCTCTCTTTGATTTGGGGTCCACCAAGTCCCTCGAAAGCACCAAGTTCCCTAGGGCTGGCTGGTTCGGTTTCGGTTTTCGGTTGACCGAATTGATAGCCGAGTTGAACTCGGTTTCGGTCACCGATTACCCGAGTTCATTAAATCGAAAACGGCTGCGGTCATAGGTTTTAACCCATCGGTCACATGCCTCTAATTCGGTCATTGACCGATTTGGCCGATTTGACCGATTTGGCCATATCTCCTCCTCTGTTCATCCTCTTCCTTCCAACCAACTTCCCTTCGAGATTCCCAGCCCCAGCACCTCTTCAACCTTCCCTTCCCTTCAACTTCTTCAACCTTCCCTTCCACATCTCTCAATCCTAAAACAAACCTCTAATTCGCCGATCTATTTCACCAGCACATCCCTCCGCCGGCGCCGGCGCCGAAACAAACCCCAGCACCGCCGCCGAAACAAACCCCAACAGCAGCAGCACTTCCCACGCCGACCAAACCCTCCGCCATGCCGACCAAACCCTCCCCACGCCGACCAAACCCTCCCCCCGCCTCCATCGCCGTCATGGGCTGCCGAAAGGCTCCACAATCCACACCACTCAAACAACCCTCTTCTTCTCCAGAAAACCTAGATTCAATTCGATTCTTCTTTATTCAAGATCCATATCGTTGTCCTCGCTTCGATTGAGGTCGCCAGGTCGGTATTCGAAACCTAGATTCGAAACCCAGAAAACGGCAGGAAACAGTCAAGCCCTCCCAATCGATTGAGGTCGCCAGGTCGGTACTCGATTTCAAAACGAATCGAATGAACTGGAGAGGGGTATCGAGGGCTATTGTCTTCTTCTTCTTCTTCAGATCTCTCTTCTTCTTCTTCTTCAGATCTGTTCTTCTTCCAGATCTTCTCCTTCTTCTTTGCTCCCATACGGCCATACTCTGCACTCCCCAAGCCACCAAGCAACGACGACGTCTTGCCGTCCGAACTTGGTAGCGGCGCCGACGAAAGAGATGGAACTCGGTCAATCGCCGGTTTCTCAGTGAACCGTGACCGATTTGAATTCGGTCACGGTCAAACCGAATTCAAATCGGTTGCGGTCACGGTTCCAAGTTTTGGCCGAACTCGAAATCGGTGACCGACCGAATTCGGTTCAGTTTGACCGATTTAACCGAATAGCCACCTCTAAGGTTCCCAATCAGATTAAACGCCATCAGGAATACAAATCGGCCCAAGTCCACGGGTCGGGTTCCTCCGCACCCGGCTTCCTCCACGAACTGGACCATCCGATCCACGCACCGCCTCCGAACAGCTCTCGTCGCGTCCACACGGTGCGACGCGAAGAACTCGGCCGTGCTCAGCCGCCGCAACATCCGCCAGTGGGGCCCATACTGGGCCGTGATGATGGATCCGTCGTTGCTATCGAGGCCCTTCATGGACTCGTAAATTTTCCTCCCGGCGAAAACGATGTCGTAGCACTTGAACATTGTTCGGGCGGCTTCCTTGGACGAGATCACCACCGTGCACATGGACCCTAGGTATAGGGTCATTATTGGGCCGTGGGCTTGGGCTAGCTGGACAAAGGACTCGTGTGGGGCCCATCCGAGGTTGAATATGTTGCCGACGATTGGCAGCGGGCGTGGGCCGGGTGGGAGACGGCCCGGGTGTTCAGATCGGCGGCGGCGGCGATCGGTCGTGATTGTCCAGATCACCCACAGCAGAAGCAGAAGAGCTGCTCCGAAAATTGCGGAGTCCATGATATATTAATTAATCTTGATGAGTTGGTCTTATTTATATCGTAGAAACTGATAACCGACAAACTGAAGTATATAGTTAAATTTTTTTATGGTCACTCAAATGGGTAAGAGTTGACATTTTGATTCAACACAAAAGTAAATATTAGTTAACTATAACTGTGATAATAATAAAAGGAATCCAGGAGAACAATTTTGGGTTAAATATTAAAATAGGATTTGAAATTTTGTACCGAGTTACAATTCTAAAATTTTAATTCATTATAAGATGGTTTTGTTACTACGAAACGAGTTATGGGTCCTATTGGTGTCAGTGCTATACGTCAATAAGATCACTCTGTGGGAAATCGTTAGATGCTTAAACAAGAATCGCAGCGGAAATACAATAACATCTAACAACCTAGATCAGCCCGATTGCATATAAATCAATATAAAAAAAAGAGAGTTATCACGACAAACCTCTTGAAGCGTGATATTAGCTCAAAAACTAATACCTCCCGTAGCTCCCGTAGCCTTTAGATCGATCCAGAGAGCTTCAAATGTAGCTCATCTACTTAGTCCACGCTAGCTGGGATCCGGATCTTCCTCGCCAAAGCTTGCTAGAACTTCTGGTCGAAGAACGGTCTTTAGGGTTATGGCGGCTAGGGTTTTCTCCGGAGAGAAAGAGTATTCGGCTTAAGATTGACTGCTACCCTAGCAGTCTTATTTATAGGATTAGGGCAGAAACTCTAATCCCTTCCTAACCCTAATGGGCCGCCAGCCCAGTAGTCCCAATCCACCATGGATTGGGCCAATTAATGATCCGGTCCATACTATAGGCGTGTGACCTTGTAGGACCCGGTCCGATTAGCCGTGGCCCAAACCACTAATTAATATTGGTCTCTAGCAAGACATATTAATCCCTAACCGGCCCGAATTAATTCTATTAATCAGGTCCAACACTTAACTAGTTCCTATGCGGATTTGGACCGATGGACATAAATCCTTCAGTCTCCCACTTGGCCGAGGGACAAGTCCGCACGTTAAGATTTCCTGTGTCTCCTGGTCAACCATTTTGAGAACGTGATAACATGGAGCGGTTACTCACTTATAGCTCAAAATCTTTCTTCTTGTCACTGAGATTCTTGAACTGTTTTAAATAAACAAATGATTGTAACAACAATCCATTTGAGCATGGCCATGCGTTTCCACAGTTCTCACTCTAAAAGGGGCCCGGGTCACCGTATTTTACTTTGCAGCAAGAGAGACATCTCCAGTCTTGTATCGATCATGCTCCCACTCAAATCATGACTACCCCGAAAACAATGCCTTTATAACTCCCTTATTCAGGTGAGCGTTTGACAGAATCAAAGGTGAGTCACTCATTGAATGAGGTCATACCATACTCATGTCGGAGGAATCCACTAGAAGTGTATAACTTTAGAAAGTCTTGGGTTACTTTCCAAAGCAGGTCATGTCCAGTATGCAACACTTATACATACCCATGTATATGGCAGGACAACACTTTGTGTCTATAGTCCGTGAAACTCGCCACTATCACAAACATCATACAAACTAGTCCTTTATGGGAGTTCGTTTATGTTCAGTTTAACAACTCCAAACTAGGGACAAAACATAGCTTGAGAGGTTCAGTTCACTTATGGGGTTTCATGCATCAGCGACTTGTGGTGATGATCCCATTGAACGCTACTCAACTATTGAACATTTCATTCGATTCTAAGCCAAAATCAAATGAGAAGGAATAATATTTCCTTTTGTTGAAACAATAACTCCAATGTCATACATCTCATGTAATAAGCTCTATTACATAATGTATAATCAAATCTAAGCAAGGTCTTCCAAGACAATCTCCAACAACTTGTCCGAGTCCTTTTGCCAAGTTGTGCTACTTATGCTTAGCACCGCTTAGAGGCTTAGTCAACAGATCGACCAACTTGTCATCTGTTGAAGCTTTGCACAATCTGATCAAGTGTTTCTTCACATATCCTTGAAGTAGACATTACTTCATATCAATGTGGCTTGACCTAGCCTTTGGGGCTTAGTTCCTTCAAACGAGAAGTGGCTTCATTGTTGTCACAATGAAGACCTACTTCCTTTTGACGTGAAGAAACCGCATCAAGCTCTATCAGAAACTTATTGATCCACATAGCTTACATTGTCGCTTCTACTGCAACTATGTACTATGATTTCGTAGCAGATTGAGCCACCAAAATCCATTTGGTGCTCTTCCAACATACTACTCCTTCATCTCCATGAAGACATATCTGGATTATGACTACGTGCCATCACGATTAGTCAAATGGTTGACATCACAATACCATTCAATAGTCAACTTCCTTTTCACTTTCAATCACTGGAGAATCATCCTAAGTTTTTAGCAAGATACTTAAGGATGCTCTCAACAATCCAGGGAAAAATCACATGGATTTGATTGGAATCTGTTGCACATGATGCAACATCTCTTCGAGTACATGTCATGACATACATAATGAGTTTATAGCCAAATCATGTGGAACACTCATCATATCTCATTTTCAGCTTGTGTCTAAAGACACGATTCTTTGTTGAAATGTATGTCGTGGTTCATAAGAAGGTATCTCCTCTTGGACTCCCTCATATCGAACCTATCAAGGACCTTATCAGTATAAGTCTCTTGACATAGACTAAAGAGCTTCCCTGGTCTATCTATAGATCTTAAAGCCCAATATGTACTCTAACTCACCCAGGTCTTTCATTGAAAACACATTTTCTAATGACTAGTATGTCATCCACATACAAGACCAAAAGACTACATTGCTCCCACTGAATTTCTTGTAGACACAAGTTTTCTCTATACATAAGATGAAGTCAATTTCCTTGACAGCTTCATCAAGTATGAGGTTTCGACTCCTTGATGCTTACTTAAGTCCATACATGGATCTCTCAAGTTTGCATATCTTCCCAAGATTTTAGTATCTTAAAAACCTATTGGTTGTGTCATGTACACATCCTCTTCCAGAAATCCATTCAGGAAGACGGTTTTGATATCCAACTGTCATATTCATAATCATGAAATGCAGCAATCGATGGGATAATCCGAATGGATTAAATCATAGCCTCTTGCCAAGATTAGGAGTCTAAACTCGTCATTGCTCGATTGTAGGTTATTGGTTCTTGACTTTCAAGAAGCAATATGTATAGAGTTCCATTCATAATGAAGATTACAAATTTTCTTAGATTGAATTCTAGTCCATTTAGACTAACGAATTTGGAGTGAACAACAACAACTTGAGTATATCGTCGATCCTTTGGCGTTTCCTCTACATCTTCACTGTTTTGAACAATTTCTTATTCAATCAGGTTCTCAGATGTAATTGGATCAGTATCCATTGTTGCTCATCATCTTGAGTCTCTTCAAGATGAATATTTCTCCCACTTGTCTTCTTGAAAATGAACTCATTTTCCAAGAAGACACCATCACGAGCAACAAACATTTTGTTCTCTTCAGGATTGTAGAAGTAATATCCCTTCGTCTCTTTAGGATAACCTACAAATAGGCACTTTGTCTGATTTTGGTGCTAGTTTATCGAAAAGCATACGCTTAACATAAAGTTTACTACCCCAAACTTTTAGAAAAGATATCACTGGTACCATACCAGTCCATATGTGATATGATATCTTTTCAACAGACTTAGACGGAGTTCTATTCAGTGTAAACGCAGTAGTTTCATGTCTCCAGAAAAAGTATTTGGAAGATTAGTGAAGCTCATCATAGACTGAACCATGTCTAACAAGGTTCAACTTCTCCTTTTAAACATGCCATTCAACTATGGCATTCCAAGAGAATTGAGTTGTGAAATGATTTCATAACTCCTAGGATGATCAGAAAAACTCTTGGCTAAGATATTCACCATCTCGGTCAAACCGAATGACTTTTATCTTCCTACCAATTGGTTTTGTACTTCATGTTTGGAATCTTTGAACATTTCATAAGATTCAAACTTCCGATTCATTAAGTAGATGTACCCATACCTACTTAAGTCATCAGTGAGAGTGATGAAGTATCTAAACCCTCCATGAGTTATTGAACTCATAGGTCCAAACACATCAGTATGTGTGAGGGCCAAAAGATTACTTACTCTTTCACTTTGGCAGAAGAATGACGACTTAGTCATCTTTCCCATTAGGTAAAGCTTTGCGTGTATCAAAACTCTCAAATGAGAATGAAACACCAACTGTCTAAAGTTGTTTCATGCGTAGCAAACTAATGTGTCTAAATGCCAAAAGTTTGTGGGTTATGAGTTTGTCTATTGCTTCTTGGTGTTATTAGAACTAAAACTCCCACTTGAATGCATGCCATCCTAGCATCATTGTCTATGCGAAGTTTTATTCTACCAGTAACTTCTTCCAAGTTGCAAACATTATTCTGTCTGAAATCCATTTTCATTTACGATCTCTTGCTCGTATAGTGCTCTGTGGGTATTACACCTCTCATTCCTTTGTTTAATACTTTAAACGCGGCTACCCTTAACACCATATCCGAAGTGGTTCACAAGAATGTGTATAAACCAACCAACTACGGATGAGAGGCAACCATTGCTTCTAGTTCTCCTCCCACTTTATTCATGCAGTCATTGTATGAATTTTGGGAGAGATTTGGTCGTTTGGGGTACCAAGGATAGAGTATGCATTCATAAAGTTTACTCCAAGTGGTTCTATGAATGACAACACGTGGCACATGACAATCAACTATTGTCTTTTAAAATTCACTTATAGTCTTCTCTTCCTCATATGAGGTGACTATTTGAATTTTAAAGTATGGATTTCAAGGACATTTCCTTAAAAACACTACGTTATTCTATGTGTGGTGAGGGCTTCAAAAGCCTTTAGCATTCATAATGCTTTGAATTTCTCCTTCATAAGGATAAATTCATTTGGTGATAGGATAAACGAGTTGACTAACCATAATTCTACGAAAATAAAGTGCAAAAACTATTATTGTTTCAAGGGATAATAGGTCGGGAGGCCCCTATACTATTGAAAGATAACAAACAGGCCCCCGTACTATTAATTGCACCAAACAGGCCCCTCTACTTAGAACATATAACAAACAAGCCCTTCCTTTACAAATGTGACAAACGGCGTTACTGAATTGCTGATACAGTTGACACGTCACTAACCCGTAGGTTGTTAGAGTTTACACGTCAGCCGACTGGAATGTCAGCAACCCTAAACGGCTCCGTTTTGACTTAGGGTTATTAGCAACAGATAATTCAAATAGTAAAAAATGACGTCATTTAAGGTTGCAGACATTCCAATCGGGTGACATGTAAATTCTAACAACCTAAGGGTCAGTGACAAGTCAATTGTGTCAACAATTCAGTAACGCCGTTTGTCACATTTGTAACGCAAGGGCTTGTTTGTTATATGTTCTAAGTAGAGGGGCTTGTTTGATGCAATTAATAGTAGGAGGGCCTGTTTGTTATCTTTGAATAGTACAAGGGCCTCCCAGCCTATTATTCCTTGTTTCAAATATACTTAGCTCAACAATTTTCTCTAAAATTAAGAGCATATGTGTACTTCATTCACACAAAAGTGTGTCCTCTTGAATGAAATACTTCCCAAGATCCTAAATCCATCAAAAAGTTAGCCGTACTTTGGCACTGCCACTAAATTTTTGTAATTTAGGTAGACCAACCCATTGGTCAATCACAAACCTTTTGTGACTCTTGGTTGATTTTGTGATAATCACAAAATCGACTATGCTTCGAACCAAAACTTTGTCTTTTGTATTCGTTGAGTACGACCAAAAACGAACTTATGGACCCCTAAGATCCACCCTTGCTATCCAGTGCAATAATAGGTCCATAGTCTACTTTGGCAGAAAAGGGCCTAGTTCTTGTAAATGCATCACAGGTCTCGTTATGGTAAAGCATTGCCTCAATTTTACTTTGGGGACATTTTAGGTGATGTGTTTTTATCTACGTTTGCTAGTGAACTAATCGCGCAAGAGATATACACAACAACCTAAAATATGGTTCTAAGCATTCAGACATTTAACGCTTGTAGGTGATCGGATCTTGGCCCCCTTTAATCTTGGAAAAAACGCTTCATGTTCATCATCGAAGGATCTCCTATCCTTGAGTCTTTGACTAGCGTCCATCCCTCCTTTGTTGTAATTACATAGGTTTGTAAACTAATTACAAGATTCCTAATCTATCTTAGTAATTTACAAATAATAAAATTTACAACAAAATAAACGGTACGCAGACCGTATTTCCCAAAATAAAATAAATAAACTTTAAACTGGGTGGGGCCTTTTATCCGATCACCAAGAACCTGCACGCTTTGCCACAAAACGCACAATATATACAATAACACATGTATATAACATTCATTCATTCACTACCGCATGAGTGAATGACCTTAAATCTAGCATGCTTGATAGATTTAACCATAATTAACCAATTTTAATTAAGGTGGTAATTAATTATGAATAAAACAATTTTATTCTAATTAAACCCTAATAATAAACTCCTTTATTACAATTGCTTCAACAATAAAATTCATTCAATTATAGGGATTATCGTTAGTATTTAAAAGTTTCATGCATATAGATTTCAAAACTTGCCCATAAAATCCATCAATTAAAACTCCCACTCAATTTAATAACTCATTATTAAAATTAGATAGGAAATTAATTATGAATTTAAAAATTTTCAATACTTAATCAAACCAATGATTAAAATCGAAAAACTGCCCTTAAATCGATTCGAATTAAATCTGTACCAAACAGAAAAAAAACATTTTTTTAAAATTCAAATCGAAACCGGTCAGACTGAACTGGGTGAACCAGAGGGTTCAACCCGGTCCGGCCAGAACCAAACGGGCCGACCAGGCTATTGGGCTGGGCTGGGTAGCACTAGGATCCAAACCTAGCTGCTGCCGCCACTCCCTCGCATCTTCTGTCTCCGCTGCGGCTGCTGCGCCGTCGGATGTCGGCTGCTGCCCCGCCGGTCGGCGGCGACGGCGGTCGACGGTCGGCGGCCGACGGCGTTGGAACAGTGATTAAAGTTATTTATTTATTTATTTATTTAAAATCAGTTTATACTTTGAACATAAAATATCAATGAACACTTTCGAAAACACGATTTTCAACAAAATATTAACACGACATAATCCCATCTTATAATTGAATAATTTTATTAAGAACGCAATTCGTTTTGTTATGAAAAATACGCAAAACGAGGGGCTCTGATACCACTGTGGGAAATCGTTAGATGCTTAAACAAGAATCGCAGCGGAAATACGATAACATCTAACAATCTAGATCAGCCCGATTGCATATAAATCAATAACAAAGAGAGTTATCACGACAAACCTCTTGAAGCGTGATATTAGCTCAAAAACTAATTGATAACACGTGTTTACCAAGGTCGTATTCCACGAGGGCTCTCTCAAAAGCTTGTACTCACACGGTTCATGGACGGTCTATTCATTTAAAATAAGATTTGGTTTGAAATAAGAACAAAAGAAAACAAAAGAAAACTAAACAAACAAAGCAAAACAAAAGGGAACAAATCAAAGACAAAAGGGTTCTCTTGGTAGGTAGTTTCATCATGCTCAAGATGAATAATTGAACAAACAAACTAATCAAGATCGAGTTTGCATTCGGATGACCATGCATTTCACTTCTATAGACTCAATGCACTCTCGTAGCATCTAATCCCTATCCTAGTACCACTTAACTTAGGCTCTCGCTCTCAAACTAAGTGGAAAAAGGATGCATTAAAGGTGTTTGATGAAATGCCAAGCTACAAAACCCTCTCCTATGACTCTATGACCACTAGGATAGACACCACACTCTCATGTCAATGTCCTAACACTAAGAGAATCATCCAAAGACTAATCAAAGTTCAATTGAGTGAAAATCCTAATGCACACCAAGTGTTCGATAGAATGCACAAGTGAGAAATCATGCAACCATGGTTGAATTGAGATGATCTAATCTCTTAGAACACACTCCCTTCAATCCCTAGACCTACAATCTATGCAATCCAAGCACTCTCATGCATCAAATTACAATGAATGGACCAAATTTAGCAAACATGGCAAAATATGGCATTAAGAACAAGTCTAAGAATCATCCCCATACAACCAAGATCAATCATGGCAAGTTCTATACAATCATCTCTCTATCATAGCACAACTAATCTACCCATCCAAGATGAACCCTAGAAAATCAGCCACACATGGCCAAGGGAGTAAAGAGAAAAGAAGGAAGAATGGTCACCAAGAACACCATGGATGAATCCTTGAGATGATCTTCACTTCTTCACTTGTAGCACTTCTCCCAAGGTTGGTTGGCTTCAATCCTAGCTCCAATGGCTTCAAAATGCTCCCAAAATGTGCTCTAGGGTTTTAGGGTTCGTGGATATGTACAAGGGGTTCAAGAGATGGCAAGTTGTTCCCCAAAAGAGTGAAAAACGTGGGTATAAATAGTGCAGAGGGAAGTGCACGGCGTGCACCCCTGCACGGCGTGCAGGGTGCACGGCGTGCACGGCTGCACGGCGTGCACCTAGGAGCGGCATCTTCATTCGGGGCCTCCTGGACATCCCGTGCACCAACCGTGCACAGAGCACGGCGTGCATCATGCACGGCGTGCAGTGGTGCACGGCGTGCACCCATGCACTCTGCAGAAGGCTCGATTTTGCAACGCTCATATCTCCTCCGTCCTAGCTCTGATTGACCTCCCGTTTGATCCTGCGTGCTCCTTGTCACCAGTACTACAATGCCATGACCTGAAAATACAAATAAAACACCTGCAATAGACATGGAATTGGCCTCAAAGTGGCAACCGGGCAACAGAATAGCACTTAGCACAAAACTCCGATAAAAACACATTAAGCACGGCATTTCAGAATCAAACACGGGCATTTCAAAGGTCATTCATAAGCTTAAAATGCACTAAATAAAGTCACATCAAATTCCCCTACGACTAAGCTTTGCTTGTCCTCAAGCAAATGAATTAGAAAACATCCAAGTTCACAAATGACAAGTTCGGTCCATTGAGATTCAAGCAATCACAATTTAGTTTAAACTGTTCCACGAACAAACTAAACCTACACATGCAAGAACATCAACCAAACAAGTCTAAACCTCACTAATTTCTGCACACTTCAAGTAGTGGTTGATTGGGACACAGCAAAACCGACCACGACAACACCGACACTAATCAAAAGGACTTGAAATCGGAACATGGATCGTGAGTCGTGAATGTGGCTATCGACTCGACTTCATCCGCTTCTAGATCCGCACTTTACAAACTCTGGCTAGGATCAAGGGCTACATTTGAGAACTCTTTTTCTTTCTTTTCTCTCTTTTTTTTTTTTTTTTCTTACTGCATACTAGTGCTCGATTCAACACTTCACTTAGGTGTTGAACCTGCCTAGCTCACAGCCTTTGCCCTTTTGCTTAGTGCTCAACCCGACACTTCACTTAGGTGCCGAGCTTGCCTAGCTTTTCTTTTCTTTTGAGCATTTTCTCTTTTTTTTTTCTTAATCTTCACAAAATAGCCACTTGATCCCTAGCTCTTTACAACTTCCGTACAAGATTTCGAATTGGATTCCGACTAGTCTCAAGCCACAATCACGAAGGATCAAAAAGAGAATGAAAAACATGGAAGAGGGGAAGAAATTCTGATTGCCTTCATCATCCTAGACCGGTGTTATCGAGTGGTATAAAAACACGTATCAACCAATCAACCAGCATACAAGAGTGATAAAATCTCAGTTCTGGTCCAGACTCATTTGATATTAGTGCTAACATGCCGGTTATAGGTTCTAAGTGGAACAATCTAAACATCATTGTGAAAGCCTGAAGTCAATTAAACACTAAATGTCAAGAACCGAACGATTCTACAATAGAGGAATTCGACATTCAAATAAGATCATGCAACACATCAGAACATAGCTTTAGACTTCTACCGACAAATAATCACACCAAAACTCAAACTCCCCTACGACTAACATGAGCATTGCCCTCAATGATCAAGAGAGAGAGGGTAAGGTGGAACGAAGTTACCGCATTGGTAGAGAGGAGCATAGGACGTAATAGAGGGGAAAAAGTTCCATGATGATCCTTGGTGAAGAGTGATCCAAAATGCATGCCAACCCTTATTCAAAAAGCTAAAAACAACACAAAAACTAAAAAGAGCAAACAAGAGCAATAAAAGTAAAGATAACATGGGGTGCCTCCCAAGAAGCGCTTGGTTACCGTCTTAAGCTCGACGATACCTGTGTTATGGGGTCCAACTTAGTACCTCCTTGATGTCAAGTAGCTTCTTCCATGATGAAGATTGAGCTCCAAGTAGCATCTTGGAGGAATGGTAGACTAGCCAATGCACATTGATGCTTGTATAGCACTTGAGACCTTGGGGTGGCTTGCTACCTTTGAGTGTCGAAGCTTGAGGAAGAAAGTATGGTAGAGAGCCTCCATTGAGTTCCATTGTCTCCAAGTTGGTGATGCCACTCAAGGAGTCTTCCGGTTCACACATGGACGACTTCTCTTCCATTATCACCTTAGGGGAGGTTATAGAGCTTGTGTCCGTCTCTTGACACAAGTACTTCATGATCAAGCAAGAAGATTGAAGAGTACTCACAACCTTTGGTGGGACCTCAATAGGGTGGTGTTGTTCACTTTCGTGCTCCACTCTCGGTGCCACCTCTTCTTGAAGCGTCTCCAAATCTTCTCTCACCTCCTCTAAAGGGTTTTCATCCTCAAGTCTCCTTGGTTCTTCATACCCCACATCATCGTTATATGGCGTCTCCATGGGAAGAACATGTTCCTCAATCTCCTCCACTACCAACTCTTCTTCCGTGTCAAGCTCTTCCGGTTCACAAGCGTCATCTTCATCATCATAAAAATACTCCAAATGATTGGGATGCCGTTCATTCTCAAGAATCTTCGTGACGAGCTCTATGCTTTGAGATAAGCGGTTAACTCGGTTTGCATTATCCTCCGCAATTTGTACGATCTCTAGCATGAAAGGAGATGGAAGAGGTTTCTCATGGCTCATGAACTCTTCTTGGGGAGACTCACCTTCTTCTTCTTCCATGACAAGCACTTCCGGTTCAAGGATGTCGGAGATGAGCTTCATACTTTGAGTTAAACGATCCAACCGAGCCGCATTATCTTCCACCATTTGCAACATCTCCTCAATTGTGGGGGAAGATGGACATTGTTGTTCCTCCTCTAGAGCTTCCTTGATGAGTGTCACGCCTTGAGCGAAACGATTGAGTTGGTTCGCATTATCTTCCGCAATCTTCAAAGCTTCCTCAAGTGTGGAAAGAGGTGGAGGAGGTTCCTCATAGCTTACAAACTCCTCTCGAGGACGCTCACTTTCCTTCACCATTTTCAAGAGCTCCTCTAACATTGAAGGCGGTGGAGAATGTTGTTCTTGACTTGTGAATTCCTCTTGATAGTACTCCGGAAACACTTGATGGTAGGGTGGAGATGGAAAGAGACATTGCTCATTCCACATGGGTGTTGAAGCTTGTTGTTCTTGACCCCACCATTGGCTATCTCCCTCATAAGTTCCTTGGTAGTAGTTGGATGAAGTAGGATTACCATAATATGGATTAGGAGATGGATTCCACCCTTGATAGGAACCATAACCATTACTTCCATTCCACGAGTTCATCTTACTTGCAACCTTGCTCCCATGAACTAGATAGGTGGATAAGGGGCCTACAAACACGCACAACAAACACAACCAAGTAGTACAACAATGCGGGATAACAAAACCATAAGAACAATTAACAAAAACAAACAATAAAGAAGCAAAACTAAAACGGAAGGAAGTGAATAGAACGGTCCACTACTAAATGCTTTCAAAGGATTGAGAAAGTCCCCGGCAACGGCGCCAAAAACTTGATAACACGTGTTTACCAAGGTCGTATTCCACGAGGGCTCTCTCAAAAGCTTGTACTCACACGGTTCATGGACGGTCTATTCATTTAAAATAAGATTTGGTTTGAAATAAGAACAAAAGAAAACAAAAGAAAACTAAACAAACAAAGCAAAACAAAAGGGAACAAATCAAAGACAAAGGGGTTCTCTTGGTAGGTAGTTTCATCATGCTCAAGATGAATAATTGAACAAACAAACTAATCAAGATCGAGTTTGCATTCGGATGACCATGCATTTCACTTCTATAGACTCAATGCACTCTCGTAGCATCTAATCCCTATCCTAGTACCACTTAACTTAGGCTCTCGCTCTCAAACTAAGTGGAAAAAGGATGCATTAAAGGTGTTTGATGAAATGCCAAGCTACAAAACCCTCTCCTATGACTCTATGACCACTAGGATAGACACCACACTCTCATGTCAATGTCCTAACACTAAGAGAATCATCCAAAGACTAATCAAAGTTCAATTGAGTGAAAATCCTAATGCACACCAAGTGTTCGATAGAATGCACAAGTGAGAAATCATGCAACCATGGTTGAATTGAGATGATCTAATCTCTTAGAACACACTCCCTTCAATCCCTAGACCTACAATCTATGCAATCCAAGCACTCTCATGCATCAAATTACAATGAATGGACCAAATTTAGCAAACATGGCAAAATATGGCATTAAGAACAAGTCTAAGAATCATCCCCATACAACCAAGATCAATCATGGCAAGTTCTATACAATCATCTCTCTATCATAGCACAACTAATCTACCCATCCAAGATGAACCCTAGAAAATCAGCCACACATGGCCAAGGGAGTAAAGAGAAAAGAAGGAAGAATGGTCACCAAGAACACCATGGATGAATCCTTGAGATGATCTTCACTTCTTCACTTGTAGCACTTCTCCCAAGGTTGGTTGGCTTCAATCCTAGCTCCAATGGCTTCAAAATGCTCCCAAAATGTGCTCTAGGGTTTTAGGGTTCGTGGATATGTACAAGGGGTTCAAGAGATGGCAAGTTGTTCCCAAAAGAGTGAAAAACGTGGGTATAAATAGTGCAGAGGGAAGTGCACGGCGTGCACCCCTGCACGGCGTGCAGGGTGCACGGCGTGCACGGCTGCACGGCGTGCACCTAGGAGCGGCATCTTCATTCGGGGCCTCCTGGACATCCCGTGCACCAACCGTGCACAGAGCACGGCGTGCATCATGCACGGCGTGCAGTGGTGCACGGCGTGCACCCATGCACTCTGCAGAAGGCTCGATTTTGCAACGCTCATATCTCCTCCGTCCTAGCTCTGATTGACCTCCCGTTTGATCCTGCGTGCTCCTTGTCACCAGTACTACAATGCCATGACCTGAAAATACAAATAAAACACCTGCAATAGACATGGAATTGGCCTCAAAGTGGCAACCGGGCAACAGAATAGCACTTAGCACAAAACTCCGATAAAAACACATTAAGCACGGCATTTCAGAATCAAACACGGGCATTTCAAAGGTCATTCATAAGCTTAAAATGCACTAAATAAAGTCACATCACTAATACCTCCCGTAGCGCCCGTAGCCTTTAGATCGATCCAGAGAGCTTCAAATGTAGTTCATCTACTTAGTCCACGCTAGCTGGGATCCGGATCTTCCTCGCCAAAGCTTGCTAGAACTTCTGGTCGAAGAACGGTCTTTAGGGTTATGGCGGCTAGGGTTTTCTCCGGAGAGAAAGAGTATTCGGCTTAAGATTGACTGCTACCCTAGCAGTCTTATTTATAGGATTAGGGTAGAAACCCTAATCCCTTCCTAACCCTAATGGGCCGCCAGCCCAGTAGTCCCAATCCACCATGGATTGGACCAATTAATGATCCGGTCCATACTATAGGCGTGTGACCTTGTAGGACTCGGTCCGATTAGCCGTGGCCCAAACCACTAATTAATATTGGTCTCTAGCAAGACATATTAATCCCTAACCGGCCCGAATTAATTCTATTAATCAGGTCCAACACTTAACTAGTTCCTATGCGGATTTGGACCGATGGACATAAATCCTTCACACTTTTTAACTCATTTCGTAGTAACATGACCAATTCGTAATAGATTGACTCGATTCTATAAAAGATTTCAATATTTTATTTTACATTCAAAATTAATAATTGATTATCTTAACTCAATTCTATAAAAAAAAATGGTATTTTTTTGCATTGAAATCGAACGCTGAGATGACAAAAGATAATTTCTGAGAAGTGAAGAGGAAGAGGAGAAAGAAGACTAGTATTCTTAAAGATAATAATGTGTAATATATCATCGCACATAAATACAACACCGTTGTCTATTTCAGAAAAGTGTTTCTAATATCTATCGTGGTATTAGTTTATCATGCGTTTATGTAATTTAAGTTCAGTTAATTTGTGTTTGTGATAATTTGGTACCTATTTTGAGATTTCAATGTATGGTTTTTACCTATCCAAAGTAATGCTAGCAAACATAAATGCCGGCTTGCCAGAGGTTGGCCGAATTTACCAATCTTGAGATGACTAGTGAACAAGGACACCAAGACAGACACTTTCCCACGAACCGCAAACAATCCAACCACTTCGATCAACCCAATCAACTAAACTTCGAAACAGAATATCTTCATTTAGAAGAAAAAAAATCCCGTATTTAATATTAATTCTCAGAGTCTCAGTTAAGCTTTTGGCTCCAGACAACTCCATCATAGTCGATCATTCCATCAAATGGGTTCATAATAAAAAAATTAGTAACATAATTAAATAATAAGACTCTGGTAAATACAAGTGAGGTCTAATATTCAATTATAATGTAAGCACTCCGGTACTCCGTGGGTACCGGTACTCTTTGTCACGTGGCACCGTTTCATTGGTCGATTTAATACGTATTATATGACCATTTAAGTCCAAATTTTAAATGAAAAATTTATTTGGTCATTATAACTTTCAAAAAGTTTATTTCACTTTTGTATCTACCCTCGCGTTTGTTTTTTAATCTTACTTAACTCATATATTGATTTTGTTTTTAAAATGAAACTTTATCCAACAACATTTGTTTGAATGATTCCCAAAACCTAGTGATTCTACTTTCCACGTAAATAAACAAAACTCCAACACTCTCCTACTTCAGTCTCCTCAACAATGGGCCGAAAATGAGACTGTTGTCCTCATAACCTCTTTATTGACTTCATACTTTCTCCCAGCAGCAACATCTCACTACCTCTTGTCATTCTCTCATTTCTAGATCTGTGGATGAGCTTCAATAGATAGGTCATGGCTCTTATCCACAGGCTTAGGTCGAACTTTTGCCGATTTCCTAACCAGCAAATGAATTAAAACATCATTATGCGACCTATGGACATCATCGATAAGCCTCTAGTCCTCGAGAACCAAATGCAGGACATTCCCATCTGCAATATCCGCAAATCAGAGAGTCTCCCGACCTCCACAAACGAGCTTTTGAATCTTCACAACAAAGCCCTTAAACGACTGGATCTGCACCTTAATCGATTCAATCGAATCGGATTCTAGCACACGCAGAGGAAGCCTGAACCAGAATCATAGGAATCACCAACACGACAACGATAACACCACCGGCGACCATGATCGTGTTGTTGGCTCCAAACCCGATTACAGTGTCAACGAAGACGTTTGCATCGAACCAAATTCATTGGCATTAACTCTGCAACTCCCTCCCGCCTCATCAACTCCTCCATTTCGCCTCTATTCCTCCTCCTCATGTTCCACCCAACTCTCGAATCCTCAAAAAATATCCTTACACTTAGGGATCTGATCCCCTAGAGCGGGCAACGCAACATCCGAACTCCGGTGTAAACACCCATCGCCGAATTCATCCCATAGTGCTATAGAACCCAACGATTGAATCATGGAAGAGCACCATAAATTGATCACACAACGGAACCACCATCTCAATCCCGCCGACTACGATTGCAGAGGCGCCAACCACCAACACCTCTCTCCACGCCATAAGAAGAAAACGAACGTCGTTGGCCTAAACTCCACCGATGATTTCTTTCATTTTTTGTCTGAGGTACAGAGGAAGCTTACCGTTGAGATGTAACTCACCAATCCATGAAAGAGGTCACAAGTTCAAATCCACACTCAATCATATAAAAAAATTACCTACATTATTTAAAAAAAAATATTTATCAAGTGAGGTCCGAGGACTCCGCCTTTGCCACCATGTTGCATCTACTCAAAAGATATGCAAGCTTATTAACTCACTAATGAATTTCAATTCACCTACATCAAAGGTGAATCTCTCTCCTCTATATTTTCACTCGGCCCCCCACCAGGTGAATTTGAATTCAACCCCAACCAACCACTAAAAAACTTGGGATTAGCCACGATTTCTTAGCCACAATTTTGATAACTGTGACAAATTAGTCATGATATTTAATAAACTGTGATGGGTTAGTCGCGATTTTGGTCAAACCGTGTCATATTGATCACGATTTTTGAGTAAACCATAACTAGGCTTGGCAATGGGTACCCACGGGTCCGGATATCACATATCCACTGCCCACCCGTTTATTAAATGGGTATTACCCGTACCCGCCCACCGAGACTAAATGGGTACAAAATCCAAACCATCCCCGCCCCGACATGGGTATCGGATAAATCCGCTACCCACTGGGTGAACCCCAAATCTCTCTACATCCAGATTGCAAAGAGATTTTCGAGACGGGGCTATGATTTTTAGAGCATATAATTCGTGAGGGAACGACAGACTGCTCGATCGTCGAGTTGAAGTGAAAAACTGAATGACTGAATGAGAAATTGGGTTTAGTCTGTTAAACATAGATGATATATTATGACTAACACAACATTGTATCATATTGGGTACCCATCGGGTTGGGTATGGGGCAAATACCTTGAAACCCGTCCCCACCCATTACCCGCTCTAACTGGGTACTGGGTTTGCCCATACCCGTCAACTTTACCCAGTCAACGGGTAATTCCCACTCAATTTGGCCGGATTTCGGGTGGGTACCCAATTTCCAGATACCCATTGCCAAGCCTAACCATAACCAACCTATCACCATATAAAAATCATAAAAAATCCAAGAAGGTCAAGCTTTTTTTTCTCATAACAAATTCATGCCACACCAAACAAAAAAAAGAAGCCTACAGAGAAGATGTTCGTGATCTTTGTGGTGGGCTCTTACTTCTGTAGGCCCATAAGCCCATTTGAGAATATAATGGTCCGAACTTATATCTAATTGGGCTTAAATGGATCTCACTCAATTTCCCAGTCCCGTGCGTAACGGAATCTCCGACTAAAACGTGTGCGGCTTGGGATCAAGGAAACTGACTTCGTTGATCCCATCAAACAAGGGCAGTTTTGGTATTTTTAAAAAGTGTTGTTCAGACATCTTTGCTGTCGCCGCCAGACGTCGCTGGTCTGCCGCCGGCCGCTGTCGGACCTCCTCCGCCGGTCGTCGTCGGTCCACCGTTGCCGGACCTCCTCCGTCGGTCATCGCCGGACCTCCTCCGTCGGCCATAACTGGGCCGTCGTCGCCGGTCCTCCTCCGCCGGCGGTCACTGGTCTTCCTCCGCCGGCCGTCGCCGGTCTTCCTCCACCGGCCATTGCCGGACCTCCTCCGCCGGCCGCCAGTCCTCTGCCGCCCCTCAATAAAATAATTCATATTTTAAAAATCTTTTGTTGTTGCTATGATTGGAAATCATGACCTCTTTCGTGAAATATTAAACTCCTACCACTACGCTACTAAGCACTTATTGATGTTATATAACAATAAAATTATCTTATTATAGTATGCACATGGTTTGTACAAAAAATGTTCACACGAGTACGAAATATGTGTACACTAATATATAAACAAATGTGTGTACACGTATACATAAATAAATGTAAGATATTGTGTACACTTGTATAGTGAGTATGTGCACGTATATAAATATGTACGTACACGTGTACAAAGAGTGTGTGCACGTGTACAAACGAGTGTGTGCACGTGTACACATTGTGTATATGTGGACAAGATAAGTGTACACGTATACAAAAATGTAAGTACATAAACGTGTGCGTGTATAAAACGTGTAACACGTGTATAAAACGTGTAACACGTGTATAGAAACGTGTACACATGTATAACACGTGTACGAAAAATCTTTGCAACTGAGTACACAATTTATGTAGAAAAATGTGCACGTACACAGTTTATGTACATACACGTGTACAAAAAATGTGTACACATATTAAAAATGAGTACGAAGCGTCACCGGAAAAAAATTACAGAAAAATAGGCCCGACGACGGTGGTCCGGTGGCCGAAGAAATTTTTGAAATCGGAGCTCCGATCATTTGAAAAATTAGCCGGAGAAGTCACCGGAGCTCCGGTCGCCGGAGAAGTCGTCGGAGCTCTAGTCGCCGGAGTTCCGATCACCGGAGCTCCGGCCGCCGGAGCTCTGATCGCCGGCGGTCTCCACTTAAATTAAGAAAAACTAAAATAATTAAATTAAATAGTGAAATGACCATTTTATCCCTTTAATTTAAATCATGAAAAAATAAATTAATGGTTGAAATTGATTCTTCGTGTGATATCAAGTAAGCTAAAATTATTTGATGGCAGGAGAGTCTCGCCTACACCAATGGGGAAAAGGCAAAACGCGTTTCTTCTTCTTTCCTTCTCCGTGGTAGATTCGCTAAACACAACGGACGGCCAGGATGCGTTTCCTAATAAGGATCTGACGGAAGCAATCGCTTCGAAACCATTGGATATTTATCAGCCAATCAAACGATCCCCATGAGTCCATGGCTTCGAACATTCTCGAAACTTATAAACCTAGATCTATAAAACTGAACAGAATCCCTCCACATTAAACTCATTCAGCTCTCTTCACTGAGCCTCCGTCTCCGATTACTCTGAAATTCACATTCGTCGGAAAGCTCTAGCATACAACATGGCCGGTAAAGGAGAGGGTCCTGCTATCGGTATCGATCTCGGTACCACTTATTCATGCGTTGGTGTGTGGCAGCATGACCGCGTTGAGATCATCGCCAACGACCAGGGTAACCGGACGACCCCATCGTACGTCGGATTCACTGATTCCGAGCGGTTGATCGGTGATGCCGCCAAGAACCAGGTCGCCATGAACCCTATCAACACTGTTTTCGGTAAGTTCTGTTTTCCTCACTCTTTGAAATTTTTATTTTGCTTTGTAGATCTGGTATTCTATTCGTAGATCTGAAAATTTAGGTTATATCTTCGGTTCTGAATGTTAAAGTTAGATGTAGTTTAGAATTGAGTATGTTGTTGGTCAATTCACCGTACGCATCTGGTTGTTTATATATATATCTATGTCTCTATGTACATGGTCAATCTAAGCCCTTTTGTATGAATTTAGATCCTAGAGATTAATCTATAGGAATGAGAATTTGATTAGGTTAATGTTTTCACTGTATGCTCCTTAATTGATTCGTTTTCATTGGAAGTTGATTCGTTCTCTAGGTTAATTATTCGAATATTATCTGCTGGTTCTGTGGTGATTGTTATCTTTGAGATTGGAGGATGTTTGAAGAATGTAATATAACTAGTTGTCTATGAAACCATGATGTCGTTCCAATTTAATAGATCTAAATTCAGTGCTTGAATCAATTTGTTAGTCTTGCGAGTTATTCAATGATCATTTGTAGTTTGGCTTATTACTTTGCTACTGGTGTATAATGTGTTATTGATCTCTTTATGTTAATTGGCACTTGCAGATGCTAAGAGGTTGATCGGAAGGCGTTTCAGCGATGCCTCAGTTCAGAGTGACATCAAGTTGTGGCCTTTCAAGCTTATCCCTGGTGCCGGTGATAAGCCCATGATTGTTGTCAACTACAAGGGCGAGGAGAAGCAATTCGCTGCTGAGGAGATTTCATCCATGGTTCTCATCAAGATGCGTGAGATCGCTGAGGCTTTCCTTGGTACCACAGTAAAGAATGCCGTTGTCACTGTCCCTGCCTACTTCAACGACTCTCAGCGTCAAGCTACCAAGGATGCTGGTGTGATTGCTGGTCTTAATGTCATGAGAATCATCAACGAGCCCACGGCTGCCGCCATTGCATATGGTCTTGATAAGAAGGCAACCAGTGTTGGAGAGAAGAACGTCTTGATCTTTGATCTCGGAGGTGGTACTTTTGATGTCTCCCTTCTGACCATTGAGGAGGGTATCTTCGAGGTCAAGGCAACAGCTGGAGACACCCATCTTGGAGGTGAAGACTTCGACAACAGAATGGTCAACCACTTCGTCCAAGAATTCAAGAGGAAGCACAAGAAAGACATCTCCGGAAACCCTAGAGCTCTTCGAAGGTTGAGGACATCTTGTGAGAGGGCGAAAAGAACTCTTTCATCCACTGCCCAGACCACCATTGAGATCGACTCCTTGTACGAGGGTGTTGACTTCTACTCAACTATCACTCGTGCTAGGTTCGAGGAGCTCAACATGGACTTGTTCAGGAAGTGTATGGAGCCAGTTGAGAAGTGTTTGAGAGACGCCAAGATGGACAAGAGCACCGTCCATGATGCAGTGCTTGTCGGTGGATCCACCAGGATTCCCAAAGTCCAGCAGCTACTTCAGGACTTCTTCAACGGCAAGGAACTCTGCAAGAGCATCAACCCTGACGAGGCTGTTGCTTACGGTGCTGCTGTCCAAGCTGCCATCTTGAGCGGTGAGGGTAACGAGAAGGTTCAGGACCTTCTTTTGCTCGATGTCACCCCACTTTCCCTTGGTTTGGAAACTGCCGGAGGTGTGATGACTGTGTTGATCCCAAGGAACACCACCATCCCCACCAAGAAAGAACAGGTCTTCTCAACCTACTCCGACAACCAGCCAGGAGTGTTGATCCAGGTCTACGAAGGTGAAAGAACGAGGACGCGTGACAACAACTTGCTTGGCAAGTTCGAGCTCTCCGGCATCCCTCCTGCACCAAGAGGTGTACCTCAGATCACCGTCTGCTTCGACATTGATGCCAACGGCATCCTGAACGTGTCTGCAGAGGACAAGACCACCGGACAGAAGAACAAGATCACCATCACCAATGACAAAGGACGACTCTCAAAGGAAGACATTGAGAAGATGGTTCAGGAAGCCGAGAAGTACAAGTCGGAAGACGAGGAGCACAAGAAGAAGGTCGAAGCCAAGAACGCCTTGGAGAACTACTCGTACAACATGAGGAACACCATCAAGGACGAGAAGATCGGTGAGAAGCTACCCGCGGCAGACAAGAAGAAGATCGAGGATGCAATCGAGGCAGCCATCCAGTGGCTGGACGCCAACCAGTTGGCCGAGGCGGATGAGTTTGAAGACAAGATGAAGGAGTTGGAGAGCCTCTGCAACCCAATCATTGCGAAGATGTACCAGGGAGCTGGAGGCGAGGGTGCTCCCATGGATGACGATGATGTTCCTGCCGGTGCCAGCAGCGGTGCCGGTCCCAAGATCGAGGAGGTCGACTAAGTTTCGTGGCGGTTGGTTTTGGCGTAGGTGTTGGGCCAGTGTATCTTGATATTGCGTATTCAGTTTTGGATGTTTTCGGATTTTATATTCAGTTTTAAATTACGCTCTCTATTGTTTTCCTTGCTTTTTACATAATGGAATTGCTCAGATTTCGTACATTTTCTTGGTGAAAAGTTAAATTATTTCTGTTTAATGGTAGAATGCAAATAGAATTTCGACGACTTCCATTAATAATAGCAACAGCAAATTTTATCAAATTTATATACTATACTTGTATTAAGAAAACAATCAACAAGTTGTAGAAATTTTAGATTTTTAAGAGGCGAATTCAAGAGTCTCAATTACGTTTTAGTTAACACAATTTTAAACGTTAGTAGTTCAAATAATACAATACCATTTAATAATATCAACACTTGCTAGTGGCTCAAGTGGGTTGAGCCAAATACATGAGGACTCAAATATTTGAAGTCCTATGTTGTACGTCTTTCCTAACATAGCGTGATGAACCCTTTTGTATAAAGTGGACTAGTGATAATCCAACGTAACTTAGTTGAAAATATTTTTTTGCTAGTGTTGAAATTACTATGCTAGTCGAAAACTCATGTGTGACGTTTCTTTTACAAAGGGAGGAATCATAGTGATCTTGTTCAACCCCAATGTTCACATTTTTGCTACTTTCTTGAAGTGTTTTGAGTTTTTATGCTTTGTTGTATCTTCTTACTAGACCTTGACTCCTTGTTGACAGAGTTATTCCATTGAGACAGAAAATATTAAATATAAAAAACCATAGAATTTGGGGAGCTTGGTGGGTGACAAAGGAGAACCTTTGTATCTTATACAAAGGTCATTTGCAGCCATCAGATCTGGCCAATTAGATCTAACGGTCGTAATTACTAGTATATAAATAAGGGGGCGAAATTACTGGTTTTATTTTTATTTTTTACCAGCCCCCACTACCTTGGTAATTTCGCTAAACCCAAATCCTCTGAACCGCAAGTTACAAATCGGCGGCTCTCTCCCGGACGGCAACTCCTCTCCGGCCGGTGAACTCCCTCCCACGTCGTCCTCTTACCGATCTAGCGGCTGTCTCCGGTGCGGCGGTTTCTCCGGTGCGGTGCTTTCTCCAGTTCGGCGGTTGTCTTTGGCTGCGACCCCTATCAATCGCTCCCCTGCTCTTTCACCTGCCATCGCTGCTCTCCCGGTGGAACTTGACGGCGCCGGCGGGTCTCCATCTTCTTCTCGCCGCCGGTAAGTTTTAACCTAGGGCCTGGCCGCCGATCCATCCTATATTACTAATAACTGTACTAAACAAGTATGTCATGCATACTAGTTTTGTCCTGACTATTTGTTTTCTCCTTTGCACATCAGTGAAGCCGGATTACAGTCTCTATCCCTGATTTCTCCGAGTGAATAACAGCCATGGCCAAGCGTTGATTCAATTACCAAAGTAGAAAGATACAGGAAATTCTGATTACAAAACTCTTTTCTTGCTTTCGGTTGTGCAATTTAGGTCAATCCCCGTTTTTATCCATGATTGTGGTGGTTTTTAGTTCGTTCATGGATTGTGATGAATGATTATAGTGGATCAATACATGTAGATACAAAATACTTGTATGCTCGTAGTACTAGTATGTGATGCATTAGTATTAGGTGGATGGCATTACTTGTTTATTGTTTACATATATTGTTGACTGAATTATGATGTTTTGATTTTGTGCTACAGTGTTTTTGGGGGGTGATTTTTAACTACTATTGGACAATGGAGGAGCAGCAAGCAAACACTAGGTAATATGGTAGTTATGATTGTTGTTATTGAGTTTGAACCCTATTGTACATTCCACTCCCGAATCTAACAGACGTTTGACTTCATAATTCTGACTACAGGGGTGACGGGACACTCACTTGTAGGTGTAGCCCCAATAGAATCACTGAGCTGGTTTCAAAGAGTTCTGCGGAGAAGATTACCAGAATCAACGAGTTGGGGTTTGGAGGCACCACAAAAATTCGCATTACGCGGTTGCCAATAGAGATGAGGAAGTGGGTTTTGGCCATATATGACATGAGTTCTCAGACATTCAGAGTTGGGCCGGAGATGACACTGAAGCTAATTGAAGAAGATGTGGATAAGGTGTACGATCTGCCGAGGGGTGCAACAACGATAAATCTTGATAAGACATCGAGGCACGACATGGATTCCATGGTGAGGGAGTGCATACTTACATATGCCAAGGCTACCAAGAATGAGATGGTGGAGCTGAATAGATAGTTAGAGTTACAGAGTTGAAAGTAATGTGATGCAGAATACTTGTAGGGGCACTGTACTAGTATGCGTTAGTGTTCAGTGTTCATAATGCATTTGAATTGCTTTTACACCTTTTATACTTTTGTACATAAGTACTAGTAGAATTGTTGTACTAGTAGCTGTCATGAACTAGTATGTGTTGAACTAGTATGTGATGCAGAAGGTTCTTTTACTTGGGAACTCGAACCGGGTTCATCCATTATAAAACTAGAACTTGAACTTGGGGATGGATTTTGTTAATGATTAGGGTCTGATTTGTTAAAAAAAATGATAGAGAAGTTCTCTTTTTAATGGCGTTAGCATATGAAGAAGAAGAAAGATTATGATTATCTACAATTGTTAAGAGAATATTTGCAAGCAAATTTTGAGGAGAAGATAAATCAAACATAAATATAATAATGGACAAAAATCACAAACAATGCGGTTATGGAAACAGCCACATCCTTTTGATTTCAATTAATTTAATTATTTAAATAACATTAATGGAAACAGCCCAACAGCCGCATCTTCTTTATTAAATAATATTATTAAATTCAATTAAACCATTAATTAAAAAATGATAGGAGATCAAGGGCCCAGATTGAACTTTGTATAGGTGACAAAGTTTAGACTTTGTCACCGAAAAAAATCCCTAGAATTTGGATGCTGATGCGCCCATAAGGTAAATCCGCCCTCCCACCTGGCCAGGGCGGATCTTCACTCCCGGGGCGGTCCTCTGACCGCCTTAACTAAAGGGTCACCTGACACATCTACAGGAGACCACCGCCCATTACTGTTGACGGTGACTCCTTGCGGCCCACTCAGAGCAAGACACGTGGATCCTGCCATACCAATGGGACCTATAAATAACAGGGTCCCCCATTCAGAAGAGGACACGAAAAAGACCCGGGACCATACGCTTGATACTACAAGCTTCCGCGCTGTACGCTAAAGGCTATCGGTTCCGCCCACACCAAAGGGCACTCGCCCGGTACTTCTCTATAACCCATTCTCCCTACATTATCTACATACTTACCACCCTACATATATTAACCCCTTGCACGTCTGCCCTGCAAGGTACCATCCGCCGAGACACTCTGAGGACGGATACATTGCCTAAGCCTCCAAAGAACCACAGTATTGATCCACCGGTCCAACGGGGCGGATCAATTGGCGCGCCAGATAGGGGGATAGCTAAAACGTCTTATTCCCGAAAGACAAACAGCATGCAAAATTTGGAGGAAAATCCCACGAGTGCTACCCCCGCGGGAACACTCGTCACCCCGGCTAAACAAGTAATATCGACGGGTGTCCCCCGAGACCCTCGCCCGTACATAGACACACCTCGTCCAATCCGCCCCCTGGGACTCGGATTGAACGAGGGGGAATCCCACATCCCCCCTCCGTTGGAAGATAGAGTGGCGACCGATCCCGCTGCGGGGGACCTAGCGGCGCAGGTAGCCGATCTACAAAAACAGAACGCTGAAATGGCAGTGATGATGAAGTTCCTGGTGGCCAAGGCGACCCCCAAAAATCACACCGAGGGCTCATCCGGCGGACTGGCAACCGGCATGGCGGACTCGGACGAAATGTACCGACTGTTCCTCCCTCACCACCAGTCAGGCCCAAGGCAACTCGCCATGAGGCAGACTCTGGACAAGAGTCTCCTCAGCTTTCCTCCCCCACAAGGATTCGTGCCACCAGCAATCAAAGCGTACGACGGAACTGGGGATCCCGACCAACATCTGTTAACATTCACCATTGCCATGCAGATGTTCACGGCCCCGGACGCCACCTACTGCCGTACGTTTCCTGGAACGTTAACTGGAGCTGCACTAACCTGGTATGGAGGTTTGGCAGAAGGAATCATAAAGAATTGGGAAGATTTCTGCCAACTCTTTCTCCACAAGTTCTCAAACCAAAAGGAGGCGGGGCGCAACTTGTCCGCTTTCTGGAACTTGAAACAGAACCGGTCAGAGACTCTTCGGCAGTACTACGAGAAGTGGGCCAAGGACGTCGCGGCGGTGCCCAACCTCGCACTGGACATTGTGCTCCACCACATCCAAACCACCACGCTTAGCACCGAGCTGGTGAAGGACTTGGTCCGGAGAAAGCCAAAAACCCACACCGAGTTGGAGACATGTATCCTCCAGTGTGCTGAAGTGGAAGAGAATGTCGCCATGATACAGGGCGGGTACGGGCGCTCAAGCGATCAGAACAGGGACAAAGGATACCAAGGGCGAAAAGAGAAACGCCCTGACGACAGAAGAGACAACCGCCCTCACGGAGAGGGAAGATCGGAAGAAGGGTACACCCCCCTGTCGGAATCAAGGCGAAGGCTCATGTACGTCCTCCAAGAAAAGAAAGGAGGATTGCGGTGGCCGGCCCCGTTACCCAAAGCGGCAGTGAAAAGAGGGAACCCAAATGAGTATTGCGAGTTTCATGGGCAGAAGGGGCACGACACGGAGGACTGCCGGGAACTCCGCAGTGAGATTGAGCGAGCCATAAGGAATGGTGACCTCAAGGAATTCATCATAAGTAACCGAAGGAGAAAAGAGCGGGAACGCTCAGAATCGCCAAGACGAAGAGAAAAGGAGAGGTTAGAGACACCCCCTCCGAAGGCGGGTAGACACACGCCCCCAGAAAGGCGAGTGTCTTCGACAGAATAACAGATAAGGAGGAAAGTCCGGATACCCAAAAGGAGGGCGGAAAGCCCAGATACAAGAAAACATGCAGCATGATTTTGGGAGGAGAGGAGGATACGCCCCAAAACAGAAGGGTCGTTGGTGAATGTTCCATGGTCAGACAGTCGGATGGAGAGCCGCCATTGACGTTCACATCTGCAGATTTGCGCGGGGGAAGTCCCAGCACCCAAGCGATGGTGATCCGTGTCATCGTTGAAGACACTCTGGTAGAGCGGGTGCTAGTGGACGAGGGCAGTTCGGCGGATATACTCTCAGCCGATGCTTTCAGCAGGATGGGATTAGACCCCGCCCTACTCAAGCGTTCTAAGATCATGCTGACTGGCTTCACGGGAAATGACGTACCTGTACTGGGCGTGATCACCTTACCCATCACATTGGGGGACGACGATCACCAGGAAACAAAGCACATAAAATTTTACGTCACCAATTGCAATTCGGCGTATAACATGATAATGGGGCGGCCCAGTTTGGCCGCTTTCGAGGCAGTTTCCTCCACAGTCCATCAAGTCATGAAGTTCCCTACTGTAAGAGGGATCGGAGTAGCATGGGGAGACACTCCATTGGCACGAAAATGCTATAGGGTGGCTCTCAAGAAAGAAGAGGCATGTTTCTCAGTAGATACTAGAGACGACGCGTATGTCCGCCCAGAATCCGCGGAGGCGGATACGGAAGTCCCACTTTATCCTGGCGATCCTGAGAGAGTGATACGGCTGTCCGCTCATATGCCGGTCCCAGACCTAGATCGCACAGTGGCACTGCTGAGAGAGTATGCTGATTTGTTCGCGTGGAAACCCCAGGATATGCCTGGGCTGGACCCCGCGATCATGCAGCACCACCTAGCTGTGAGAGCAGACGCCCGCCCCGTGTCACAAAAGAAGCGGACGGTAAATTGGACAAGAAAACAAGCGGTCCAAGAGGAAATCACGAAACTGTTGGAAGCAGGTTTCATCAGGGAAGTCCAGTACCCGACGTGGCTGTCGAATGTAGTAATGGTGGGCAAGGCGGATGGAAGCTGGCGGATGTGCATAGATTTTACCAACCTCAACGACGCCTGTCCCAAGGACCCATATCCGCTGCCCAATATCGACCAACTGGTGGACGCCACAGCAAACCATGAGACGTTGTCTTTCTTAGACATGTTCTCGGGATACCACTAGATCCCTCTGGCAAAGGCGACCAAGAAAAAACGTCATTCTCGACGCCCTTCGGCAATTACTGCTACAATGTGATGCCGTTTGGCCTAAAAAACGCCGGAGCGACGTACCAGAGGATGATTGACAGAGTTTTTCAAGATCAGCTGGGTCATCACATGGAAGCATACGTAGATGACCTGCTGGTTAAGACCAAGGCGGGTGATGACCACCTGGGAGACCTCCGGAAAACCTTCGACACCTTGAAGGCGTTCCAACTTCACTTGAATCCGAAGAAGTGCGTCTTCGGCGCCTCCTCAGGGAAGTTTTTGGGATTCATAATCACCAGGCGGGGAATCGAGGCGAACCCCAAAAAGATAGAAGCTATCATGCAGACACCACCCCCCAAGACGGTCAGAGATGTCAAAACATTGACGGGGCGGTTAGCGGCAATGAACAGATTCATCCCGAAGTCCGCCGAGCGGCAGGCGCCATTCTTTGCCATTCTGAAGGCGGCGGCCAAGTTCTCATGGACGGAAGAGTGTTCTAAGGCTTTTGAGGAACTCAAAGCATTCCTCACCACTCCGCCGACGCTAGCAGCCCCGATTCCCGGAGATGAGCTATACCTGTACGTCGCCATCGCGGCTACAGCTGTCAGCTCAGTTCTCGTGAAGCGGATGGACAAGGAAGAACGCCCGGTCTTCTACACGAGCAAGTCGTTAGTAGATGCCGAAACCAGGTATTCTCCATTGGAGAAGTCAGCCTACGGGGTGATTATCGCCTCCAGGAAGCTGCGCCCGTACTTCCATGCTTACACAATTCACGTTGTGACGAACTTACCACTCAAGGCAGCTCTCAGGTCCATGGGAGTGGCAGGGCGCATGTCCAAATAGGCGGTAGAGCTCAGCGAATATGACGTACACTTCCAACCACGGACAGCCATCAAAGCACAGGCTCTGGCTGATTTTGTGGTCGAAGGATGTGTCCGGGCGGAAGGACGCCCGGATGATTACTGGGAGCTCTACGTGGATGGGGCATCGAGCAAGAACGGAGCGGGAGCGGGTATAGTGTTAAAAAGCCCCTAGGGAGTCCTACACGAAACAACCCTCCGTTTCAACAAGTCACGAACCAACAATGCGGCGGAGTACGGGGCGCTCATTGCGGGGCTCAGAATGGCCAAAACCATGGGAGTATCCCATCTCAAAGTTTTCTCCGACTCCGCCATTGTGGTCAACCAGCTCAGCGGGGTGTACGAGGTCCGAGAGGAAACTCTGGCCCCGTACAACGATCAAGCCAAGATCGCCCTCAAGGGTTTTGAAACAACTGAGATCCATCAGGTGGCGAGGGAAGACAACGCCCACGCCGACGCTCTCTCCAAGCTCGCTACCGCTCTCAGCTTCGAGGAGGACAAGATGATCACCATGGAGAAAGAAAGAGAAGAGGGTGAGTGTATGGTCGTCGATGCCCAGACAAGCGTAACACCGCCCACAGCGCCACTCACGGATTGGCGTGCGCCAATACGGACTTTTATTGAAACGGACGCCCTCCCGGCGGACCGAGCACTGGCCACCAAGATTCGTAGACGAGCGGCAAGGTGCGTTTTGCTGGATGGCGAAATGTATCGTAAGTCCTCGGCAGGGCCATACTTGCGATGCTTAAGTGATGAGGAGGCTTCTTTCACTTTGAGAGAAATCCACCAAGGCGTATGCGGGATGCATATAGGCGCCAAAAGCCTGGAAAAGAATGTATTATTGCAGGGGTACTATTGGCCAACAATTCGCCGAGACTCGGAAGAGCTGGTCAAACGATGCCACAAGTGTCAGCTATTCGCTAACACGCACCACCTGCCCTCCACCGCTCTCCAGCCGATAGTTTCACCATGGCCGTTCGCCTTCTGGGGGATGGATTTGCTAGGACCGTTCCCAGAAGCGGTGGGCAAGAGAAAGTATATCATCGTGGTGGTGGATTACTTCACCAAGTGGGTTGAAGCCGAAGCTCTCGCCTCCATCACGGCATATCAGGTGCAGAAGTTCGTGTTGAAAAACATCATCACTCGCTTCAGCCTTCCTATGGGATTTGTCTGCGATCACGACACTCAGTTTGATTGCACGGCGTTCCTTGACTTTTGTGAAGAATTCAAAATCATGGTTCGCTTGGCGTCTGTAGCATATCCCCAGGCGAACGGGCAGGCGGAAGCCATCAATAAGCTCATCTTGCAAGGATTGAAGAAGAGAGTGGATGCAGCGAAGGGAAAATGGGTCGATGAGTTGCCCAACATCCTATGGGCGCATAGGACTTCGTACAAAACAGCCACAGATGAAACCCCTTACACCCTGGTATATGGAACCGAAGCAGTCCTACCCATGGAGGTTAATCTGCCTAGCCTTAGGATTCAGCATTTCAACCCCGCCAGCAATGATGCAGGCTTACATCATAATCTGGACATGTTAGAAGAACGAAGGGAGGATGCAGCTATCCGCCTAGTAGCTGAAAAGGAACAACTGGCTAGGCAATACAACGCTCATCTTCGCCCTCATAACCTGGAAGAAGGTGACTGGGTAGTTCGAAAGGTTTTTCGGCCGATCCCCCAACAGGGCAAACTAAACGCCAATTGGGAAGGGCCATACAAGGTCCGTGAAGTGATCGGTCCAAGCACCTTTAAACTCGAACACCCTACCGGTGAACCCATACACAAGACATGGAACGCCATGCACTTGCGGAAGTACAGTGCCAATAAAGACGAGGTCTAGCTTACTCCGCCACTTTCCGTCCGTTTCTTAACTTTTGGATTTTCTATTGTTTTTGAAAACGGCCTACTAAGGGCGTGTATGTAAGGAAAGGAAGACAAGTTCACTAAAGATATATATATATGATATTATGTATATCAATGGACAAGTGCTACTAAAAGCATGGCCGGGTTTGAGTTCCCCTGGGAGGAACTTAACCCCTGTGCCAAGTTCGGGTTCCCCAAGGCGGAACCCAACATACCTCTTCGAATTCGGATTCCCCAGGGCGGAAACCAATTCGTCATCGTTCGGGTTCCCCAAGGTGGAACCCAACATTCCTCCGAGTTCGGATTCCCTAGGGCGGAATCCGAACGCATCTTTGTTCAGGTTCCCCAAGGCGGAACCCAACATTCCCCCGAGTTCGGATTCCCCAGGGCGGAATCCGAACGCATCTTCGTTCGGGTTCCCCAAGGCGGAACCCAACTTTCCTCCGGGTTCGGATTCCCCAGGGCGAAATCCATCCCTGATACCCAGGGCAGATTCCTCAGGGCGGAATCTAACTTGACAAAGAAACAAGGCAGTCGACATAAGAAAGTGTTGGCATCATCACTACAATCCGTCAATCATTCCAGTTTACTGAGTCTGGATAAAAAAAAAAACAACAGCAGAAACACGATGGAAAGTACAAGGTAGCGACCACTACGCCTGCCCGCCCGACGACCCTGCTTTGTCCGCCCGCGACCTCTCAGCACGAGCTTTCTTCCTCAGCTCCTTGTGGCAAAGGCTCACCTCAGAGAAGGCCTCGGACAACAGCTCCTTGCGGCGGTCCGAAGGAATCACTTGGGAGTCAGCAGATTCTTCTTTAAACTCCTGCGCCATCAGCCGCCGAGACGCAGAACGGAACATCTGCTCCTGATTCCAGGAGCAGTCCACGTTTCCCCCGTCGGAGTTCGTGGCGGACAGCAGCAAGGGTGTTGTCCAAAGCGCCCTGCACCCGGTCACCCAGCTCCTCCGCAGTCTTCTCGGCGACAGCCTTTTTCACATCCACCTTCAGCGCCTGAAGGGTCTCCTCTGTTTCTTTCAAGGCAAGGTCGCGGCTTTCCAAGTCCTTTGTTTTGGCCCCCAGGTCCTCGGCCATGACTGCCTTGTCGGTCTCCAAGAGGACCACTTTCTCTTTCAATGCGTCCCTATCAGCTTCCGCCTACGTCAAGGCGTTCTCCACCTTGTATCGTTTCTCCTGCTCCGCCTGTAAGTCCAACATGTGTTCAGTTGCTTGGTTAGCGTGCGCAACACGGAGCAAGTCCAATTGATAAGAGGTAGTTACCAGAAGCTGGGCCGCCTCCTCTTCCATTTCCTTTTTGGCCTTAGAGTATTTGGCCTTCCATTGTTGAGAGGCGGCCCGGGCCTCCCTCAACTCAGCCTCCATCTCCTAAACACCTTGCGGCCGCTCTGCCCTGTGCGCCTGATCGGCTGACAGCAGGGCCCCGGCGGTACCTAAGAGCTGCAACAGGAGTAAAATCCAGGCGGATCAGATTGTGAAACAGAACGTGGTCGACGAGCACGCAGCGCCAGTCTTCTGACTGAAATTTGATCTTACCCTGGCCCCAATCGCCAAGCGGCGGACCCCGTCCTCGGTACGAGGGTGGTCGATATCCCAGTCGGCCGCCAGTTGAAGGGCGGCCTGGGTGAGAACCTCGCTGCCACTAAGCGTTGGCTGCATGATAGGGAGACGGGCGGTGCTGAACTCCCCTGACGGGGTCTCTGGCCTGGTTCTGCCACCGGTTTTCTGCTTCCCAGCGTCCTTCCTCATGATCGTCTTTCGGCGTTTTGTACGCTCCAAGTTCTGTGCTGGAGGACTCTGCTGAGACCGTTTCTTCTCAAGGCGTTCCTTATCCGCCTTTTCTTGGTCAGGGCGCGTCTGGTCCGCGTCTTTCCGTTGCTGATGTTGCTCAGCTCTCGAACCTTCGGGTTGAGGCTGAGTGTGGCCAACCGCTCTCCGGGTCTTGGCGTTCAACAATGCAGTGAAGATGGAACTCTCTGCAAAAACAGTAATAGCAAGACAAGGAAACAGGTTAAGCACCAGCACCACAATAAACATGTATAATAACGGCGCACGACAATAGACGCATCGCCCTCATTTGTTGTCCGCTCACCACCGCCATCTAGCCAGTGCTTCAGAGCGTTTAGGCCCCGCTTCTTAAGGTTGTAGTTCCAGGTATTCACCCAGTCTATAATGCTAGCGTCATTCCCCTGAAGACGGCGGGGTCGGTTGAACTCCTCGATTGCACCATACGACCAAGTAGGTCGAAGGCGCTCCGCCCATGAGGCATCCTCCGGCGATTCAGCTCTCATAAAGAAGAAGCTGTGAAACCACACAGAGGATGCCTTGATGATGCCGTAGATTCCGCTCCCAGAGTACGCTCTCCTCTTTGAGAACGTAATGCCATTCTGCCCAATTTTGGCGGAGTAAAGCTGGCGGAATACTCTGGCGCTTGGAGCAACATGCTTTTTGATGCATGACACCTTGAATGCAGTCATAACCGCCCAAGCATGAGGTTGGAGCGCTCCCAGGGACGCTCCCAAAAGATCCAGAACATCCACCTCCCAGGAGTCCAAGGGGAAGCGGAGGCCGTACCTAAGCGCCTCAACCCACACGCCCACCCATCCAGGTGGACAGTTTCCGATTGAGCAGATTCGAGCGGGGGCGGCGTATAAACAACGCTGAGGCATGTCGCACTCATTCAACATCCTCGCTAGGGCGCTCGTCTTGACATAGGGGAAGTACCCCGACCCATACACCTCTCGGCAGTCCGCGGGCACGCCATCCCACATCTGCTCCCAGGATAAGACCTTGTATCCATACTTATCCACAACTTCGGTCTGCAGCTCAAAACCCCAAGCCTCCTTGGTGAACCCGACCTGCCACGAGGCGAACCGCCGACAGATATTTGAGTTGGGTCCCTGGAACCTGGCCTCTGCCTGCTGGCGGAGCTGCTCCGCCGACGGAGTAGGTAGCGTTTCGTTATCCTCAGAAAACACGTACTCGGCGGTGAAGTCCGCGTACGGATTAAAGACGAGGTCGGTGTCCTCCGGATAGGGCATCTGCCCTTTCTGTTTGGGATCTGCGGCGTCTGATCCCACGTCATCGACTTCTTCTTCCTTAGAAGGCTCAGAAATCGGAGGAGGACTCGGTTGCACGGACGGGGCTGACGACGTAGACGCTTCGGCGGACGTATCCGCCCCTGATCCTCTCCTCCCTTCATCATAACCTCCTACAACAGAAGGATAAGGGGCGCAAATCAGAAGAGAAGGAGGAATGAACGCCAAAGGGCGGGCAGATACAGGAGCAGTTTTCATCCCCGCCTCTCGCGGCTAAAAAAATTTGAATGCAAGAATTTTCAAAGGAACCTACTTGCTTCGGCGGAAGAAGACGACTCAACATCAGAAGGCATCTTCGGTGAATGTTTTGGAAGATGGCGAACAGAGGCAAAGTTTAATAAGGGAAAGGCGGACTCGGCTGACAAGGCGGACACGCTCAAAGAAGTTGGCAAGAGGAAAGGGCGGAAGCTCTCAAAAAAATTAATTTTCAGGCTAAGGTGCCAAATCGGAGGGGGGGAGACCCCATATTTATACTAGTGACGTGGGTAAGCGAACCGTCGCCGAGTATAAAGTTGCCACGTGTCCCCCAAGCAGTGGGCTGGTACGCTTCGAGTAGGCTACTAACCTACTGCTCGGGGGATACGAAACGTCGCCAAATACAATGGGGCCACGTGTCCCCCAGGCAGAGGGCGAATAGGCTAGCAGCCTACAGAAAGAAGGGGAATGCGTGCAAGTTCACCTCAAAAGAAGGGCCCCGCCCGTTTAGATCACCGGCAACAGGTTCAATCTGGAAGGGGCGGATCTCTCGTCTCGGGGCGTTCAAACAGTTCCATAGTATCCCCTCGAGCCTCTCGCGGCCTCAAGGTCATACTGGGGGCAATTGATGGGCCCCTAAGGTAAATCCGCCCTCCCACCTGACCAGGGCGGATCTTCACTCCAGGGCGTTCAAACAGCTCCATAGTATCGCCTCGAGCCTCTCGCGGCCTCAAGGCCATACTGGGGGCAATTGATGCGCCCATAAGGTAAATCCGCCCTCCCACCTGGCCAGGGCGGATCTTCACTCCCGGGGCGGTCCTCTGACCGCCTTAACTAAAGGGTCACCTGACACATCTACAGGAGACCACCGCCCATTACTGTTGACGGTGACTCCTTGCGGCCCACTCAGAGCAAGACACGTGGATCCTGCCATACCAATGGGACCTATAAATAACAGGGTCCCCCATTCAGAAGAGGACACGAAAAAGACCCGGGACCATACGCCTGATACTACAAGCTTCCGCGCTGTACGCTAAAGGCTATCGGTTCCGCCCACACCAAAGGGCACTCGCCCGGTACTTCTCTGTAACCCATTCTCCCTACATTATCTACATACTTACCACCCTACATATATTAACCCCTTGCACGTCCGCCCTGCAAGGTACCATCCGCCGAGACACTCCGAGGACGGATACATTGCCTAAGCCTCCAAAGAACCACAGTATTGATCCACCGGTCCAACGGGCGGATCAGATGCCTAATTTGTCTCTTTTGTTTAAATCTCTTTTGTATATATTCTAACCATAATCAAAATTTATTGTAAATTTCCTATTATAAAAACTAAAATCAAATGATTGATTCAAGCCAGGAGCTCATTGGCCGGTACGGAATCCATATCGACCGCCAAAGAAACCATGATTCCCAATACTATTTGCTATATAATAACGACGGAAATGCAAAATTAATATCATTCATGACTTGTTTAAAATCATTCAATTCCCTCTTCTAACCCATTTTTTAATTTTCCGACATGGCCGGAGATGATTACCACGTCGGTCACCAGTTTCTCAGCGTTCTAACGGTTATATTCCACGGCTTTCTCCTTGGATCCATATGCGGAGCCATAGTTAGCTGCATTGTCGTCTGCTGCAGAAATTGCAGAAAAACACACTACCCCGATTCCCCTAGAGTCGACGTTATCAGCGTTGATGGGAGTCAAAACGTTGCGACGGAGTACAGAAGCAACTCGTCGGCGGTGCTGATTCCGGTTAGCAAAGAAAGGAACGAAGTCACGTGCTCGGTTTGCCAGCTGGATTTCAACGAAGGAGACCCGGTTCGGGCGTTACCCGTTTGCTCGCATGTATTCCACATAGCGTGCATCAACACGTGGCTTCTTTCTCACCCCAATTGCCCTGTTTGTGAGGCCAATACTCTCCTTGTTGCCGACGTGGCACTGAGTGTGCCGGAAATTGTGTAAACATGGTGGCTAATAGTATTATGCTGAATAGGTGTATTCAAGCTGAACGCAATAGGAGCCGTCCGATGAATCATACGGTGACGGGGAAATGTAACGCGCGAGGGTTGTTTCGGTCATTTCCTGATTCGTAATATTTTCGCGCCTGATTTGAAATTTTGAATTTGTGATTTGACAGGAGAGAGAAAATTAGAACCCTATAAAAGCAGTTCCCGGCGAATTAAATTTCGTAATTTTCTCGCTCCAAAATTCTCGCCCCTATTTTCTCGCTCCTCATTTCTCTCTCACGTAACAAAATGTCACTGGCACGTGAAGGTATTCTAGTTATTTCGTAATACCGTTCGTATTTGTATTAAGCATTCGTAATGTTTTTTTCCATTCGTAATATGTTTCCTGGCCTTACGTCTCTTTCGTAATCTTTTGCAGTCGTTGACGTTTCAATCACTCTGCCAGGTACTACGTAATGCATTCTTTACGTTTTACATTTTCCCGTGTACACTTTCCACAACGTTTACATGGTTAAATACATTCTGAACAAATGCAGGAATCGAGGGGGATCCAGAAATATGCCTATTGATCTAAATGAAATGTTGGTACCTTGTGCAGGTATTACGTAACATTTTCTACGTTCGTTCGTATGATATATTCTGCATGGGGTGTCAGTATGAAAGATTCGTAATACATTCTATTATCTTTCGTAATAATTCATACCTTCATGTACTTCGTAACACATTTACACACGTTTCCACTACGTACACGTAAATGCAGGAATCGAGGGGGAATCCACAAATATGCGTATTGATCTAAATGAAACGTCCGTACCTCGTGCAGGTATTACTTAACATTTTATACGTTCATTCGTAATATATTGTTTAATGTTTCGTATTAATTAATACCTTGTATTGCAGGAGAATCTTCAACAACGTTGGATTTGAACGAGGGAATGGAGTTGAATGAGGTGGCTGATCCGGGTCAGTTACACGTATATGAAAAAACTTTGTACATAATTGTCGTTGTACCAAATGTAATAACACTTACCTTACGTAATACCTTACCTTATACTTTGTAATATATATGACTTCCTTCGTATACCTTTTTAAAACATTTCGTATATAAATCGCTGTCTGTACGTTGTACTTATTTCTTTATCTCGTAACAGCTTTAACCTGAGATACACTTTAACCTCACATTCGTAGGAGACGCGCTCCCAATGTTTGACAACATGCAAGAAGCGTATCATTTCTACGAGGATTACGCTCATCTTGCTGGTTTTGGTGTCAGAATAAGGTACCAGAAAAAATATAAATCAACTTCGACTCTTGATGAAACAGCCACCGATGGAGATCCCATGGTCTTAGCTGAAGACCCCCCATGTAGATACCTTAGGTTCGTTTGCACGCACGAAGGCCAAAAAAGAAAAGGGAAGACAAACAATAAGCGGACTAGACCTGATGAACGACTAGGTTGTGAGGCGGAAATAAAAATGAAATGGGACAAATCTCTCAAAAAGTATTACATATACGACTGGATAAAAACTCATGCACCGCATGAATTGCTCCCAGAAAAATATGCACATCTTTTCCGGTCAAACAGAAGTGTGAACCGAACAAATGCACATCTTGCCCTCATACACAAACTGGCTGGGGTGACTTCCCGAAATCTTTCGACATAATGAGGCAAATGGCAGGGGGGCCAAACATGTGGGTTTCTTATACGAAGATCTCCGGAACCACAACAGGGAAAGACCAGATTCTGCATTGAGCACCGCTGAAGGATCATCACTGCAGCGCTATTTTAGAGTTCGATCAAGAGAGGAAAAAAATTTCTTCTATGAGCTTCAGGAAGACAACTGCAATGAAATCTTGAGTGTCTTTTGGGCTGACAATAGGATGCGTGAAGAATTCTCTATGTTTGGGGACTCAATCAGTTTCGACACCACTGACAGAACAAACAAAGACTACAGGCCCTTAGGTAATACTCTCTAATTCGTAATATATTATATGTAATACGTTTCATTTAATCTATAAAAACGTAACACTTTATTACCCTTCGTAATATTTCAAAAACTGTTACGTTTTATTTAAGCTTAAAAGACGTAATACTTTATTATGTTTCGTAATATTTTATATGTAATACATGTTACGCTAGCATAAAAAACGTAACACTTTACCCTTTTACGTAATATATAATTTATTTTACGTGTTACTTTTTCGTAATTAAATTTCACACTGCCATGTGTAACGTAACAGCTTTATTCGTCGGGTACAACCACCATAGAGATATGGTGATATTCGGTGCTGCTCTTTTGTTTGACGAGACGTCAGCTACTTTCGAATGGTTGTTCCAAATGTTTGACAAATGCATGGGGGGAAGAAACCAACCAGTATCTTCACCGACCAAGTAGCGGCGATTGCTGCCGGTATTAAGGCCATATATCCAATGCCGGTTACATACCATGGACTATGTACATTCCATATCCTCAATAATGCTGCGAGGAACTTGGGATCACTCTGTGACAAGGTACCACAACAAGGGTGTTTATATGTAAATACGTTTTACTTAAGCATAAAAAACGTAACACTTTATTAGATTTCGTAATATTTCATTCATTATACGTTTTATTTAATCTTAAAAAACGTAACACTTTAGCCACTTACGTAATATATAATTCATCTTACGTGACACTTTTTTCCTTATTATGCTTCACACTGCCATGTGTAACGTAACAGCTTTATTGATATCAGGTATTCGTAGCTGAACTTAGCTACCTGATGTTTGGGGTTGACACTGAGGCTGAGTTTGATGTCCACTGGGGTCTTATGAAAAAAAAATGCTTCCCTGATCGTGAACCAGAAGGACACCCATGGCTCACTCAGATCTACCAAAAAAGGACACAGTGGTCTAGAGCATGGATGCAATCACATTTCACCTGTGGCATGCGTAGCTCACAATTAAGTGAAACGTGCAACAGTAACATGAGGCACTACCTGGCACCAAACCTATCCCTGGAGGAATTTTTTCAGCAGTTCAGCCGACTAGTGGAGAACAAAAGAGAGGAGGAATTGAAACGGGACTTCAAGATGAAAACATCGAAACCGTTCAATAGGTGATACTAGACGTAATCCTTTAACATATTTCGTAATATTTTATAAGTAATACGTTTTATTTTAGCTTCAAAAACGTAACACTTTGAAAACATACGTAATATTTTGCTTATATTCCGTAACACGTTTTTGAATTGTTCGTAATATTTTATCTATATCTTCAATATACGTAACAAATATGTATTTTTCTCCGTTGGACAGGTTTGAGCACAGCGAACTGACAAAACAACTAGCCAAACAATACACCCCAAAATTTTTTAAAAAGTGGTTGTCTGAATACGAGCAAACTTTAGCCTACGGCGTGCTGGCGTTGGAAGAAAAAACAAATGCAGGTGTGATGACATTCAACGTGTTCAAGCAGGATGTTAATGGGTCAAGAACTGATGAAAGAATCGTGACATGCACAAGGGATTGTTCAATCATAGTCTGTGGGTGCCACATGTTTGAAATAGAGGGCTTGATGTGCAGACATATAATACGATTCAGGGAGGTGCTGGGTAGTAACGGAAATCATTTGCTGCTGCATATACCTAAACCATTAATCCTACAAAGGCACACACTTAATTGACTTATTCGTGATACTTTTCTTATCCTTTCGTATTATATTGTCACAATATTCGTCATATATACTCTTCTTTTTAGTTATACATTGTATAATATTTCGTATAGGTATTGCCGAACAGCAAAGGATGGGCTGCTCATTGCAGACACAATCCCAGAGGTTTCCCACCCAGATGTTGCCCAAATGTCCGAGTTAATTACTGCGATGGCTAAGCTTAAGTCTACGGTACTTCCCGTTTATATAATTATCAATTACGAATTTGGTACTTTATACATACGTAATACTTAACATGTCTTCATATACTTCTATTCAGGTTAATGGGGATACAGCCAAGACTGCTACAACCATACAGTGCATAATTGATCTGGAGAAAAGGATGAGCACTGCAATCAACCTAAACGAGCACCAAAAGGAAGGGCCCTGCCAGGCGCCCAAAAAATTGAAGAAACGAACAGAGACTTTCAAGCCGAAGAAAAGGCCTATATCTCAAAGGGACCGGAATGCATTCTTGCACTCAGTTTGAAAGGACAAAAATGTAATCTTTCAGAACCACGAAATGGGTGGGACTGACCTCCGTCTTTAACAAACAATGTAAAAAACATTAATTTCGTAATACTTTCGAATGTGTGTGAAATATTTCATCCTACTACACGTATCTGTAAATCTAATATTTCGTAATATTTACTTTTCAACTTCTACAACCCAAAAAAGAATTAAAGTATAAATTTACCAAAAAGCTTACTATAAATAATACTTTCTCACTCATCCATTTTCCAGAACCAAAACATCGAAAATCCCCCCTAGATCTGAAAAAAACATGCCGCCACTAATCCCCCACTGTAAATGCAACCTTCCCGCTTACATCTATTCTGTTGAACGGCCGACGATATCTTCTCCGTTCATGTACTTTCTGGGTTGCCAAAAACCACCAGGTCAGAGATGCAAAATGTTCGTCTGGTGTATGGAGATGGACAGGAGTCAGAATGAGGAAGTCGCCCAAATGTACAATCTACCCCATGCCAAAATCGTGGCTAAGATAGCTCATACACAAGATGAAATGTCAACCTCATCCAACATCGGAGAGAGCTCGGGGGGACAGGTATATATAACTTCAGTCTAACTTTCATCTTCCCATAAATAACATGAACTCATTATTCGTAATAAATTACTCCATATATATTATCTTCGTAACACATTATATTTAACTTCGTAATAGATGACTATACCATTCGTTATACTTTACCGAACGCAGGACCGACAACTAGTCAGGTATTCACCGGGACCTATTATGCAAGAGTTACGAACTCTAGAGCTTCTGGATGAAGTTTCAAGTCTTCAATCAAGGGTGGAATTCCTAGAGGGCCAACTTAGAAACATGGGGTTGAACTAGATCTTGACATAAGAGGTTGTTTCTTATGTTTCTTGTCTAAGTGTAACGAATAAATTTCCCAAGTAGTACGAATATTCTTATATTGTATATATTATTAAGTTGGTAAGTGGTACGAGTGTGCACGAAATGAATTACGTTAGCTCTTATTTGTGATACCTTGAACACGTAATTAATGCAGGTCAAAACTGATTGGGTAACTGCACAATCTCCCAACAACCAGCATTAAAAAATCAATCTCTCTTGGTAACCCCAACGACACCAAAACAACCCATTAAAACAATCTCTCTTGGGTCCATATCCTCTTCTCTCTATCCCAAAATCCCAAAAACAAAAAATGCCAAGCTTCATCCCATACTGTGGCTGCAATCTCCCCTGTTACATTTATCAGGTTAACCGTCCGACGAGCACTCCGTATCGCTTCTATCTGGGATGCCAGAAACCAGAAGCTGAAAGATGCAGCATGTTCATGTGGTGCAAGCAGACAACTAACAACGATTCTGATGAAGCTGAACATCAGATCAATGTGAACCCAAACTCGTCCACAACGCCGACGGAACAACAGGTAAAAAAACATTAAAGTTTTATTGTAAGTTATTTTGGGTAATTATATAGGGATGAATCCTCCATATTTATTATTCCTCTTCCTACAGGCAATAACAACATCTGACCTTGTTGATATAGCTTTAGAACGGAGTTCAACGGTTAGAAGAGAGATCAATGCTTGGCTTGAGGGGAGAAATAATGGTGACTCAGGTTAGCAAAAAAAAGGATGGTGTTTTGGTTTATGTAAGAGATATTATGTTATGAACATGGTGGTTATGTGTTACGTATTGAATGCAAAAGAATTACGAATTATATAATATGTATTACTTAATTCAAAATTTAGTACAACAAAATTAAGTTGTATGTACTACTATATCCAAAAGTAAGCATTACTTTTCACTCTGATGCGTAACTCATATGTTACGTATCACCGTGAAGGGTATTACGCTCAAATCCCTTCCCCCACCCCTATCCCCCCTTAATCTTCCTAACTTCCTCATATGCCTTCTTCAGCACTTGATCACCAATAACGTTGAAAGGGAAATTAACAAAAGTAGACAAACTTCCTGCCTCCTCCTCTCAATCACCACTGGATCTGACCAACTTAAGATCTCAGACGTGACCGCTCCTTCCCATATCTCCAACAAGTTCAACGCAAAAATGCCATAGGAAGTGTTATCTGCCTGTCTTATACTACGATGGTTAACCCATTTATTGACATCGATTGGCTCCGGTGGAAGATCCGAACGGAACATGGGGATTAGATTGTTGGCCAAGTCCATGATGTTCCTTGATGTCCGCATGTATATCTCTGAGACTTCTGCACGGTCTAGACTATCCAGATAGTCACCACACCGGTTCTTTAGATTAACACAGAACACAACAAAGTGTTCTTCGTGACACATCGGGAAGAACCACTGCAGGAAAGTGTCACGAAAAAGGCCGATTACGTTAACGTAAACCATAAAACAGTTACGAAATGTTAAAAAATATTATACGAAAATAACGTTATTTAATAATTAGTAATACTTACGTAGTCAACCTTTCCCCAATCCATATCGGAGGTCCAATCCTTCCCTTGAATGTATTCTAGTGCTTCAGGGAGGTGAAATGCCTTATTGCTGCACATTGACTATGGGGCAAAAACACACCAATATTAGTTCAAGTTATATATTACGTACTTATTTAACTGAACAACATAAATAACAGAACACTTACACTACAAAAAAAAGGTATTTGGCGTCGGTCATACACGCGTTTTAGCGTCGGTCATGACCGACGCCAAAATAAATAGCGTCGGTCGGATAAAACGACGCCAGATTCGGTGACGCTAAATTTTAGCGTCGGTCATTTGGTCGACCGACGCTAAAACGCGCTCCAACCGACGCTATTTTGTTTCGGTCGAACCACCAACCGGTCAGTGGTCAGAACATAGCGTCGGTCGATACGTGTGACCGACGCTAAATTGGACAACTGACGCTAAACCGCGTGTGTCCGGTCAACCACGCGTTGACCTGTATTACAATTTAGCGTCGGTTGTGACCGACGCTATTACAGGTCCAACCGACGCTATTATAGGTCCCAGTGGGCAGAATTCTGCTTGCTTTTTTCGTTTTCTCATACTCTTCTAGTGCCAATACCTGCATAAATTACCATGCATACAGCAATTCCATTTTCACAATCCCATTTTCACAATTCACTTTGCCAATCACTAAACATACTGTATATAAATGTCGAAAACATCATCCTAAAACATTGTTCTAACACATGCACCTTAAACATCCTCCTAAAACATCTAAAAACACATGCTATCTACTCATCATCCTCCTCGTCATCGTACGAGTCCATGTCTGAGGGGGGCATACTCCCTTTTCCCTTAGAAGATGAACCCACCAACTGACTGAGCCGCTGAACCTCCTCCTCCAGATGGCTCAAGCGCTGAACCTCCCCCTCCAGATGGCTCAAGCGCTGGACCTCTGCCTCTAACACCCTCACTCGATCCTCGGCCGGACAATGGCCGAAGACGTGAGTGGTAGTAGCTTGTAACATCCCCGCCCAACCGAACGGGTTAGAACTCAAGTCTGGGTGACTAGAGTGCCGGAAACGGTACTTAAGAGGGTCTCTTGAGGTCTGGGACGTTTGGGTGTGTGCCGGGTTGAAGTTGCAAAAGAGGGGAATAGTGTACAGTACCAAAAGTGCTGATTTTGGGTCCTAATGTGCGCAGGCGCACATTTAGAAGTGCCAGGCGCACTTTTCAATTAATTCAGCAAACTTTCGGCAGAATATTCAAAATGTGCGCCTTTTAGGGGTCAATGTGCGCCGGCGCACATTTTGACATGCCAGGCGCACATTTCGTGCATAAAAGGACGGAAATTGCACAGAAATCCGTATTTTCGTTTCCCTTTCTCTCTCCCCGAAAACCATTGACGAACTTGGAGCGAGCAACCTTCGAAGGGTGATTCCGGGAGCTGTAGAGGTCGGAATTGAGTTCCGTTTGTTGCTATGGATTCGTAGCGACGAGGAGAAGAGATCGCTAACCTCTATTTTGGGTTTCTGGGTGTAGGTCGTGAGCAGTAAGGAAGGGTAGGGCTACGAGTTTGGTGGTTGGAAATCGAGTTTCTGGGGAACTAGAAGACGATTAGAGCCTCATCTTCTATTCCAGGTGAGGGCTTAGCGTTGTGTAGGTGGTTTGGACAGCGTGAGGAGCTTCAATTGGATTTAGCACAAAACCTAGGTTATGCATGAAAATGATGAGCGTAAAAGGGGATAAACTGTTCTGTGAATGTACTTGATTGCTATTGATAATTGCCGTGATTGATTGTTGTTGTTGATTGCTATGATTTGGGGTTGGGTGTGAACTGAAGTGAATTAAGTAATGGATTGACATAGAAATGAGAATTAGGATGGTTGGGAAGTGAGTGCGAGTGCTATGATATTATGAATTGTTGGTTGTGGATGCAGGAGAGTTGCCCTGCCAATGTGGGGTCGCTCTGAATAAGAGGAACAGGTGGGTGACCCCTAGACTCATGACATGGCCTCCCCTGTACTTGCATGTGGGGGTGGCCGGTGAGCTAGCCGGTTCCCCTTTGGTTGATTGTAAGTGTGTATTGTGGATGTGGCTGGAGAGTGGAACCAAGGGATGTACTGAGAACTGTGTTCTGTGACATGAATGTGGATGATGTGAATTGTGCCTTGTGAGAATGAGCTGTGATGAGTTGGATTTGTGGTGTTGGTATTTGAATGACAAGTAGAACCTGAAGGAGCCCACACTACCCCACCCGAAATACTATTGTGATTGAGTCCGATTCACTGGGGTGAATCCCATGACGGGAGGTCATGGTGGTTGATATCTCCGAAATGGAAGGATCCCAATGGGATGCGTCGTGATAGCTCCGTGGAGGAAGGATCCCTAAGGGGATGCGTCGTGTTATCTCCCTATGAGGGAAAGATCCTGCGGGATGTGTGTCGAGGATGTGGCCGGCGGTGGTGGTGTGGATAACTCCTTGGCGCCTAATAACTCACCTAGATAATATGAATATGTATGTTTGTGTGCTTGTGGTTGTGGTGGTGACTTGATTGATGGATGTGATGTGATGGTGCTGTGTGTGCTGTGGATTGATGTATTACTTCTGTGTGATTCTATCGTTATGAATTGTGCATGAGAACGAGAACTGACCAACGTGATCACCTAGACTGTTTTTAGGGAATTAAAATATGGAAAAGGGGGGTTGGGTTGGTTCCATTGTTGAATGTCTTGTGCGGAGTTGGGACCACTCCATAGAGTAGGACAACGTGTAGGTAGGCCCAGTGGGTTCACTCAATTTCAATAGGAAATTGATCCCTTTCTCCCTTTCAGGATCTCGTGGCTAGAGAGAGTGGTGTGGTGTCAGAGTTGAGGGTGGATTCCGAGAAGTGCTGGGCTGAAGCTATGAGGTGAAGACTGGAGCCTACTTGGAGTTGACCTATTTTCATATTTCAGTTGACTTGGATCATTTTGGGGGTTTTACTTGGACTTATGTTTCTTTCTGATTATGTTGGATTTTATGGGTTTTATGATGGATTTGGGTTGTAAACAGTTTATGTTTTCATGGTTTATGGAGGCCTCTCACTCGAACTCTTATTTAAAGCTCGGATTTGATTGTTATCTATGTCGTTTTCCACCGGGTAATACTCGATACCGGTTCAACCTCGGGTTCCACCTAGCTGATTCGGGTCGGGTGTTACATAGCTGAACTACTACCCTGACTCGATCCACCGGCTGCTCCACCACGTCTCCTACTCATATTAACCTAAATAGATAAAGACAACAAATAATTAGAATTTGACTATTTTAAATTTACATATATCATATACTACATTACATTACCTGGGAGGGGGTCACGCCAGTTCTCATACCGCGAACTCTACCACTGTGCTCCTTCGGATAGACAAGTCCGAGTGCATCATTCGCAGAAGGATATGTCGGGACTGTGGGATCCTGCACCAGCTCCAGAATCCGAGGCTGCACAGTGATGACACAAATGGGTTTCACAAACCAAAGTTAATTAAATAGACACAATTGGAGATTATTTGTTAGATTGGAATAGGTGAACAAGTACTTACCACATTAGGATCAGTGTAAGTCTGATCCTTCTTTGTGTGAGTGATAGCATACAACTCACCTCTACTGGGCGCATTTCCTCCCCTTTCAGCTGCCTACAAGTGTACGAACTAAACAATATGAATACACTTTCTAAAACGTACTAATACACAAAAAATTATTGGAAAGTTGAACTGGATTATTACCAACTCCAGTCCTCTAACTCGCAACTTCTTTGACCCTCCAGTGTGGGGTGAGGTGTAAGTCCTCCGGGCGACTGAATTCTTGCGAGATCTCGCCTACAAAATGTTATTCATTTCAATGATGTACGTTGATATAATATAGGCGGTTTAATTTGTAAATGACTTACCACATTATCGGGTCTCAGCCTGATATCCACAAACTGTGCCCACATAGGCGGAGAGATCCTGCCCGGCTTGTGTTCTATTGCCCACGCCCTAGGGATCTCCACAAACTCATCCCAGTCGAAGTCCTGGCCCGCTTCTTCAGCTTCCTTCTTCAATTTGTCTTTGTATGTGTTAACCACATAATTTCTCCAAGGCGGGTTTTGCAGTCCTTCCACTTCCTACCAATATCCTCCATGATGTACTTAGTCGCAGCGTCTGTCAACTCTGGTGGCTCAATCACGATACAACGCTGCATCAAATTCAATGATTGCAAATTAGTAATTATTATTAAATTTACATAAAACAAGAATGAATTTCATATTTGAATACTTACAAAAACAGTAGCCTTCAAATCATTCTTCTCTCCCTCCGTCACGTTGGGCCACTCCTCATACTGTAGTGGGATGAGGTTCTGGTCATTACCCAGCAGACCCGTGAACTGGCCCAACAGAGCGGTGGGGCCCGAAGTCGTAGGCCCTAGAGGCCCCCAAGGCATGATGACCTTCTTGCCATCACGAAGGCTCAAAATCTGGCTACTAGCCACAGGCTCCTGAGTCCTAACTCCTGCTGGATCGATGAGCTCTACCAACCAAGGACCTGAACGAGGAGGCATATCTGCAAATCCAAATCCAAATATTTATGAAATAATAGTTCGAGTATTGAATATAGAACAATAACACTTAGCACAAAATAATTTTTTCAAACACTAGTTAATCATCGAACTCTGCAATTCCAGGCCTGGATAGGGGTAGATCAGTGGAATTATCAAAATCAGTCAACTCTGGATTCATAATCATCTCACTCTCATGCACTAAGTTGCCTTCCTCATCACCCATGTCGTAGACATCTCTGGGTTTGATATGTACAGGAATACACCATCCACCTTATCTTCCACATAATAGACCATTCGAGCCATCTTTGCTTCAATAAATGGCTCGTCATCTAAGCGACTTCCCGTGTAGAGCAAGTGTGAGAAATTAAGTTGTGTGAACCCCAACCTATCTTTCTTCACATACCTTGGATTGTGTGTGTTAGCCCATTTAAACTTGAATAATACCACACGAAAATCTCCATAATAATTCAGCTCAAGTATGTCTTCTAACTTTCCATAGTACGCGAGTTCGCTTGTGTGAGGTCGATTGTCCACTGAGCTAGAATAACTATGAGTTTCATAGCTGCCGTACACACCACTATTCTGAGTACTGAGACCCTTATCACGACTAATTGTACGGAAATGATAACCATTCACGTCGTAACCAGTATACTGATAAGCTTGTCGAGAAGGTCCTCGTGCCAACAATCTTAGATTATTCGAATGTACTACTTCGGTATCATCTAGTATCTGTGAAATGACAATAAAAATAATAATGTATCACAATAGATGATTGGAAGTTGTCGTCATGCAAAGGTTAATGAAACTCAAAGTATACTTACACGACTCCTAAACCATTGCACAAAGTCTCTATGTACAACTTTTTCAACTTCAGCTGCTGATCTTCCTCGTAATCGATGTTTTGTGATTGCTTGGAACTCCCTAGTAAGTTCATATTCAATAGAGAAGAATTAAATAGAATAACAGTCACACCATAAGTGCAGTTTAGTATATGTACTTACTGTAGGAAAGGACTGACTTCGTTAGCCCCTATAAGGACATGTCGGTGTGCTTGTAACCATTCCATATCATTTAACTTATAGGGGTGTTCGCCGCCAACATGACGTCCAATTAAAGGGAACTTGGATATGCCAAGGGATTCATCTCTCACTTGATCATGGAGTCGAGAACCACGGTTGAACCGAGTTTCAACTCCATCTTCGTAGTATAAGGAGACAAATGTAATAATCTCCTCAGAAATCCAAACTTCTGCAATTGAACCTTCTGGCTGAGATCGGTTTCTGACAAAAGATTTCAGCTTTCCAAGAAATCTGGTTTGGACAAGGATTTTGTTATTAGTAAAATCATAAAGTAAACGCATAACAAATGCATGTAATAACCGATTGTTATATTGTACCTTTCTATAGGGTACATCCAACGGTAATAGACTGGTCCCCCAAGTCTAACTTCTTCAACTAGATGGACCACTAGATGAACCATCACTGTGAAAAAGGACGGAGGGAATATCATCTCCAAACGACATAGAGCTACCACAATGCGTTCTTGTAACGTATCCAACCCATCAACATGAACCACTTTCGAGCATAATTGCTTCAGGCATGAACAGAATTCCACTAAGATAGATGAGACCTGTGCAGGCAACACATTCCAGATGGACAATGGTAGAAGTTCATGCATTAATATATGACAATCATGAGTTTTCAACCCTAATATCTTTCGGTTCTCCACATCAACACAACGAGATATGTTGCTTGAGTATCCATCTGGTACAACAATGTCTTTCAAGGTTTCGAGCATTGTTTGAATTTCTCGTTTACCCATTGTGTATATAGCTGCTGGACAAGTTTTCCCATCTGTTCTTGGCCAAAGCTCTCTTCTGATTTTCATCAGTTTCAAATCCATCCTTGCTTTCAAGTGATCTTTACTTCGATCTTTCTCATTTATCAAAGTGTACAGGAAATTATCGCACACATTCTTCTCTAGCTATGTGCATAACATCCAAATTGTGTCGCAACTTATTAAACTCCCAATAAGGTAACTGAAAGAAACAACTCTTCTTCTTCCATTGTTCTGCTTTTTTTTTTGTTTCCTCCATCACCTCTTGCTTTCTTCCTTGGCGGTTCACTCTCCTTCGTCTTCCCAAAAGTAACATTGATGTTCTCAACCTGCTGTAAAATTTCAGAGCCAGATAAGAGTTTGGTTGCCTCTCTTAAATCAACATCACCATTGAATTTGGATTTTTGTAATCTCCAAGGATGTTCTGCAGGTAAGAATCGTCGACTTCCTATGAAACAATTCTTCCCACTCCCCACCAAACGCAAGGGATCCTGGTCTAGATTACAAGTGGGGCATGCCTGTCCTGTATAAGTGTTCCACCCTGATAATAAACTCAATCCAGGGAAATCACTAATTGTCCACATTAATGCTGCCCTCAACGTGAATGATTCTTTCTTCACTGAATCATATGCTTCTACACCTTCCCATAACATTTTCAGCTCATCAAGTAAAGGTTGTAGGTAGACATCGATATCATTTCCAGGAGCTTTCTTTCCAGGAATGATACTAGACAATATCATACCTGTTGACTTCATGCATTCCCACGGAGGCGTGTTGTATGGCATTAGTACAATTGGCCATGTGCTGTGACTAAGGCTCATATTCCCAAAAGGATTAAAGCCGTCAGTAGCAAGGCCGAGCCTAACATTTCTCGGATCTGAAGCAAACTCAGGATACCTAGTGTCAAAGTCAACCCACGCTTGACCATCTCGTGGATGCCGCGACATTCCATCGGTAGTTCTTTCTGTAGAATGCCACACCATACTCTCAGCTGTTCTAGGGCACATGAACAATCTTTGCAACCTTGGAATTATTGGAAAGTATCGATATATTTTCAATGCCTTAAGTTTCTTCTCTTTGCTTCCATCAACTACGTCATCATCAACACCACCATCCTTGTATCTAGGCTGCTTGCAAATCCTGCAACTCATCCCATCTATGTCATTACCCCAGTACAACATACAATCGTTCACACATGCATGAATTTTCGTGTATCCCAGCCCAAGTCGTTTGGTCATTTTCTTTGCACTATATCCTGTTGGCGGTATGTTGGCAAACTCAAAAGCTTCATGCAGCAGCTCAATGATCATTGATATTGCTTTATCGCTGATGTTATGCATCCCCTTGATATGATAAAGTCTCAGAATGAAAGATAATTTGGAGAACTTCTTACATCCTTCGTATAGTACTGTTTCTCCATCTTTTAGTAAATCCCTCAAATTTACATTGTCATCATCAACCGGCTCTTGTATTGGCTCAGGGATGCTAGTGTCATTATCTTCGCTCATAGGAATTTCTTCATTCAATTGACCTTCCTCATTAACATCTTCATTAACAAGTACTTCAGTAGTAGTCTCGCGGACCTCCTCAGTAACGACACCAAAAGCATCATTAACCATTGAACGAAGTGATCTATTATGATCACTTCCATGCACTATTGTACGTGCAGTCCTAGAAGAAGATCCATACAGACGCTCTCCATGTTGATCCCAAACAGTATATCCTGGCGGAAATGGCTTGCGGAGTAAATGCTCATACACATCATCTCTACACAACCACTTCTTGAATCCACATTTTGGACATGGACAGACTATTTGCTCTCCGTCGTTGCTGTTGGAGAAAGCAAAATTCAGAAAGCTTTCTAAGCCAATCATGTACTCCGGTGATAATCTTGGGGTGTTAATCCAAGATTTATCCATTAGGAGATACCTGATTTAGTGTAGGGAATAGATTCTCAGTACTGGAGATCATAATCTATATATAAGTTAACTAAGGTAAAATGTTAAGATGTTATAACATTAATTTAGAATCATGTTGTAGCAAATAATATACTAGTAACTAGTGTTTGTACGAAATTACCATGAAGTAGCTAGCAATATGTTACTGAGTTTAGTTAACTTAAAAACAAACCATAACTCAACCAACCAATTCTAATATTAATCATATTCTAACAAATAATTAACAAACAATTCTACTAATTAATCTCATTTTCAATATAAATTATAACTACCACATAATTCATACAGAAAACACATAACACAGTAATCATATACTTTTACTCGCATTAAACCATAAAAACAAATTATAACTGCTCATAGTGAAAACATACATATTACTAGGAATTAGATTAATTTTGACGACATACATATTACTATACAAGTTTAATCATTTTTATGAGACATGCATATTACAATCAATTAATTTACGTGTACAAAAAAAAGACAACAAATGCATACCTTACACCGGGGTGAGTGACAAAAAGGCAGAAGACAGAACCACGAGAAAAGCACTACTCGATACGGGCACTGAGAAAATAACCACACAACATGTACAATTAGAACTAATCATAATAACTATTTCAATCCACAACAATGCTAATGACACATACAATCTAGAAACTAAACGAAATTTAAATTACAATCCACAATTCAATACTATTCTAGGAGTCACAACAATTTCAATTCACTACAATTCTAATAATCACAAAGTATACAATTCTAATTCTCTACAATCCTAATAATCAGAACATATACAATTATATTTCTCTACAAAATAAACAACATTTAAATTACAATCTAAAAATTAAATAACTTACACCGAAACACAGGAGGAAATGTCAAGGAAGCACGGTGATGTGAACAGCGTCACAGCAGCTCCTAGCTCGAATGCTGGCAATTTCAGAGAATTTTCAGAGGATTTGGGAGTTGAGAGAACTTTAAACTTTGGGGAGGAGCTGCACAATGATTTCTGCCGTCTGGGAGGGGTTTTTTATATGCACGCGATTTAGCGTCGGTCGATGACCGACGCTAAAATGCGTGTGTAACATCCCGGTTCTTGTTAACCGGATTGATTCAAAAGTTGGTTGGTTCTTCGTGGTTTAAAGCTTTGTAGAATTTATTTCGAATTAAAATTTTCAATCCGCTAATTTGTTTTACCCCAATCAATGAGAATTAGACTTTTCGAATTAAGTGGTTTCGAGTTAACCGTCAGGTCGAGGTCTCGAACCAATTGGTCGCACCAATTGATTCGACCAAGTTAAAGCGCCAGCTCATTTAAATTCAGTAAGGAACTTTGGACTTTAGTGGCTTAGGCCTCTGTATTCATTAAATGGAAGTGGGAGGGCCAATTGTTGTGAAGAAGCAAAAGAGATGAGCGGGCTGAAATTGAAAGGGAGAAAGAGGTGTTTTTGCTTGAACCGATCAGTGCGAGGAGGGGACGTTCAAATTGCTATTGAAGTGGAAGAAAGGGGGTGGGCCTTTGGCCCACTTGCTATTGTTATGTCGTTCAGTAAGAGGAGCCGGGAGTTTAGTGCAGCTAGGGTGGGAAACATGAGAGGGAAACTAATGCTTCTTCTTCAGTTTTGGACGGCGCACGGAAATCAACAGAGGGGGACAACATAGAAACCGAAGCTTGTGGCGGCGCTCTTGGAAATCAGAAATCGAAGGACGTTGATCGGAGTGGGGAAGCCGAGAAGAGTAATCGGACACGCCTAAACTACTGAGCCGAGAAGGTTCGGCTCGAGTCGACGGTGAAAGGAATCTGACGAAAGGATTCGTCGGAGGCAGGGGTTTCGACCATCGAAGCTTAGATAGTGAGAGAGAAGGAGAGCCGGGGAAAGAGGGGAGTTCGTCGGCGCTCGGAGGCATAGCTCCAAGATGTTGGGAAGAGGCGGCGGTTGTCCCCGGCAGCGGAGGAAGGTCGTCGTCGGCAGCGGTTTCGATGGGAAGAAGGAGGAGTGAACTGGACGTTTTTGGGAAGTTCAGTATCTATCCGGGTCTTTCAGAGAGATAAGTGACCAAGCTGTATTTCTGTTAAACTTGTGCTGTGTTCTGGAAGTTTGTTCTTAAGGGTTCGTTTGGCAGCTCAGCTTTTGGAACGGGTTGGCAATTCAGAGTTTTGAGCGTAACTCTCTCGTTAGAGCTCCGTTTGACGCACCGTCAGGACCAGTGGATTCAGGACAGCGAGACGGACGTACTAGGACAGAATTCAGAGTCTTCTTTTAGGCTAAGGTGAGGGTTTAGCGTACGATAGGTAGTATTGGTCGATGTGAGGAGTTGCAACCTTAACTTAGATGAATATAGGTTTTGCATGGAATTGAAAGAGAGTAAAAGGGGAAACTGTTCTGCATTGGATTGTTATGTAAATTGTGATGTTTCATGATTGTGGTGTGAATGTTAATTGATACATTGATTGATAATTGTTGGCTGATGTGATGTGGTTGGATTGGGGAAATGATTAACGATGATGTTAAATGGATCAGACTTAGTAATGAGTGTAGGAGGTATGGGACGTGATTCTTGTAAACTGTATCTATACCTTGTGCTGACAGTTGTGGTTGCAGGAGGGTGGTCCTGCCAATGTGGGGTCGCCCTTTAAATGGTGAACAGGTGGATGGCCCTGCCAATGTGGGGTCGTCCAAGGAAGGACGAACAGGAGGGTAACCCTAAGACTCACGACATGGCTATCCCTGTACTTGCAGGTGGGGGTGGCCGGTGAGCTAGCCGTTTACCCTTAAACTGTGTGCGCAATGTGGAAGTATTGGATGAAGTGTCATGTGATTACAAACGTGTGAATGGATGAAATGATGTTATGTGATATTGGATTGAGATGATGCTACGTGGTGTTTTGGATGGAATGATATTACGTGAATTGGTAGAATTGATGCTAGGTGCCGTTTTGAGTGGAATTGATGATGTGTGTGAAGGTGGTTGTTAATGTGTTTAGGGTTGTAGACTTATGACTTCGCATTGGCCAATAGAATTGGTAAGAGGATTTGTACATGGAAGTGGGCAATAGAAATGGTACGTGGAATTGGCTAATGGAATTAGATAGTGGATTTAGACAATAGAGTTGGGTGAAATGAGGAATGTAGTGGAATGTGACTGTGAGTAATTGTGGTTTGTGATATGGGAATTGAATGTATGTGTTGTTGGGTGATGTGGATCGATGTGTTAAATTGTTTAATGGATTTTTAATTGATAGAATTGGAAGTGAGAATTGGTTATGAGCGGTAATCGCTATGTCGAATTGGTTGAGAAATTGAGTCGGATTCACTGGGGTACATCCTTGGATGTGGAGTTTCAAGGTCGGTTGTGAATTGGTCCTTTGTGGAGAAGGATTAATTTGATGGTGATCGGTTACTGTTAGGAATTACCTTGGGGAAGGAGCACGTTCCCCTATATTTGAGATTGGCGTCCTGGAGGTGAATTTGGTGGCCAGGCGGTGTGTCTCCTGGGAACAATCCTTATGGATGCGTAATGTATACTCACCTGGAGGATCCTTATGGATGTTGATGTGTGATGGCGTGGTGTGGGTATGGGGCTATTAATCCCTGATTGAGTTTTGGGGTGTGAGTGTTATGTTGTTATGTGATGTTTGTGGCTTATATTGGATTGACATGTGAACTGAATTGTGTCGTGTTGGGTGTGGAGAATAGTGTTGATGGTATGTTTAGGTGGTAGTTATGAATGGTGAATTACTGGCATGGAGATCTACTATTGGGTGATAATTTGGATGGCTTAGGGAAGACTGATAACTTACCTAGTGGATTGATGTTGCGAGTTGTGAATATGTGCAATGAAAACGTGTTTATTGATATGTGTGCTGAACGGTTGAATCGTAGTCGTGAGAGGTATTGTGTAATGATGATGAACCGTGTGCACGATGATGTATTATATTGTTGTAATTGAGTTTTGTGAATGTCAGATTGAGGAATGCACCTATGTGATCACTTAGCTTGTTAGGGAATTAAAACTGGTAAAGGCTGAGTTGGATTCCACTGATGATGTTATGTGAGGAGTTGGAATCACTCCTTTTGGCTAGGTTCGGCGCATAGTTAAACCCAGTGGGTTCACTCAATTTCAATAGGAAATTGACCCCCCTCCAGTTCCTCTTTTCAGGTTCGCGTGGTTAGAGTGAGTGAGTTAAAGTTCAGGAGTTTCCTTGTGTGTCGAGTGTCAGTGTGTTGTTGGCGTGGAGGAGATCCTTGAAGGCTTGGACCAGGAGTTGACCATGTTTTGATTTTGTTGGCTATTTTGGGATTGGGTTATTTTGTATCGATTGATTTGAACTTCGGGATTGTAAAGGAATTTTGGTTCGAATTGTATCTTTGTAACAAGTTTTGGATTTTGAATAATGGAGGCGCTTCCGACTTACGCTTGTTTTAAGTTTTAATTCGATTTCAAAGTTTTTCTCCTTTATTTTTATTGCTGAATCTTCGAGTGATGTTCAAACCGGGTCGACCACGGGTTCAACCTGGGTCGGTTCGGGATGGGTGTTACAAGTGGTATCAGAGCCTGGTTTGCCTCTGCTGTATAGGTGAACTGTTCTTTCATCTAGGGGATTAGCTACCCTCTTAACGGAAAGAACGGAACATCGATGCAGTACTGACATTCCAGGAGTTTTCAAATGTTTTAACCGGGATGGGATTTTGAAAGTGAAAGCGAGTTTTGAAGAATGAAAGTGTTTTAAAAGTTGCCAACTGAAGTGGTTTGTTTTCGGTCCTCCTGAGCCACGAAGAAAGTCATGGGATGAGAAGCTGAATGCTGAGCAGTGGTTGAGTTAGAATAAAGTGTCGGGTTAGGAGAGTTGTTTGGTATTTGGAATAGAAACGAAAGATGGATGCTAGCTTGAGTTGGAAGGCTTAAATGTGTGTTTTGTGGGAGAGTTGGAAGCCATTTGAGGAGAAGAGTCAAGGAGTGTTACATGAACCTATCTTGTCTGTTGAAATGAAATTTCAAGGGAGGTTTTGGTTCATGAGAATTTTGTCTTATTTTGTTTTAAAATGTGGTTTGATTAAGATTTTTAACCTATCGGGTAAGTTGTGATTTTCGTTCCATGTTAAGAAAGTTAGAAGGATTTAAGGATTTTGAACTTTGGGAAGTGAGTATTTCTTGGTCTGTTTGTCAATGGGATCTTATTGTCGAGTCTTGAAATTAGTTTCTTGAGTAATTGGTGTAGCGGATTTGAAGAGCGTTTAAATGATTTGGTATTTTAACCGAGATGGAGTTAAATTTTTACTAATTTTAGTTTTGAGTGGGAAATTGTTGTTTTGGGTTCTCGGTTGATTTGAAAGGAGTTTGAAATCGCTTTTACCTTTTCAAAATGAGTCATGAGGTTCGGTGGTTTCAATTTGTCCAAGTATTCTTGTTTTGAAAGTTGGTGAGTGTTTTCAATGGTACCAGTGCTTAGAAAGTTGGAAGTCTTTGAGTATTTTAAACTAAGATAGAGTCCGGTTGCGAGTTCGATTTTAAAGGTCTTACGAGTCTGATTTTGAGCAGAGGAACTTGGTTTTGATTTAAAAAGGAATTTATTAAAGTTTTGTTTTCTTTTGAAAATTGTCCTTGGGTTTTGAAAAGCAGATTGAGAATGGTTTCTGTAACCATAGTGTTTAGACGTTTCGCTAGTCAGTGCGCCAATAGCTTGAGAATAGTAGCAGGTGGTTTGAGGCTCGTTTGGAGTGAAAGAAATCCTCTTGGATTTTGGTTAGGGTAGATAGAGTGTTCGAGGAGTGTAAGGTTCTAGTTGAAGGTGTTGGCTAAGTAGTTCTTGTTTTGATTGGGTTATGTTTGTGGTTGTGCTCTTGTGGTGTGTTGTGCTGTAGTGGATCGGTTGTGCGTTTGTGTTAGGTAGAAGTTCGTGTTCATGTAGGTGAAGTGTTTTAGATGGGTGTGTTGCTAGAGCTGTTAAGAGGGAGTTTCAGGTAAGTGATGTGGTGCTTAAGCTGTTACGTTTTGCTGCAAATTTCGTGCTGCATTACTAGGATGAGTTGGGTTGTGATTTCGGGACGAAATCCTTTGAAGTTGTGGAGAGTTGTAACATCCCGGTTCTTGTTAACCGGATTGATTCAAAAGTTGGTTGGTTCTTCGTGGTTTAAAGCTTTGTAGAATTTATTTCGAATTAAAATTTTCAATCCGCTAATTTGTTTTACCCCAATCAATGAGAATTAGACTTTTCGAATTAAGTGGTTTCGAGTTAACCGTCAGGTCGAGGTCTCGAACCAATTGGTCGCACCAATTGATTCGACCAAGTTAAAGCGCCAGCTCATTTAAATTCAGTAAGGAACTTTGGACTTTAGTGGCTTAGGCCTCTGTATTCATTAAATGGAAGTGGGAGGGCCAATTGTTGTGAAGAAGCAAAAGAGATGAGCGGGCTGAAATTGAAAGGGAGAAAGAGGTGTTTTTGCTTGAACCGATCAGTGCGAGGAGGGGACGTTCAAATTGCTATTGAAGTGGAAGAAAGGGGGTGGGCCTTTGGCCCACTTGCTATTGTTATGTCGTTCAGTAAGAGGAGCCGGGAGTTTAGTGCAGCTAGGGTGGGAAACATGAGAGGGAAACTAATGCTTCTTCTTCAGTTTTGACGGCGCACGGAAATCAACAGAGGGGGACAACATAGAAACCGAAGCTTGTGGCGGCGCTCTTGGAAATCAGAAATCGAAGGACGTTGATCGGAGTGGGGAAGCCGAGAAGAGTAATCGGACACGCCTAAACTACTGAGCCGAGAAGGTTCGGCTCGAGTCGACGGTGAAAGGAATCTGACGAAAGGATTCGTCGGAGGCAGGGGTTTCGACCATCGAAGCTTAGATAGTGAGAGAGAAGGAGAGCCGGGGAAAGAGGGGAGTTCGTCGGCGCTCGGAGGCATAGCTCCAAGATGTTGGGAAGAGGCGGCGGTTGTCCCCGGCAGCGGAGGAAGGTCGTCGTCGGCAGCGGTTTCGATGGGAAGAAGGAGGAGTGAACTGGACGTTTTTGGGAAGTTCAGTATCTATCCGGGTCTTTCAGAGAGATAAGTGACCAAGCTGTATTTCTGTTAAACTTGTGCTGTGTTCTGGAAGTTTGTTCTTAAGGGTTCGTTTGGCAGCTCAGCTTTTGGAACGGGTTGGCAATTCAGAGTTTTGAGCGTAACTCTCTCGTTAGAGCTCCGTTTGACGCACCGTCAGGACCAGTGGATTCAGGACAGCGAGACGGACGTACTAGGACAGAATTCAGAGTCTTCTTTTAGGCTAAGGTGAGGGTTTAGCGTACGATAGGTAGTATTGGTCGATGTGAGGAGTTGCAACCTTAACTTAGATGAATATAGGTTTTGCATGGAATTGAAAGAGAGTAAAAGGGGAAACTGTTCTGCATTGGATTGTTATGTAAATTGTGATGTTTCATGATTGTGGTGTGAATGTTAATTGATACATTGATTGATAATTGTTGGCTGATGTGATGTGGTTGGATTGGGGAAATGATTAACGATGATGTTAAATGGATCAGACTTAGTAATGAGTGTAGGAGGTATGGGACGTGATTCTTGTAAACTGTATCTATACCTTGTGCTGACAGTTGTGGTTGCAGGAGGGTGGTCCTGCCAATGTGGGGTCGCCCTTTAAATGGTGAACAGGTGGATGGCCCTGCCAATGTGGGGTCGTCCAAGGAAGGACGAACAGGAGGGTAACCCTAAGACTCACGACATGGCTATCCCTGTACTTGCAGGTGGGGGTGGCCGGTGAGCTAGCCGTTTACCCTTAAACTGTGTGCGCAATGTGGAAGTATTGGATGAAGTGTCATGTGATTACAAACGTGTGAATGGATGAAATGATGTTATGTGATATTGGATTGAGATGATGCTACGTGGTGTTTTGGATGGAATGATATTACGTGAATTGGTAGAATTGATGCTAGGTGCCGTTTTGAGTGGAATTGATGATGTGTGTGAAGGTGGTTGTTAATGTGTTTAGGGTTGTAGACTTATGACTTCGCATTGGCCAATAGAATTGGTAAGAGGATTTGTACATGGAAGTGGGCAATAGAAATGGTACGTGGAATTGGCTAATGGAATTAGATAGTGGATTTAGACAATAGAGTTGGGTGAAATGAGGAATGTAGTGGATGTGACTGTGAATGTGAGATTTGATGGTTTGATGATATGAGTGTTGGATGAATTGAATGCTATGTGTTGTTTTGGGGTGATGTGGATGATGTGTGTAATTGGGGTCTATAATGTGATTGTGTTGTAGGATTGTGATATAGAATTGGTACGTGGAATTGGTTGGATGGAATTGTCAGGTGGAATCGCTATGTGGAATTGGTTGAATGGAATTGGAACATGGAATTGGGACATGGAATTGGTACATGGAATGGTGATGTGGAATTGTGTTGTGGAATTAGTGTGTGGAATGTGAACCTGAATTGTGGAATTGTGATATGGAATTGAATTGTTGATGTGTGTGATCGATGTAGTTATGTTTAATGGAATTAATTGATAGAACTGGAAGGAGCCAACGTTACCCCACTCGAAATACTGGTTGAGATTGAGTCCGATTCACTGGGGTGAATCCCTTGGTTGGGTTACCAAGGTCGGTTGTCGTTCTCCTTCGTGGAAGGATCCTATATGGATGCGTCTGTTGGTATACTCCTTCGGGGAAGGATCCTTTATGGATGCGTCTGGATGGTGTGATGGCCGGCGGGGTAGCGGGGGAACAACTCCTTATGGCGCCTAATTAACTCACCTAGATAAATGAATTGATTGTTGATGCGTGTGTGTGGTGTGCTGAACGTGATTATGTTTGTTATGTGATGTGTTGTGGCTTATATTGGATTGACATGTGAACTGAATTGTGTCGTGTTGGGTGTGGAGAATAGTGTTGATGGTATGTTTAGGTGGTAGTTATGAATGGTGAATTACTGGCATGGAGATCTACTATTGGGTGATAATTTGGATGGCTTAGGGAAGACTGATAACTTACCTAGTGGATTGATGTTGCGAGTTGTGAATATGTGCAATGAAAACGTGTTTATTGATATGTGTGCTGAACGGTTGAATCGTAGTCGTGAGAGGTATTGTGTAATGATGATGAACCGTGTGCATGATGATTGTATTATATTGTTGTAATTGAGTTTTGTGAATGTCAGATTGAGGAATGCACCTATGTGATCACTTAGCTTGTTAGGGAATTAAAACTGGTAAAGGCTGAGTTGGATTCCACTGATGATGTTATGTGAGGAGTTGGAATCACTCCTTTTGGCTAGGTTCGGCGCATAGTTAAACCCAGTGGGTTCACTCAATTTCAATAGGAAATTGACCCCCCTCCAGTTCCTCTTTTCAGGTTCGCGTGGTTAGAGTGAGTGAGTTAAAGTTCAGGAGTTTCCTTGTGTGTCGAGTGTCAGTGTGTTGTTGGCGTGGAGGAGATCCTTGAAGGCTTGGACCAGGAGTTGACCATGTTTTGATTTTGTTGGCTATTTTGGGATTGGGTTATTTTGTATCGATTGATTTGAACTTCGGGATTGTAAAGGAATTTTGGTTCGAATTGTATCTTTGTAACAAGTTTTGGATTTTGAATAATGGAGGCGCTTCCGACTTACGCTTGTTTTAAGTTTTAATTCGATTTCAAAGTTTTTCTCCTTTATTTTTATTGCTGAATCTTCGAGTGATGTTCAAACCGGGTCGACCACGGGTTCAACCTGGGTCGGTTCGGGATGGGTGTTACAGCGTGTCAGTCGACGCTAATTACACGCGACCGACGCTAAATTGCTTATTCTGACCGACGCTGAGCAAACCATCCGGTCAACCAAAAAATCGAACCATGATCGGCTTATAGCGTCGGTTGACGCGCTCATTTTAGCGTCGGTCGACTATCAACCGACGCTAAAACGCTAAGTCAACTTATTAGCGTCGGTCGTTGACCGACCGACGCTAAATTGCTACGTTTCAACCAACGTTAAATGCCGTTTTTTTTTTGTAGTGTTACGGCACACTCCATCCCGAAAATGAACCTATCACAGAACCCGGTTTGCTTGAATAAAATATTTGTGCACTGTTCATATGTGTCAATAAAAAAATTTGACAACATGTGCCCGGGTCTGCAAGTCATGAACTCTTCCCTGCTCAACCTTCCAATATCATGTTGGCTATAGAAAAGAACTTCTTCCCTGGATGACGATAAACATGCAAACCCAATTAAAACGTACAAAAAGAAAAGTATTACGAATTCATTATTAATAAAAAACGAATAAAAGTGATTAGTTATAACTCACTGGTCTAAATCATCATTCCACATGTACATTGTGAGCGCCTGGCACCTCTCAGTGTCAGCCCATACATCAGTGTTGTATGCGTCGATTTTATCCACAATCGCGACCATTTCCTGCGTGACAGGTCCGGGGGAATACTTTATCAGTTGTTGGTCCTGCGTTCACGAAAGTATAACGAATGTTATAGAAATCGATTACGAAAGAAATTAACATGTATTACGAGAGTAAGTACCTCTGGCGTTTGTTCTAATCCTTTTTCAACAGCCGCTGAGTTCTTAATATGTATTTTAGTGTATTTCTGCGCTTCGTAGGGAGACTTGACATACTTGGACTTCGCCTTGGCCCTTTTTGATGCTGACCTAAGCTTCTTGTTCTTGTTCATCTGTGAACAAAATATATAAAAATTACAACTCTTAATATTAAGCATATATTTAACAATGAAAATACATTAATGGGTGTTAAAATTACACTTAATAAATTAATTAATTTGTATCAGTTAACACCCCCATGTGGAGCGGACCCACATTTGTCCAACATATACGAAACACCCCCCACACAGGATACGAAGGCGGTAAAAAGGTATAACTAAAATCAATTAACACATATAACGAAAAAGTGCATAAACCTATACGAGATTTTTGTTTTCAACTATACCCCCGGAAACTACCTTTTCCGACTTCTTCAGCTTGTCATCTAGGAGAACAGAAATTGCAGTTCATCTTGCTGCTGAGAAGAACTCTCCTTTTCCTCATCAGTTGTCCCTTCGACAATAGACTTGCCAATATCAACTGCAAGGTTGAAATAAAAAATTTCACCTTGGTCATCTCCCTCCTTATCTCCACCTTTGCCCTGGTTTATCAAATTCTTCTGCCCCTTTGCGACTTCATCCTCCTTCTGAACCACCTTCTCCTTCTCCATCAGGTTTTGACGTCCTGAAGTGTCGCCCCCTTCCTTGGCATTATCCTCCTTCCTTGCCACCCCCTGCAATGGCAACTCCTTCCTTGGAACCTCCTTCCTTGGCACCTCCTGCCTTGGCACCTCCTGCCTTGGCACCTCCTTCCTTGGCACCTCCTGCCTTGGGTACTTCTCAGGCATCGCCTGACTAATTGGCATAACATTCCTTGGTGACTTCTGCTGCTTTTGCAGCGGCTGCTCACCCCGATACCCCCGAACCAACTGACCACCTTTGGTCAACCTCTTCCTCTTCTGCCCAGACTTATGGGGTGAAGATACCTTGACGGAGCTCCCCTTAGTGATAGCTGCATCGGGTACCTTCTTCTTCTTCTTCTTACTAGACTCCATCTTGGCTAAAGCATGGTTGATGTCTGCATATGTGTAGCTTGCCAAAGCGAGATCCTCGGATATCATTCGACGCTCACCAGATAAGCTACGCTCTGGATCACCTGCGATGCGATCATCACATTGCTGCTTCATATCCAACAGAGTGGCAAATGCACCCCTGTGGAAATGGATGTAGGTATTCAACCATTCCCTCCTCTCCTCTACCTGTATGAGGAATTAAAAATACAGTAAGTATCACGTGAAAAGGTAAGAAAGTATTACAAAGTGATAAAAAGTATTACAAATTTATAAAAAGTATTACTGAACATCCCAGCATGTGTTACGGACAACTGTTTAACTCAGGAATTCGTAACACTTACCAGTTAACATTTTGTCCGTAATACCTGCATTATATAGAGTCTTACCTCGTCCAGGGACATATGATCGATGTCTAGTCTGGTGAATGGCATGGCTGATGGGTAGATATCCTCCGGATTAAGCCTCGACTTAGCCCTTGCCTCCTGCTTCTTATTCTTCTCACCTCTTTCCTTTTTCTCATTCTCCCTCTGTAACAACACCAACTGACCTTTGCCAACCGATGGCCTCCCAGGTGCATTTACATTGACAGGGCTGTCGTCCTGCGTCAAGTACTGCCTAATGTCGGCATTGACGACTCGGGAGCCAATTGTTGTAGCTTCCTCTTCCTCTGGCTGCCATTGAATAATGGTGCCTGTGCTCAGACCCCCGTTTGCCTCCAACCTTGAAGTCTGGGCATTGACAGCCCTCTGGGTCCAGTTAATGACCGTAGGTCTGATTCTCGGGACTGAGTCACCGACTAGTCCCACCATGTCAAGATAGAACAACTGTTTTTCCAAACAAACAATGACGAACACAAACATGAATACGTAGTACTAAAACACTTAAAACGTAATATATTCATCCATAATAAGTAACACTTATTTAAATCTAACCATAAGTAGACACATATCTGCCTCGATGTATCCTTTGTCCATCCGTCCTACTTGACGGTATACCTCCAACAAGAACGCGCACCAGTTGTACTCTTCGAACCTATGTGCTCTTCGACCGAATATAACACCCAAGTATTGGTGCGGGACCTTCTGGCTGGATTTTGGGTGGAACATATTTCCCAGCAAAACCAAGTAAAACAACGAGAACCACTTCTCGTCGTCGGTTTCGATCGACAACTGATGTTCAAGCTCACCCAACTGACTGGATGTCGCCTTGCCTCTCTGAATCCCTAGATGCCGGGTTCAGACCTTCACCTCTTCCGTAGTGTAGTTCAACTGGTCGAAAACAGATGCATGGCCCCTGGGTAAGTGATATATCCTTTGAATATGATCCTCGGTCAGGGTGATCTGAGCACCAGGCCGCACAGTGAGGATTAGGTTTGTAAAATCGAAGTGATTAATCAGCCATATCAGTTGTCCTGACTTGAAATTAGTCACATTAAGGTGTTGTACAAACCCTAACCCCCTTGTTTCCAACAATTTTTTCTGGGCGGGGGTACTAGCATCCCACCATTGGCGCATCCTCGACGGACTGCACCGACTTTGGGTACGCCTGGGGGGCACTTGTTGCTGCAGTTGATTTCACTCATCCTGCCCTTCCATTTGAAAAAATATTACGAATATACTTCTCTTGTGTTACGAGACTCACTGTTTCCTATCAAAAGTGTTACGAATATCGATGACTACTACGATAGCACTTTGTTTCTATTACGGTTAGATAGAGAGAGGAACACTTTAAACGAGAGTAAAAGCTGCGTGCAGAGAGAATGAATTTCGATATCCGTTACCTCTCTCTTGAAAATCCGTAAAAGTTTTATATATAAGTTGAAAAGTAACCATTGAAACGACGCGACGCGACGCGACGGCTGCACGGTTGCCCATGTCTGCACAGTTACAAATACACGCCGTCTGATTTTCCCGCTCATTTAATTTATTTGGTGCGAAAACCCCATTCTACCCCTTAAAAGCGAGCCCTCGTTTAAATTACATCCTAATCGTCTATATGTGGGCCATATTCAATCGATGGCCCGGATGCCGTTCAGCACGGATTCAGCACCAATCCGGGTCGGCACCTGACTAATTTCCAAACATGGTAAATCAAGCGGCTGGTTGCTTTGGGCGGGTCAATTCGTGTTCCGGATCATATTGGCTCGGGTTGTCTTATTGGGTTGCTATTCATACAAAATAACACTAATATTTAAATTTCGAGTCAAGTTCCGGATCATTTCGAGCTAAAAATGGTTTTAGTGATGTATTAATGAGAAATTATTCGTTATAATAAAAATAAAAATCGTCAAATTGAATTTATATATCGAAAGAAGAGGGAATGAAATAGATATTGTTAGAGATGAAAATCTTCATAATCTATTACAGAATTAACAACTATAACATACTAGTTTTGTACCCAGCCATTGGCCGGTTTAATTTAATTTAATTATTTTAATGATATTAATGATATATTTTTTTAATTGTTTATATGTGTGGGTAACAGGACGGGCATGTGTAATCGTCACTATTGTTTGAACATCGTTCTTCTTCCCTAGTCAGATACCATTGCTTGCTATCTGTCATAATTTCACTTAACTTACTATCAAAGTCGTTGGTCAAACATGTGACTATTCAACTCAAAATCTGACCAACATGTGACTTGACTAACCTACTTATTAAATTAAACTAAAACCTAGTCCATTTAGCAGGCATACAACCTCTAAAACCAACATGAACTATGAAAAAACTTTAAGTACATTTTTACTACACAATGATTTCACTCCAACCGATCAATGAACCCACAACATGTCAAACTCAAATAATCGTATTAATTCGTGATCTAGTGAATCCTAACTACTTTCCTAAATCAACATACTCTAATGGTATAAAAAATAAATATAATTCTTCCAAATATTTCAAACAAACTCGTACATGACCCAACTTTATACATGATCAAGACCATCGACCCATCAAATAAGAACTTCAAATTTTAGTAACATATGAATATAAAAATCCATATCGTAGTTAAAACAATCAACATCGGGCAAGTATGCACCACTGACACCTCTAAAAGAAGTTGATGATAATTTTTATTCAGTATTTAATCCTTTTTTATTCTTATTATCTTTGTGTAATCTTAGTTGAAGTATATTTTATTGAAGTTAATCTTATTTAACCTGTCAATATTTATAAAATATTTTTTATGAGAAAAATTATAAGATATCATTTTTATTTTTTTTCATGTATAGAATATATAAAGAGTTAAACACAAATATAATAAAATGAATAGTTATTAGAGAAGTGAGATTTCTAATGAAATATTTGTATACAATTAATATACTATTTATTTCATAAATTTAAATATATTAAAAATTTAAATTTCTTATTCATTTATCAATTTATGTTAATATAATCTTTTTTTTCATTCATGAAGTATTTAATTTAAAAGCATTCAACATTTAATGAAAGGAAAGAGAGAAAATAAATAATTTTTTTTAAAAAAATTGAATGATGATGTGGAAATTTGTGAGAAGGGTTCGGCACGTGTCAAAACCAAATATACCATGCCACCATTATGATTATTAAGATTAAGATTAAGATATCAATGGTTGGAGAGATGTGAGCAATGTTGATGAAAGTAATCATCAGACTCAAACGTAATTTGAGAATAAATGATTCATTATTTAATGTTGGTGTGATGATGTGAAATTAAAGCAACAACAGTGGGTAGCAAACACATCAATAGTTTGTATGACATTATTTACTAATAAGTTTATAAGATGTATGAAATGTGACACTAATAAACTAACTATTAAATAATGAATAATGATATAAACATGAAAAAAAAAAGTTAACAAATCAAATCTTTAAATCGTGAATTAAACTAGATATTCGAAAGAATTCATTAAAAATAATGATTTCACTAGTAATTGTAAAAAAAATTAGCCAATAAACCTAACCCATCTAACAAATTGTCAAGTTTCGTCCTAGCAAATCGTGTGATAAAATTACAAACTCAATTCTAAATTATTTTGTTACAGATTGAAATTGGTTTAATAGACTTTATGCATAATTAACCGTTTTAATATTGTGTCATGAATTGTTATATCTCAGTAATTCGAGTTGTTAAGAGAAGTTTATGTATAGATCTTATATTGCTTGCTAACATACCCTTCAAACGGAAGCTCTCAGAATAACTCGAGTTGTTGAGAGAGGATTGTGAATGGATCTTATATCGGTTGCTAACATACCCTTCAAATGGAAGCTCTCAGAAGAGTGGAAGTTTACAGAGCTCTAGTTAGACTTGTGCAATAAATTGGGGATCATAGAGGTTTTAATAAGCCTTTATACACGAATGGTGGTTATCTATATTCGAAACTTAGACTTCTTATTGGTCAAACGTACTATGTCATGAACCATTGCATCCCGACAACTCGAGTTGTTGGGAGAGGTTTTTGAATGGATCTCATATTGTTTACTAACATGTCTCCTCAAACGAAAACCCATGAAAGGGGATTGAAGATTGCAAAAGTTCACCAAACCTTATGTAAAGCAAATTAATTAAATCGGAAATTATCAGAATTCGATGCCAAGAACTTTCGGTTATCAAAGACTTTAATATAATTTCAATACCAATTGCATTGGAGACTAAAAATGAACTAAATGATAATTATATTGACTTAATCTGCGTAATCATTATTAGAAAAAAAAGATGAATTGTATTGAGTATTTGACTTAATGAGTTGTTGTGAGTGGGACTCGGGTCTGTCTCCACATGCTTAACAACGTACGCTGCCATAAATCACACAAAATTTTACCTAACACGAAATCGGATGCCTAATTTGTTTCTTATGTTTGAAATCTATTTCGTCTTTCCATCTCAATTCCCTTAATCATTAGGAAAATAGCACTTTGGCCACTATACTTTGTTAACTTAATAGATAGTACTATGTACTAGAAATTGTTTTTTTTTTCCCTCTCCTACTTCAGTCACTTTTTCTTTTATGTCATTCCGTTCTAGTTTTCGTCTTCTTAACACTTAATTAATGTGCATTCAGCATACCACGTCAGCTCCAATAATCACATGTGAGTATACTAAGCATTTTTTTATTGATATACTGGGCCATTCCTCCGAGGTTGAAAAAGGAAGTCTTGTCGCTTTCAATCCCTGTCATAAGTCAGACTTTCCAGAAACTTCGATTGAGACAGAGGTATACCAACCTCGTATACGCTGCAATTTCGTCGGACTCAGACTAGATTCTAAAGATAGACTTTGGTTGTCCTCTTTCTCGGGTTCAAATGCAAAGATAGTTCTCTCTCTTTGCGTCTCCGATAAGAGTCACATGGGCTATGACTTTGGGGTTTCCTCTTCTAATGGGCCTATCTTTGCTTCTTGGGCAATTGGAACAAATGATTTTCGACCAGCTCTGGCCCAACCAACCCCAACCTCCTTGATACAACAAGTTTGGAAGGATTTACATTCATCAGTGGAAGCTTGGGACTCTGTCTCAATCCCGCCTCTATCTCCTTCCTTGTCTTCCCCAGATACGGTATCGCTTTCTTCACTTAATTTGTCGGAGCAGCTCTCTCCAGATATACCATCAGCCATTTTATCTGACAACATAGCAGAGGTATTTGAGGACCCTCCCTCCCTCTCCTCCTTGGTAGATTCATCCGCCAATTTGTTTGGTCTAGAGCTCCATGGGAGCAGAGGAAGAGGTTCGATGGAAGCTCTAGAGACTTGCATGGAGGTTTCACTTAGAAGATCCCCTCCATGTCCCCGCAGGCGAACTGAACTCGAACTCAGAAGACTTGATTACAGTCCAGATACTCTCCTAGTTGGTCCGAGAAAAGCAAAAAGGGACAGATGTGCCGCCTCCTCTTCCTCTCGTTATGTCGCTTAACATTCTCTCCTGGAATGTCCGCGAACTAGGTTTTAGGGACAAGCGCTATCGAATCAAACAGCGTATAAAAGGTATGAAAATTTCGATCTTTTGCCTTCAGGAAACAAAGTTGGAAGTCATAGACGATGTGATTCTTCGCAGTCTCAGTGGCTCCGTCGGCTGGAATTCTTCTTTCAAACCTTCGAGAGGTGCAACAGGTGGTTTGGTTACATGTTGGTTGGATTCCGAATTTGAGGTGTTAGGAGAATGGGTCGGTTCATTCTCGCTGGTCACTATCCTTCAGTCCCGTAATGATTCCTTCCAATGGGCCCTGATTAATGTTTACGGTCCTTGTGAACACCGACTTAAAGTTGATTTTCTGGAGGAGTTGCGCAGTTTTGCCGATTGGTGGCATCTTCCTCTCTGTTTTATGGGGGATTTCAATTTAATCAGATCTCCGGACGATTCAACCAGCGCTTCTCACAATTTCACAGAGATCCGATGGTTCAATGATTGGTGCAATGATCTGGGCTTAATTGATCTACCTCTCCGGGGTGCTACTTTCACCTGGTCTAACCTCCGAGTTCCTCCCACTCAATCTCGCATTGATCGGTGCTTCGTTTCATCAGATTGGGAGCGTAATTTTCCTGGTTGTAGCTGGTCTGCGAGAACTCGCACTAATTCGGACCACAAGCCTCTTGTTCTTGATTGTGGATCCCCCTCCTTTAGAAGACCTTGGCGTTTCGAGAATATGTGGCTCGAGCACCCTCAATTCCGAGATATGTTGGAGCTCTTCTGGACGCAATCCTCTCCTCCTGCAGTTTCAATGCTCAATCTTAGCAGGAAGCTTAAACTCCTTAAGCTTCACCTTAAAGACTGGAATTGGCAGGTTTTTAAACATGTGGAAACTCAGATTGCTCAGCTTCTTCAAGAGATTGAGGCTTTAGACTCTTCGGAAGATGTTGGGCCTCTTTCAGAGGAAGGATCGATTCGTCGCATCAGGTTTAAATGTGAGCTTGATCGCCTCTGGAAGTTTGAGGAAATCTGTTGGCACCAAAAAGCTAAGGAGAATTGGCTTAAACTGGGGGATCGTAACACTCGTTTCTTCCATGTGGTCGCTAATGCCAAAAGACGCAAAAATTTTATCGACAGTATCTCTTCGAACGGTGCTCTGCTTCAGGGTCAAGAGGCCATCAAGGTTGCTGCCATTGCTTATTATGAAGCCTTATACTCAGACCCAAAACCGTTCCGCCCCTTTCCTCAGCTTCTCGCCTTCGGCTCGATCTCCTGCTTGGACTCTTCTACACTGTCCTCCCCTTTCTCGCTTGAAGAAATTAAGCAAGTGATCCATAGGTGTGCCGGAAATAAATCACCCGGTCCCGACGGATTCACTCTTGAATTTTTCAAGAGGAACTGGGACCTTGTCAAAGATGAAATTCTGACAGCTCAGCCTTATTGGCGGTTTATACAAAATCCTCTCCAAGCTTTTGGCCAGCAGATTTAAGAAAGTCATCTCTAAGGTTATTTCGTCGGAACAATGTGCTTTCGTGAGCGGCCGTCAAATTCTAGACGCAGTTCTCATAGCCAATGAGCTTCTTGATTCTCGGTTAAGGAGTGGCAGATCGGGGCTCATCTTTAAATTGGACATCGAAAAGGCTTTCGATCACGTCAATTGGTCATGTGTGATACGACCTTAGAGAAGATGGGTTTTGACAGGATATGGGTTTCATGGATCTCCACATGCATTTCAACTGCTCGTTTCTCTGTGCTTGTTAACGGGGAGGCAGCGGGATACTTCCGAAGCACGAGAGGCTTGAGACAAGGTGACTCATTGTCCCCCTTGCTTTTCATCATTGTTATGGAGATACTATCCAGAATGCTCTCAAAGGCACAAGAGGCGGGTTTGGTCACAGGCTTCTCTATGGATCCGACTAGTAACAGAGGTCAGGTGAATCACATATTCTATGCTGACGATTCTCTTGTGTTCTGTGAGGCGTCTATGGAGCAGGTTAGAAATCTCATGGCAATTCTCATTTGCTTTGAGTGTGTCTCCGGTTTGAAAATTAACTTCCACAAGTCCGCTATGATACCCGTCGGCGATGTTCAGAATCATGTTATGCTCTCTAATTTTTTCGGATGCTCTTCGGCCTCCCTCCCAATCTCTTATTTAGGGTTGCCTCTTGGAGAAAGAGCCTCCTCTATCAAGCTTTGGGACCCGGTACTCACCAGTCTCGAGAGAAGATTGGAAACATGGAAAGCTAGATTTCTCTCATTCGGTGGCAGATTGGTGTTAGTCAAAAGTGTTCTCTCTTCTTACCGGTTTACTTCTTATCCCTTTTCAAAGCCCCTTGCTCCGTCATTCGAGCTATGGAAAAGATGCAAAATCGGTTCCTTTGGGCAGGCGTATCTGATAGTGACAAGATCCATTGGGTGAGCTGGGATCGTGTCAAATCTCCGAAGCTCAACGGGGGTCTCGGCATTCAGGACCTGAGAATCCTCAACTCGGCTCTTTTGTGCAAATGGATTTGGCGTTATGCTGTTGAACGCACAGCATGGTGGCGATCTTTGATCACCATCAATGCGGTGTGGGAGTTTCTGAATGGCAACCGATTTGGCATTTCCGATCAGCTGGTCTCTCAGTGTGGAAATCGGTGATCTCTATTAGTCCTATTTTCTGGACCTACGGCGTGATCGATCCAGGGGGCGGGATGTGTGCTTTTTGGTTCGATTTTTGGTTTGGGGAATGAGTTTAGCTAGTAAATTCCCAAGAATTGCGGCGGCTGCCCAATTCTTGGAGGCAAATGTTTCTGACGTTTTTTGTTTTCTCTGACAGGCTTCGATGGTCGATTCCTCTTCGTTTTCTGCTCCGCAGGGGCGCTCTTGAGGAATGGTTTAGATTACTAATTCACCTTTCCTCCATTCCGCAAGGTCACCTCACCGAAGGGCCTTCCCGCATCACCTGGCCGTTGCGTCCAGATGGCGTTTTCTCTGTTTCGTCTCTGCGATGGAGGATTGTGTTAGAGAATCACCAGGATTCAGCTTTCTTCCCCGCCGGTATCATCTGGACATCCGTCGCCCCTTCCAAAGTCACTTGCTTTCTTTGGAGACTCTACCTCAACAAGATCGCGACCATCGACAACTTGCAGAAAAGAGGTTTCTGTTTGGCGAACAAATGTGTGATGTGCAACTCAAATATTGAGTCTGTCGATCACCTTTTCCTGCATTGTGTTTATTTTTCCTCGGTGTGGACTCTACTCAGTTCTAGACTTTCCCTCCATGGCCCTCTCCCTTCAACGATCTCGGCCTTCATTCTCGGCTGGAAAGGTATGAACTCCGCTCAGAGCTCCTCACGAGTGATGAACATTCTTCTTCACGCAGCTTTTTGGCATATTTGGAAGGAACGTAACTCGCGGATCTTTAAGGAGCTCGAAAAGCCACCCCTTGTTGTTTTTCGGCTTATCTGTTTTGATATAGGGGATTGGCTTAGTGCTGATGGTAATTTCTCCCCTTCGGATGCTCTTCACTGGAGGAGAGCTATTTTTGATAATGGCTGATTTTCCATTTTCCTTTTTGCTGCAACTTTTTGCTGCTTCGGTTTAGTTTTAATTAGTTGCTGTCCAGCCTACTTGGCTTGGCTTCTTCCAGGTGCTCTGTTTGGAGTACCTTGAGACTTTGTTCCCCTTCTCCTACCACTTTGGTGGATGATCCCAGTATATAATACTTACAAATTCAGATAAAAAAGATAATATGGATATATATAATTATATAGGATAAAACTGACGGATAAAATACGTTGTTTTAAAACTATTCACATTTCACCATATTTTTGCGATACCTCCTACAATTTGCCTCTCAAACCAACTCTTCATCTTCTACCTTCGATATCTCTCTCCGTTGGCGTGCCGATGTGTCCAAATTTAACGTTAAGAAGACGAAATTTGAAACAGAAGGGCTAAAAAGGCAAAATATAGCTAGTTGGAGTAAGAGAGGTAAAAAGAATGAGTTATGGTACATGTGACAGTTTGTTATGTTTGCAAAGTACAGGGGCCAAAATGTTATTTTTCCTAATTAATAATATAATAATCAATTTCCTTATAAATTTCAACCATGTGTATAAACAAAATGTTCAAGCCCCACACACAGACCGAAAGGGAATCCATATCGACTGGCGAAGAAACCAAGATTCTTAATAACTATTCGCTATATAAGGACGCCGGAAAATGCTAGATTAATCCTTCGCCACCGGCACATTTAATTAAATTATCGTTAAGGACTTGTATAAAATCAAACCCAATTCCTTCTTCTAACTAACCCATTTGTTGATTTCCCATATGGCCGGAGAAGACCACCACGGCGGTGGCCCCGATGTCAGCCCGCTTATGATCGGGATCCTCGGCATGCTCGCTGGAGCCATCGCCGTGGCCACTTACCACTGCATTGCCGTCGGCTGCTATCAAATGCACTCCCCCGATTCACCTGCAGTGGGCGCCGCGACGGAGGACAGGAGCCAGGAAGTGAGGAGTATGAGCACGAGCAACTCGTCGGCGGCGCTGATTCCGGTGGTGAGGTACAGCAAAGAGCGGAGCGAGGCCACGTGCTCGGTTTGTCTGTCGGATTTCAACGAAGGGGAGCCGGTTCGGGCATTACCCATTTGCTCGCACGTGTTCCACGTGGCGTGCATAGACAGGTGGCTACTTTCGCACCCCAATTGTCCCGTTTGTAGGGCCAATACGCTTCCGGTTGCACACGTGGCGGTGACTGTGCCGGATGTCGTGGCAAGAGAAGGGAGTCGGGCGATGCAAGGGAGGTCGATTAGTTACTATGTTGGGTAATGATTAAATCAAATGCTTGGAGTCCAAGTTAATTTCCTTACTCCATCAGATATGTTTGTTGGTTTGGTTCTAACTTAGGTAACACTATTGCTCATCCTTAGCTGATTTTGTAATTAGATATTGTAAATATTGTGAAAGTGCTTTGCAAATGGAAAAGGAAGACACATATATACATTGTGATGTAATCACTTTTGTTTTAATTCTTCATCGAATTGATAGTATGACACATTCGTTCGGTTATTGCAATGAAGAGGCTCGAATATATACTAATGTTTATATTATTAAGGTTTCTGTCTTATTTGTTTGGTCTTGCCACTAATATGAGTGACAATAGCCTTGAATTAGAAATCCAACAATATGGTTCATCACAAATAGGAAATATGTTATGTCGTGTTCATGGTTTGTTGTTTTTGCAACGAGAGTGGTAACAAAAAGATTTACTGTGATTGCATTGGTCAAAATCATTTAAAAAAAGTTTGAGGGTTAAATATTTCATAGATGTAGAATCATAAAATCCACTAAGAATGACTGAATGGATAAGACAAATCATGAACCCTATAACACAAATACAGCTAGGGTCCGTTTGGATAGATGTATTTGCATTTGGGATTTGGTATTTGGTATTTCAAATACTAAATTTAGTGTTTGAATACAAATAAGAAAAATGTATTTGTATTTGGGACAAATACACCCTTGAATTTGAGCTTGTTAAATCATGAATTTGAAATACCTTTTAAAACCTAGTCAATTAATGGCTCATATCTCAAGGATAATTAAAAACAAATATACACAACTACTTTCTTTGCTAGATAGCATATTCAAGCATAGAAACTTTGCCGACATATTTTTTTCCGCCAAGATTTCTGTCACAAGATTCCGTCACCAATTTTTTTGCCGCCAAATTCTACCATTTAGGGTTTAAGGTTCTGCCGCCAATTTTTTCTCGCCAGATTCTACCGTTTAGGGTTTAGGTTTTTCGCCGCCAATTTTTTTTCGTCAAATGCCACTCTTTCTTTAGGGTTCCGCTGCAAAATTATTTTCGTCAAATTTCACTCTTTAGGGTTTATGTTTTTCGCTGCCAAATTTTTTCCTCCAAATTCCACTCTTTAGGGTTTAGAATTCTGTCTCCAAGTTTTTTTCCGCCAAAATCCACTCTTTAGCGTTTAGGGTTTCGCCGCCAAATCTTTTCCGTCAACCGTTTAGGTTTTAGGGTTCCGCCACCATATTTTTTCCGCTAGATTCCACCATTTACCGTTTAAGGTTCTGCCGCCAAATATTTGTTGGCAGATTCCATTATTTAGGGCTTAGGTTTTTACTGCCAGATTCCACTATTTAGGGTTTAGGGTTCTTTGGCCAAATTTTTGTCGCCAAATTCCACCGCTTAGGATTTAGGGTTTTGTCGCCAAATTCAAATGTTTAGGGTTCATGTTTTTACTGCTAGATTTCACTATTTAAGGTTTAAGGTTCTGCTTCTGAATTCTTGTCGCTAGATTCCATTATTTAGGTTTTACGGTTCTACTGCTAGATTGCACTATTTGAGGTTTAGGGTTCTTCCGTGAGATTCCACTATTTAGGGTTCTGGATTCTGCCATCAAATTTTTTCCGGTAGACCTTTTTGCCAGAAAAAATCGATCATCAAATATTCATGGTCGGGAAATTCCTTCATCAGACTTTTGGTCAGACTACCAAAATTGTGTATTGTGTATTGATTTTAAAATACACACTAAATAACTTAACATCCAAACACATGAATTTCAATTGCATGAATTTTGAATACATGAATTTCAATTGCATGCATTTTAGTTACATGAATTTCAATTACCAAATATAAATACATCTATCCAAACGGACCCTTAGGGTATTTCACAAGCTAAGCTGAACTTCATCAAGCACAAGCTCGACCCGTTACATTTTAGACAAACTAAAACTAAAAATTTAAAACTCTTGTCAGACTCGAGCTCGACTTATTAATTATTTTTTACGAGATTAACTCAAACTTCATTAATTAAAAATTTTCTTACGAATACAAATTTCATAAGAGGGCTTTTCTTTACTGGGCTTTATTTTTAGTTTGTGGGCCATCCATTTTACACAATGCAGCCCGCTAAGCAGATATCGTCAGATGCAAAAAATTTGATATCGGCGGCAGCTCGAAACCCTTGGAAACTTTGGTGGAGATGCAAAATCGCGATATCGGCAACGAGCTATACTTACAGCAGCAGTGAAGATCGCAGAGTAGAGATCTGAACCGATGGGATTTGGAGCTTTGAGAAGCATCGTTCGTCCGCTGGCGAGGGCGCTAACGTCCGGCGCCTCCACTTCCAACTCGACATCGTTGGTGGGCAGAGCTCCGTTTCCGCGACCCGAGTGGCGAGTGGCTCTAATCCCTCAGGCTCCACCAGTGTCCCAGCTATTGCGCCATTTCAGTTTCTTTTCGGAGACTGGTTACGATAGTTTAACTGACACGAGGCTACCAAAGCGCCGCCCCCTCGACAAATCTCGCCGGAAAAGAGCTGGACTGAGACCTGCTGGTAAGGGTTTTTGTATTTTGAATTGGGAACTTGGGTTCCGAGAACTAGATTTTTCGACAGATGTGAATGTCATTGTCCAATGCAGGAGCATTTGCTTGGGTAAAATATGATGCTGGAGAGCCGATTAAGCCCAGTAACCCTAATGAAGGAAGTGTTAAGAGAAGGAATGAGAAGAAACGTAGAATGTTGCATAAGGAGTTCGTGAAGGTAGGTGCTTTCTTTGCTACTGGAATAACAAACTTGGAAATTAACTTTGAATTAGTTTAATGCGTATCCTTGCTGTGCTTAGATAGTCGGCATTTCACTGATTGATGTGAAATTCTTGAGTTTAATCATGAGAGGAAGGCATGGTTGATAACTGATATGAGCAGTATTCATGTGTTTCATTGGCCATCTGTTTGATGTTCTGATTATAGTTAAGCTCCATTCCTTCTTCAGTATGGTGTGTACCTTAGGAAGCAGCAATCATGCATTTCATTTCTGGTCTTATTGATGTGAACTTTTGTATATCTGTGAATCTAAATTCCTCGTCTGCTTTGCACTATGTTGCATGTGTTCGAGAATGATTTGGTGCATAACTGGTGTTTGATTCATCATGCTAATTAGGTTTTGAGTTTGGTGTTTTGTCAGTACATTCTGCAGCCAAGCTTAATGTTGTCTTCAACTATACAATTTTACTGTGGGATCATCATGTAATGAGTTGATGAATCTTATAAAAAAAGGAGTCAGAATCACTTGTTTTCATCTGCAGAGTATCATTCATCTAATTGCTAACGATTGTTTGTGTTGCTCAAGTCTCTTATGTCTCCAGTCTTATTCTTTGTAACTTTATCAACTTCCTGTGATATATCACATACGTCCTATTTTCATGAATCATTGTCTTCTAGATTTATCTCTATTCTTGGTGTTTCAGCTATCGAAATAGCGAGGATAGTTCTATCCATATAGTTGTATATGTTTCTATCTTATTCTCTTGGTCGGGCTTATGCCATCAGAATCCCCTCTTCTCAAGTTTCCGTTTCCGGCCTTGAACACCTTTGTATTGGAAATGAAGGCGTAATGAGTGCATTCTTTTTCCATAAAATTTACATCTACAGACACTAATGTTGGTTTGAATTTGAACAGTCTGAGGCGAAGAAGAGGAAAGCTCTGTTGCAGGCAGCTAACAGGAAGAAAATGGCAGCGAGAGTTGACCGTAAAATGGCTGCCGTGGCTAGGGATAGAGCATGGGCAGAAAGACTGGCTGAACTGCAGCGGCTTGAAAAGGAAAAGAAAAACTCCACAGCTTAGAGTTTTACTTGCTTTCATTATCACAACATCCTTATTCCGGTTAAGAACAAATCATTTCAGAACTAGGAAGTCCTCAGTTACAAATCAATAATCCTTCCTGCTATGTTGTCAACTTGCACAATCTCTGCAACAAACATGAAAGTAATCTCCTTTTTCTCTGAAACATCATAATATTCTTCTGAGTTGTTCCAGAGGGTATCTCTAACTGTGATTAATTGAGCAGTATCTTACCATGCTTGGTCTCTTGTACAAAAATATTTCAGTGCTGTGTCTCCAATTTCCTTGAGCTGGGAAGCTAATGTTATCAAAGCCATCAGGGTTGATGTCTGTTCTTCCACATAGCTAATGCTCACGTGCTGATTAAAACTGAGCAATCATTAGCTCTCAAGACGTAGCTGTTTCAACGAGCAAATTAGTCATAATTCTCATGCTCAAAAGGGTTTAAGACCAAGTAAATCCATATGCCCCGTCCAATCCTTTTCCAGCCAATAGCAATGCCGACGTAGGTAGCAGGTAACCGAACCGACCGGCTGCCAATCCCTCCCCTATCAAACTGACACGTATCAAACATTAAATCAATGATTAATTATGACCATAATAAAAATCACTCTAACCACTTTCCAATAATGCGACTATTATTAATATTTTATCATCCCGATTATAATTTCCAACTTGTATTATTTCGAGCCTCTGTGCTGCTGAATACTGAAGTCATGGGAGTTTTTTCGGTGACAAAGTCTAAACTTTGTCACCTATACAAAGTTTAATCTTGACCCTTGATCTCATATCCACATCTTAATTAATAATTTAATTCAATTTAATAATGCTATTTAAAGAAAGTGTATAATTTAAATAAAAAACATTCCCCTGCAACCCTTTACTTCCATAACCGCCGCCCCTTTTAATTATTGTTTATTATTATATTTATTTTTTAATTATCTTCTCCTCAAAAAATGCTTGAAAATATTCTCTTAACAATTTTAGATAATCATAATCTTCTTCTTTATATGCTAATCACGCCATTAAAAAAAAACTTCTGCATAATTTTTTTTAACAAATCAGTCCGTAATCATTAAAAAATCAATCCCCAAGTTCAAGTTCAAGTTTTATAATGGATGAACCCGGTTCGAGTTCCCAAGTAAAAAAACCTTCCACCGCACCTCTGTTTGATCTAAATAATTCACCGATTGATCATTCCTCCGATGTTGATGATACATCTGAACCATATGAGGATGCGATTCCGACATCAGATGAACAAGGAACCTTACGTGGCTACGGTATGTTTTCCCTCCTTTTTTAGCCAATCTTCTTTCATTATAATATTACTATCATAGAATCTACATAATGAATTTTTCTATCCAATCAAACCATAATTATTTTCACTGTTTAAATTGTGAGTTTCGACTTATGTTGTTCAGTTTGTGAGTTTCAGTTTTTGAATTAAGATTATATTCATTGAGATTGATGCGGCTGGTCAGTATGCACGTAGTACTAGTATGCATGCAGTACTAGTATGAATGCAGTACTAGTATGAATGATCGACCAGAGGTTCATCATCAAAGTCATCCTACAATTCCAACACAAAGCAGAATACCACTGTAAAGACTACCATATATAACACAAACTATGACAACAGAGTACTATAAATCGGCTTCCATACACACATATGCCGAAAAACCTAAACACAATAAATAAACATAGGATTAAACAAGTTAATTGATCCGATATCCAAGAGAAACCATGAACAACATACTAGTACTGCTAATCTCCAAGTACGTTACAGATACTAGTATGTGCCGTGAAATAAAATGACATGCTAATCTCCAAGAGAATATTTTCAAGCATTTTTTGAGGAGAAGATAATTGAAAAATAAATATAATAATAAACAATAATTAATAGGGGTGATGGTTATGGAAGTAAAGGGTTACAGGAGAATGTTTTTTATTTAAATTATACACTTTCTTTAAATAGCATTATTAAATTAATTTAAATTATTAATTAAGATGTGAATATGAGATCAAGGGTCCAGATTAAACTTTGTATAGGTGACAAAGTCTATACTTTGTCACCCACCGCGCTCCCCTGAAGTCATCATCTTTTTAATTATACAACTAACTAATAATATTAAGAGTTAAGACGTTAGTTAACGGAAGAAGCTTAGAAGAGAGTCAACCACTTACTTCAAATCATGGTTGTTTTCATAATTTTTATAACATATAAGGCTGTAAATAGAATCGAATATTCAAACACCACACTATTCCTTGATAATGATTTATTTTATTAGGCATGAAATTGACCCATTGGATCAACTTTGTTTACTAATTTTTTAAGCTTTGAGGAAAATCATATTTAATCTTAATTAATTTATCTGAAAACAGTGAAATTAATAAGCTTTTTTTATATTAAAAAAAAGTGCTTTTTGCTTCTTCCCTACATAAGTGATAAGTAGTCTTCTGAATTTGGCCCTTCTTCTCCTTTATTTCAATCTCTGGGCAGCATCTTCATCAATCCAAAGTATGGAGCATCCACCCACGATCTTCATTTCACCTGACCCGCCGCCCTTCCCGGCGCCTCCCAGGAGCGTTGATTTGTCCCCTCTGGAGTTCGTCCTAGCTTTAATCGCCATAATCACAATCCCAGCCCTCATCTACACTTTCTTCTACTCCATCAAATGCCCTCCTTCCCCCTTCCGTAGTCGCCGCCGTGATGCCAGCTCATCCGACGCTGACACAGACTCCACCGCTCCCCTCCCTCCACCTACACCTCCGGAGAAGCTCCCTGTAGCTGACGTCAAGTACAAGAAGGAGAGCCACGCGAGTGAGATCGGGATCGAGTGTCCCGTTTGCTTGTCGTCCTTCTCCGACGGGGAAGAGGTGAAGCAGCTGAGCGTCTGTAAGCATTCGTTCCACACTCCGTGTATAGATTTGTGGCTGAATTCTCATTCCAATTGCCCCGTCTGTCGAGCCTCCGTCGCCGTCAAGCTTCCGCCACCACAGACTGCTGCCGTTGCAGAGACGGTGAGCTCTGGGAGTAGAGGAGGAAGACGGAGAGGAGGAGATCAAGATCTGCAGCAGGGGCTTCCAGATGCTGGTAACTTGGTGTGACTGTTGGCAAATCCAGATCTGATGGCTTCAAAAATCCAGTTTAGTAGAGTGCTAGATTCGGTTCCCTTCTGGTCTTATAATCGAGCTGCTCTGATTCGCCTGATAGAAGCGAGGTGTTCTTGAGCTGAGGAGGAGTTGCAGTTATTGATCCAGAATCCAGATTGGTTTCCGGGGGGAGTGAGAATTTTCAATGTTCCTGAATTGGAGCTCTAAGTTGGAATTCAATTCAGGTAAAAGTTAGGTATGGATGAATCATGAATTGCTTATATATGTATACAATGTAATCGATCGAGATTCCTTTTTGGATGAGGAATTTTTGGTGGCTCTGTGCAAAAGTTAGGTTAAGCTTCACCAATTTAAGAATGATTTTGAGCTGATTCTTGTTTTGTTGAACAATGTAAATTGCAGAAACGAAATTGCAAACATTCTCTCTGATTTCATTACTAGATTAGTGTTTCTGTACTATCAGTTACATTCATACACAAAATTTAGGCGAAATTGCAGAAAATTTAAGCTATTGTAATGGGAATCAATGGCGGATCATATGAACTTGTAGTCTTCTTCTCCGTCTGACATGTCGTAAGAGCTGTGAACTGTGTTTTTATCTCTCGCGCCATTATTATTCGCAAACGCGTGTTTCGATTTATCAACACGGATCTGCTGCTTCTTCTTCCCTCCGCCGCCTCCCTTCTTCTTCCCGGCTTCTTTCTCCGCCTTCAGCTTCTCGTTCGCCACTGCCGTCACCGACGATGCGATTTCCTTCGCCTGCGCCGCTGTCAGTCCCGACGTTGACAGCCTCACCACCGCCTTCACCAAACCAATGTAGTGGAAACTCTTCTCGTACGGACGCAGTAACTTTTCAGAGATCAATTCAGCGTACTCTGAGAAATCTGCCTCCGATTTATGAATGAAGCTATCCAGATCCTTGCCTTTGTCGTCATTGTTTGATGATCGATTGTTATCGGAAACAATTAGTTCCGCTGCTGCATCTTTTTCTGTTACCATTACTGGAGAATTCGGCGTCGGAGCGGGCTCTGGTTCCTCATCGTCGTCCCAATTGTTTTTCAGATCCTTAGCTTCGTCTTCATCTTCTTCGTCATTCCAGCTGTTAATTTTAGGTTTCCCTTTCGAAAGCAGAGATGGGATTTCTTGATTCTCCCATGCTTCATCTTCTTCCCCATAATCAATTGGAGCCACTGTGGGACGGGTGGGTGACAATATGAGAGTTTTGTCATCTAGACAAAAGTTAATATAAGCCCTTAGATTAACTATTTCTAATCCAATGGCTCATAACTAGTAAATATAAAATAATATTTTTGCTACATTTAATTACCATTTTTTCAATGGCTCATTTAATTACACATTTAATTACCATCTAGTAGCTCATCCTAGTATACTGGGTTATTATGTTATTGTCTTCATGAAATAGTTTCATACTAACTGTAATATTAGTTGGAATTAGGATTTTTGTGTTTTAATTTTAATTTGGATTTGTTCAATTTCATGAAATTTGGATTTTTGTGATTGGGATTTGTTCAATTTCCTGTTTCAATTGGTGTAATTTTAGGTTAGTTGATTCTACTAACTTTAATACTAGTATTTTGATTAATTGATAACTAATTATAATACTAGTATGGAATTAGGATTGTGTGTTTTAATTTTAATTTGGATTTGTTCAATTTCATGAGTTTGTGGTTTTGTAAATATGTGATTTGTTCAATTTCCAGCTTAACTGTATTACTAGTATTTAGGTTACTTGATTACTAACTGTATTACTAGGATTTAAGGGGATACACTATGAGTTAATACTAGTATTTGCTGGTTAATGTAATACTAGTATTTATGTTCAGTGAATAAGACGTATAATGTTATGGAATCCTTAGTATAAAATATATAAATAGGAGTTTTAAGGTGAGTTATATGGAAGTTATTATCTACATTAATTGTAAAATAAAAAATTAATGTAGATAAGGTAATGAAAGCACAAAATATGGAAGGATAATCAAAATAATAATTAAAACAATATTTCAGTAATAAATAGAGATTAGATGGATGGCTTGGATTCAATTTTGTCTAGGTGACAAAACTTGGGTTTTGTCACCGAAAAAATTGCCATCCTATCAGAACAAGGATAGTGGAAAATAGGGCAGCTGATCCCAGTCCAACATTTTCCAAGGGTTGGAAACTTCCAACCCTCATCTCAACCATTATTTCACCCTTAACTTTTTGACCAATCTAATGGTCTAAATTATTAGGGTATTTAAGACATTTCACACATATTTTTTTTAAATAGACCAGCTAGGGGTGCTGACGAGCCGAGTCGAGCCGAGCTTTGCCCAGCTCGAGCTCGGCTCGTGAGGTTTGAATGCTGGCTCGAGCTCGGCTCGAGCTCGTGTCGAGCTTTCACACTCGAGCTCGAGCTCGGCTCGACCAAAGTTTTCTTGGCTCGAGCTCGGCTCGACTCGGCTCGAAGCTAGCTCGTTAACGAGCCTACACGAGCTCGAGCTCGTTAAGGCTCGTTAACAAGTCTAAACGAGCCCGAGCTTGAGTAGAGCTCGAGCTCGAGCTTAACGAGCCTACACGAGCTCGAGCTCGAGCTCGAGCTCGTGTAGGCTCGTTAAGCTCGGATCGAGGTCGTTTGCCAAAATCGAGCCAAAAATCGAACCATTTCATTAGCCAAAATCGAGCCATTTCACGAGCTACGAAATCGAGCTAGCTCGCGAGCTCCAAAATCGAGCTAGCTCGCGAGCTACTTAATCGAGCCAGCTCACGAGCCATTCTCGAGCTGCTCGACGAGCCGTGTAACGAGCCAGCTCGCGAGCTGCATCGTTCGAGCCAACGAACCGAGCTGGCTCGCGAGCCAGCCGAGCCGAGCAGGCATGAGCTCGAGCTCGGCTCGTTTATAAACGAGCCGGCTCGCGAGCCAGCTCGGTTCGTTTCGAGCCGAGTCACGATCGAGCTTTTTCCGAGCCGAACACCGAGCCGAACACCGAGCCGAACACGAGCAGCTTGGTTCGTCAACAGCCCTAAGACCAGCAGGCCGGATTAGTAATTCTGCAGGCCCAATACTGCATATTTTCATTTTTTCCCGATACTGCATATTTCCTTTTATTTTTTACAAAATTCTCAAATGTGAAATTAAAATTGTAACTTCTTAGATTTGAACACTAGCCCTCAACTTAAAATAACCACACACTTACCATCTAAGCCAAGTAGCTTAAAAATTATATAACATATTCATTCAATAATAAATTAATTTTGTACGGAGTAATAACATGTATTAGGCATACAATACCATAAAATGTCTAAGGGTTTTTTTACTGATAAACTAATTAACAGATTGGTGACCATTTCACACTTAATTTAATTTTTATTTTATTTCAAATATTTAATATATCCGGTGACTTTTCTGGCGAGGCTCCGACGAATTTTTCGGTGACCGATCAAACTTTGATGACTTTTTCGGCTAGTACATGTTAACTAGTTAACACCTTTTTCTGTTGATAACTAGTTAATACATGTTTTTACTATTAACTAGTTAACATATTTTTTGATGATAACTAGTTATCTACACTAATTCACAGGTTATTTTACTTATAACTAGTTAACGAATTTTGATGATAAATTTTAAGAAGATTTTTTGTTAACATGTTATTTTAACTAGTTATGTTGTTCTTAACTAGTTAACACCATGATTTAGATAACTAGTTTACAAGACTTTTAGTTGATAACTAGTTATCAAAATTAGTTAACTAGATAACTTACCGAGGTAACTAGTTAACATCATGACTAAGATAACTAGTTAACATTTTTTAAAGATGATAACTAGCTATCAAAATTAGTTAACTAGTTAACTTATCGAATTAACTAGTTAACATCGTAATCATATAACTAGTAAACGTGTTGTTAATTAGTTAACTATATAATTTAACTAATTAACAGTATAAGTTAACTAATTAATAATTTTGTTTGCTGATAACTAGTTATTAAAATTAGTTAACTAGTTAACTTATCGAATTAACTAGTTAACATCGTAATCATATAACTAGTAAACGTTTTGTTAATTAGTTAACTATATAATTTAACTAATTAACAATATAAGTTAACTAATTAATAATTTTGTTTGCTGATAACTAGTTATTAAAATTAGTTAACTAATTAACTTATCGAGTTAACTAGGTAACATCATTATCAGATAACTAGTAAACGCGTTGTTAATTAGTTTACTATAATAATTAACTAGTTAACACTATGATAAGATAACTGGTAAACAAAGTTTTTAGCCGATAACTAGTTCTTAAAACTAGTTAACATGTTATTCAACGACCACATTATATAGCTATAAGGTTATTCCAACAATATCTTTTGCACTTAAATGTTTACAAAATGGATCAAATTCTCCAACCGTCAACAACATATTTTTCAGTGACTGAGAATGTAACTTTCAATAATTCTAAAACATCCCAAATTATTTGTAACTGCAAAGAAGTCACCTAACTTAACTAAGTGACAAATCAGTCATCTAACTTAACTAAATGACAAACTGGTCATTCTTCTTCAACTACCGCTGCAACAACGTAGTTGCCTCCTCCATCGATGCCGCCTGTCACCGCCACTAGTTTATGAACCACCGAGGCTCTCCCTCACCGTTCCTTCTTCTCTCGATCATCAGCACGGCTAAAGAAGTCCACCATCGTTACTCCTTCGAATCCAACCCACCCTCATTTGAATCTCCCATCGATTAGACGACGCCGCTGCTCCAACGACGACAACGCTGATTTTATTATCTCCGACGATGATGATGGTTCTATTATCCCGACGACGACGAAGCTTTTGCTCGAATCAGATCCATGGTGGCGTAGACGCGGCGGACGACGGGGAGCTCGAATCAGACCCATCATTCGTTTAGGGATTTGGCCGCTGACTTCTACAACCAATGAATTCGACTGAAATCGGATTGATGAAGTGGTTACCGAAGCCGACGGAAAAGCTAGAAGGAGGATGACGACGCGGCAGCGATGAAGAAACATAGCATATGGTTTGTTTTCAAAATACCAAAATTACCCCTCCGGGTATAGAGGTTGGACCGGTCCAACCCAAAAGGGTTGGACGTGGATCCGATGCCGGAAAATAGGTCAACACAAGCAATACTATCTGGACAAGGAGTCAACCGTGATAGTTTGGGCCGAATCTCTACAAAAGCGCGATTTCTGTACAATTTAGGGGGACGTTCTATGGTGCTGAGAGGGGGTTTCAGCACCACCCCTATAAGGGTGCTGAAGCCCCCTATAGCCATTGGATCAGATCCAATGGTGGGGAGGAAGAAATAGGGGGCCCAGCTCATTAAGGGTATTTTGGACAATTCACACATATGACAGCCCACACTGATTTAGACGTGCGATGTGACAGATGTGTGAACAGCTATATAAACACCCCATCAGCCCTCATAAATGCCAAATTTGAATTTTCCCCCCTTTCTCTCTCTTTTTCTTTTTCCCTTCTCTCTCCTCTTATTTCGCAGACACACGTCTGGATTTCCCTTCTCTCTCCTCTTATTTCACAGACACACGTCTGGATTTCACTTCTCTCTCCTCTTATTTCGCAGACACACGTCTGAATTTCCCTTCTCTCTCCTCTTTTTTCGTAGACACACACGTCTGGATTCGAAGGATTAATACAGAGAATGCAGACATACGAAGCCGATAAACCAGACGCAGCAACAGGTATGGGTCCGATTTGCTCTCGTGCGTCTCTTTGGTTGTTGTGTTACATATAAATCGCGTACAATAGATGTATATGTCTTCTTGATGTCCTTTATACTTTGAGACTCGATCTTCACACTCAAATATGACGGAAGAGTAGACACAAACCTCAAAATACGTAAGATTCTACTTGTTTTCATGCTTTTTTGTTGAAAATTTTTGGGTTTTTTGTTTTTCCATGTTCTAACAAATTATTCATGTTCTAATGAGTTATTTGGGTGCTTCCCTTGTTGTAGGTATGCCCAAAAGGTCGAAACTAGTTTCGTGTTCTTGGTTCATAGGTTCTAGGTTTGTTCCATTACAAACGTGCGTATAAATTCGTATTATTCTATTTCAAATACTCATCAGTACGTTTGTATTGATAAATACTAACGTGCGCGAAACATGTGTTGGGGATTTGATGTGTGAATGAAGGAATGAGCTAAGTGGTGTTGAATACCACATTGCTAATTGATGGGAAAGTGGAGCTAGATATAAGAAATCAAGCCCACTAAGGTTGGTAAAAGGCTTGAGATGGTGATGGGCCCTCGCGCCGTCGTCGTCGCCTCGCCTCGGCCTCGGATTCGGTCAAAAGATTTGATTTGATTCAATTCTTTTGCTACCCGATTGGTTTGACCAGGAAAGTCACCCAGAATCTGTGGTTCAAATTCCAAACCGGAACCTGGTTTTTTAAACCGGTTCAGTCGCGAACCGACACGAGTCAAACCGGCCAACTGCCCAACTGCCAGAAGGCACCCCTTCATTTACTATAAATAGCAAATCAGTCCCTGCACTTTCTCCTACAGACTTTTCCCCTCTCTGAACTTTTTCTCTGCACGAAAATTCTCTCTGCATTCATTCTTCCAAAGAAATCGAGTCGTGTGATTGTGCCGTTCGTTGAGTTCGCCGATCACTTGCGTTTGCATCACCACTACGCATGTGAGTATCCGTTTTATCTTGGGAGAATTGATTCCGTTAACCTTGGGTGACGTAGAGGGGAATAACAATTCTTAAGGACAGATCGTGAAGTCGATCGACTCGGATTGTCCTTCTGTTTGCATGCTTGTTGTTGATCTTGTTTTGCAGTTTACGGTTCCAATAATCTTAAGAATTGTTAGTTTCTGCCGTGAACTGTTCTGCACGTGATCTGGTTCTTATCTTGCTTGTTGCGTTCCTTCCAGTGGCATGTTTTATATGGTCTGGACGTCTTATGCATGTTAATTTTTGGCGTTTTTTTCTCTTCTTTGGTGTTCTGTTAAATTCTGCCTCAGACTGCTGTTGCATGTGCATATGTGATTTATCGTCCAGTAGCATGATTAGATTGCATGATATGCACTTGCATGATTATTGATCTCTTTGCATGATTTATGAATTCATGCATGTGTGTAGTCCATGATTTTGATTTTTTGGCATGCAGTAGCAGTAGAATTTCGTTTTCTATTGATCAGGTTGCATGATTTAGTTTATTTCTGTTTGGTCACTTTTGTTTTGATTTTGATCAATTCAGTTTTGGTGATTAATTTTCCGCAACTTGATTTGATCTGTTGATTTGCTTTGTTAACATGATCATTTTTTTCTTTATTTCCTCTGTTTTCTTTCTTTAGGCTACTGACGTTTCTGTTTTTTATTTAGTAGTTTTAGATTACAGGTTGTTTGGTCCTTCGGGATCGTTATTCGTTTCCTTTATACGCGGATTAACTTTCTTATGATTTATAAAGTTTCTGCGTATTACTTTATTGTGTGATACATAACTGTTGGAGAATAAATCTTCGGATTTCTACTCCTACCTGAGATTAGAGTCTGCGTACTCTCTACTCACTGAGATTAGAGTCTTCGTACTCTCTACTCACCCCGAAATTAGAGTCTTCGTACTCTCTACTCACTGAGATTGGAGTCTTTGTGACTCTCTACTCAACCCGTGGAGACTAAAATCTTTGATTTTCTACTCCGTCGAGATTACAACTTTTGTAGTTGTTTACTCGAACCTATTGGTAGTTGTTACTAATAGTTGGTTGTTGATTAAACATGTGTGGTTGTCTAGTATTAGTACATAGTACTAATAGTTGTTGGTTTAACATGGTTAAATCAGTTCGAAAAAGTGCTTATCAACTTTGGTTCGATGCTTTGGTCATGTGGTTTGGTGTATAAATCACATTTTGAGTCTGTGGATGACTAATCAAATACTTTCATTGGAAAAGTTAACACATCTTGATTTAGGTTCTAATAAATCTTTGTTTGTGTGTTATGACCAGTGATTGGAAGATGTCGGCAAACAGTGACCATGTCGGTCCACATTTGTGGAACGATGCCGATGATGGCGCTATGGAAGTTATCGACATTTCATCTGACGAGGAGATCATCTTCATAGACTCTGATGATGATGTTGATGACGAGGTCATCGAGGTTATTAACATTGACTCTGACGTGGAGGTCATTGATCTCGACCCACCCACACCAATCAGACTTCCCAACGAAGATGCTCCTATGCATTGGGAGTGGTCTCCCTTTATGGAGAACTTCGAAGCTCCTGGCGAGAGGTCTGTATCGGAGCTTGGTGGAGATTCTCCACCTTATGCATGGTTGGATGAAGATGATTGGTTCTTTGTGGATCCAGATGAGTTTCACGAGGGTAATGATCATGGTGATGATCAAAATGGTTCAGATGTTAATGTACCGGGGGATGATAATGAGGATCCCGATGTTTGATATATATCCTCCTTTTAGGAGTTGATATGTGTGTATATATATTAAAAATATATGTACTTTAGTTTTATGAAATTTTGTGGGTTTTTGTATTCACTTGTATAATTTCATAAAAGCTAAGTAAAATCACTTTGTTGATTAGTGATTGTGTTAACCTCCTACATAATGGTACTTTGCTTAAGAAACAATATGATTGGGAAACAAGCATGTAGTCTCTCGTTAACAGATGATGTTTGTTCCTCTTCTTTGTTGGGAGCACCGATAGGTCATATACTGGTGGAGAACACATGTTTCCCATATTGTAAAGTCACTCTTTATGGCATAAGGACTATGACAATAGTCGAAATGTGGGGGTATACTTGAAAATCTTATTGTTCATAGATAAGGACAATAAGTATAACCAAGGCAAGTACACATAGTGTGTATTTGCTAGCCATGTGGCGAGTTTCCCAAACCCGCGGTTCAATCATCACACAATTCCACGTGTGCATATGTGTTTATGATTGGTAGTGTGGGAGAAGAAGTACTGGAAGTACTTGAAAGTTTTCTAAGCTGTTTAGTTTGGAATAAATTATGGTAGTCTCGTCACATGCGTACTGTGGAACATCACGTCTCATGTATTGCATGTGTCATAGATGTGTCAATTTTTGATGATTAATCTCTACTGTTGTTATCATTTGATCTTCTACGATCAATTTGGATAACTTCAGTAGACTTAAAAATAATGTCTTTTGTGACATGAATTCTACACCTTCTTGTGGTGGGAAAAGTATTTCATAACTTTTATCCATGATAGAACATGATTTTGTTATGTGTACTTGCTTAACAGCAAATATGAGGCGATTGATGCTTTTAAACAGTACAACTCGGAAGTTGAGAATCAACTTAAAGAGATCGAAATGATCTCAAGTGATCGAGGTGGTGAATATGAAATCCCATTTTGAGAATTGTGCCAAGAGAGTGGCATAATTCACTAGATGACGACTTCTTATACTCCACAACAAAAATTGGAGTTGCCGAAAGGGAAAATCGCACATTAAAAGAAATGATGCGTGCGTAGCTCATTAATTCTGGTCTTTCACAGAATTTGTGGGGGGAGGCTAGTTTGATAGCCACCCAGATACTCAATAGGGTGCCTCTAGCACGACACAAACCATTCCATACGAATAATGGAAAGGGCGTCAACCTAGCTTGAAATATTTTAAAGTGTGGGGGTGTCAAGCTAAAGTGCAAGTTCCTAACCGAATCAGGTCAGGATAGGACCACAAACTATTGATTGTATCTTTCTTGGGTATGCTAATATGAGTAAAGCATATTGATGACGTTAGATTTACCGCGTTTATCTCGCCACATTTGAACGACATTCCCCTTATTTGACTCTGAATTGTGATGAACTTGAATGACTTTTATGAAAAATATGTTTTATCTCCCGTTGGCCCTCTTTTGGGCAATTTGATGTTTTTTCAAGTTGTTTTTGTTGAGATTTCAGGTTACCACGTTGTGGATGACTTTTCTACGAGCTCGGCACTTCAAACGGGGATCAATTTGGAGTTCAAACGGAGCGGGAATCATCAAAAGAGCTGAAGGTCATTTCCAGGGGCAAAAGTGCGCCGGCGCACTTTTCTGGTGCTGCCAGGCGCACTTTATTTTTGGCGTCCTGTAAATTTTCCATCGGCCACAAAAAGTGCGCCGGCGCACTTTTTAAGTGCCGCCGGGCGCACTTTTTCCCAGGACGGATTTCGGAGAGTAAAACAGGGTTTTCAAGGGAGAGACAGAAAGACTTCATTCTTCATTCTGATTTCGACGAACCAGACACTCTCGGAGGAGGATTTTGAAGCTTTGAAGTGACGATTAAGCGAGGAGAAGCGAGGATTAGCTCAGGAGTTTCTAGGATTCGACAGGATTAGGTTTACTCGGAGTAAGATGTCTTCTTCTCCAGTTTTCTTCTTCTTTGTTTCTGTGATTGCTTCTGCGATGATGTCGAGCTAAACTCTTCTAGTTTGTTCAGATTAGATGAAACTCTAGTGAGATTTTATATGGATGATGTCGGGTTTCTAACCCGTTAATGTTAATTGAGGTTTATTCAGGCATGTGATGAGTTTTCACTTAAACCCTAATTTGAAGCTCTAAGAATCCGTTGATTGACCATATCGTAGGGTTTTGCTTCGTCTTTGATTTGCGGTACTGACCATGGACGTGGATCATTCTAGAGTTTAGGAGGTCGTTAGGGTTGCCGGTGTCTTGACCATTGTAACACCCGTTCCGAATCAACCCGAGTAAACCCGTGGTTGAGCCGGTCCCAGGTACTACCGAGTAAAAACAAGGGTAAAACAGTGAAATTGGCGGTGATCAAAAGACAATAAAAAAAACATGGGAGGCCTCCATAGAAACGCGAAACTGAAATCCGAGTACAATCCCATCCATCATAAATCCTCCAAACCAACATAAATCAGAAAGTACATAAAAAAGAACCCCAAAATCCCATAGTCAACTGAAATGAACAGAAAAGTCAACTCCGCGTAATCCCAGTCTTCACCTCATGGCTTCCGTCCAGAACTTCACGAAATCAACCTCGAACTCAAACTCCTCAGCTACCTCTACTAGCCACGAGATCCTGAAAGGGGAAAAGGGATCAATTTCCTATTGAAATTGAGTGAACCCACTGGGCCTACCTACACGTTGTCCTACTCTATGGAGCGGTCCCAACTCCGCACATGACATCCAACAATGGAACCAAACCCAACCCCCCTTTCCATATTTTAATTCTCTAAAAGCAATCTAGGTGATCACGTTGGTCAGTTCTTGTTCTCAAGCACAATTCATAACAATAGAATCACACAGAACTAATACATCAATCCACGGCACACACAACATCATCACATCACATCCATCAACCAAGTCACTACCACAACCACGAGCACACAAACATTCACGTTCATATTATCTAGGTGAGTTATTAGGCGCCAAGGAGTTATCCACACCACCACCGGCCGGCCGACGCACTTCCCTACCGCATGGGAAGTCCTCGCGCTCCCCTACCGTATGGGGAACGCGTTCTCATTAACCATCAATCTCATCATCAATCTCATCATCAATCTCATCACTCCCTTGACACCCATGTCAAGGGGATCCACCCCAATGGATCAGACTCAACAACCAGTACCTCGGGTGGGGTAGTGTGGGCTCCTTCCGGTTCTATTTCCAACATACAATTCTCAACATCACATTCTCAACTCATACATCACATCTACTACCAACATACAACACAAATCAGCCACATCTCATTCATAGTCCATAGTTCACAACACATCTCGTCCTCCATGCCACTGTCATGTTCACAGCACACACATCACAATCAATAGGATAACCGGCTAGCTCACCGGCCTCCCCCACCTGCAAGTACAGGGGAAGCCATGTCATGAGTCTAGGGGTCACCCACCTGTTCCTCTTATTCAGAGCGACCCCACATTGGCAGGGCAACTCTCCTGCGTCCACAACCAGCAATTCATAATATCATAGCACCCGCACTCATTTCCCAACCATCCTAATTCTCATTTCTATATCAATCCATTACTTAATTCACTTCAGTTCACACCCAACCCCAAATCATGGCAATCAACAACAACAATCAACCACGGCAATCATCAATAGCAATCAAGTACATTCACATAACAGTTTATCCCCTTTTACGCTCATCATTTTCATGCATAACCTAGGTTTTGTTCTAAGTCCAATTGAAGCTCCTCACGCTGTCCAAACTAGTTACACAACGCTAAGCCCTCACCTGGAATAGAAGACGAGGCTCTAATCGTCTTCTAGTTCCCCAGAAACTCAATTCCCAACCACCAAACTCGTAGCTCTACCCTTCCTTACTGCTCACGACCTACACCCAGAAACCCAAAATGGAGGTTAGCGATCTCTTCTCCTCATCGCTACGAAACCATAGCAACAAATGGAACTCAATTCCGACCTCTACAGCTCCTGGAATCACCCTTCGAAGATTGCTCGCACTAGGTTCGTCAATAGCTTTTCGGGGAGAGAGAAAGGGGAAAGAAGTTATGAATTTCCGTGCAAATCCGTCCTTTTATGCACGAAAAGTGCGCCTGGTATGTCAAAAAGTGCGCCGGCGCACTTTGGCCCCAAAAAGGCGCACTTTTGGAATTTTGTCAAAATTCCGCCGAATGATATTACAGAAGTGCGCCTGGCACTTTCAAAAGTGCGCCTGCGCACTTCAGGGCCCAAAATCGGCACTTTTTGGTGCATCACCGTTCCCCTCTTTGCAACTTCGACCCAACTTAAACCCGAATGACCCAAACCTCAAGGGGAGCTTAAGAGCACTGATTCCAGTACCCTAGTCCATCGATCTTGAGTTCCAAACCGTTTGGTTGAGCGGGGATGTTACAAGTCTCCACAACTTCAAGGATTTCGTCCCCGAAATCATCCCTAACTCATCCTAGCAATATGATACCGAACACACAGCTAAAATTGCAGCAATCCAAGTATCCTATTGACTTCCGAAATTCCTAACGACGAACCACCAACCTTCCTTTAACTACTCATCAGCCCTACACCCACTCCCAACACTCTACTTTCACCGAGCACACCCTAGACCTTCTTGGAACCAACACCACAATAAGCAAACACAAAAGCATACATCAAGGGGAATTAATACCTGAATCATACACTTCCACTAACTCCGGGTACCGCCGCCTCATACTCTCCTCAGTCTCCCAAGTAGCCGACTCGCTCTCATGGTTCCTCCATACCACCTTGAGCTGCGGAATCTGCTTATTCCTCAAGACCCGGACTTGCCTATCCACGATCGCGACTGGCTTCTCCTCATAAGTCAAGTCTTGCTCAATCTCCACCTCCTCCGGCTGAATTACATGAGAAGGGTCCCCATGATACCGCCTAAGCACGCTCACATGAAACACATTGTGTATCCTTTCCAACTCCCTCGGCAAAGCCAACACATAAGCCACCGGACCCGACTTAGCGAGGATCTCATAAGGACCGATGTACCGAGGCGCCAACTTCCCTTTTCTACCGAAACGCATCAGCCCTTTCCACGGCGACACCTTCAAAAATACCTTCTCCCCAACATTGAAACTCAGCTCTCTAGCACGACCGTCGGCATACGCTTTTTGCCTATCTTGAGCCGCTCTCAATCTCTCCTTGATAATCTTAACCCGATCAGCCGTCTCTTGCACAACTTGAGGACCCGACAACACCCTCGCACCTTCCTCATCCCAACACAAAGGCGTCCTACACTTCCTCCCATACAAGGCCTCAAAAGGAGCGGACTTCAAACTACTATGATACGAGTTATTATAGGCGAACTCAATCAAAGGTAGCAATTCAGTCCAAGGGGTTTGAAACTCCATAGCACAGCTTCTCAACAACTCCTCCAAAGTAAGGATCGTCCTCTCCGATTGCCCATCAGTCTGAGGATGATACGCCGTCGAGAACTTGAGCTTAGTTCCCAATGCTGTATGCAGCCCCTCCCAAAAATGAGACGTGAAACTCGGATCCCGATCAGAGACGATGGATTGAGGAACCCCATGCAACCTTACCACCTCTTCTATATATAACTTTGCCAACACCTCCACACTAGGCTTAAATCGAATGGGTACGAAATGCGCAACTTTCGTCAAACGATCGACTATTACCCACACGGCATCCTTTCCCTCTCTAGTCAGCGGAAAACCCGATACAAAGTCCATGGTGATGTCCGCAAACTTCCACTCCGGAATAGGTAGGGACTGAAGTAACCCACCCGGAGCTCTATGCTCCGCCTTAGCCTTCTGACAAACCAAACAAGTCGCCACATAACGAGCCACATCCTTCTTCATTCTGGCAACCAAAAACTTAACTTCAGGTCATTGTACATCTTTGTCATCCCGGGATGCATAGCATACATCGAGGAATGAGCCTCCTCCAAAATCCCCTTCCTCAATTCCTCTACTTCCGGCACGCACACTCGACCCTTGCATTTCAACAATCCGCCAACTACCTCAAATCCATTATCCATGCCTTTTTCAACTTCCCCTCGAATAGCCACCAGAGTAGCATCCTTGAGCTGCTCCTCACCAATCCTATCATTCAGCATAGGCCTAATGTTGAGCTTGGCAAACAAACTTCCCACATCATCTAACTGCATCTCTACCCTTAAAGCTCTAAGATCCACCAACTCCTTTCGACTTAAAGCATCCGCAACCACATTAGCTTTACCAGGATGGTAGTCAATGGTACAGTCATAATCCTTCAAGAGCTCCACCCAACGCCGTTGCCTACCATTCAGCTCCTTTTGATCCATAAGGTGCTTAAGAATCTTGTGATCGGTCATGATCTTAAACGTCTCACCATACAAATAATGCCTCCACAACTTCAAGGCGAACACCACTGCAGCTAACTCCAAATCATGGGTTGGGTAGTTCACCTCATGCACCCTAAGCTGTCGGGAGGCATAAGCGACAACCTTCCCATTCTGCATCAACACACAGCCCAATCCTTGCAAAGACGCATCACTAAACACCACATACTCTCCACCTTCTACTGGAAAAGTCAACACCGGAGCTGAAGTCAACTTCTTCTTCAACTTCTCAAAGCTCCTCTGACATTCCTCGCTCCACTCATACTTCGACTCCTTCCTCAACAACTTATGTAGAGGAGACGCTATGGTAGAGAACCCCTCTACAAACCTTCGGTAGTAACCAGCTAACCCCAAGAAGCTCCTCAGTTGCGACACATCCTTAGGTGGAGACCAATTAACCACCGCTTCAATCTTCTTTGGGTCAACCTCCACGCCTCTTTTAGAAACCACATGCCCAAGAAACAATACTTCTTCTAACCAAAAGGCACACTTCGAGAACTTGGCAAATAGTTGATGCTCCCTCAACCTATGAAAAACAATCCTCAAGTGCTCCTCATGCTCCTTCCTAGTCTTAGAATAAATGAGGATATCATCGATGAACACTATCACGAACTTATCCAAATATTCGTGGAAGACCTTGTTCATGAGAGCCATGAACGCGGCGGGATCATTGGTGAGACCAAACGGCATCACCAGAAACTCATAGTGTCCATAGCGGGTCCTAAAGGCTGTCATTGGCACCGATCCTTCCTCCACCTTCAACTGGTGATAACCTGACCTCAAGTCTATCTTCGAGAACACTTCAGCCCCTTGCAATTGATCGAAAAGATCGTCTATCCTTGGAAGTGGGTAACGATTCTTGATCGTCGCCTTGTTCAACCGCCTATAGTCAATACACATCCGCATCGACCCATCCTTCTTCTTCACAAACAACACCGGTGCCCCCCACGGTGATACGCTTGGGCGGATGAACCCCTTATCCAAGAGCTCCTGCAATTGCTCCTTCAACTCCTTTAACTCCGCCGGTGCCATGCGATAAGGTGGAATAGAGATTGGAGCAGTTCCAGGGACCAACTCTATATTGAACTCCACCTCACGCTCAATCGGTGCCCCAGGTAGTTCCTCAAACACATCCGCGAACTCCCGAGCTACAGGTACCTTCTCCAACTCCTCATTCCGTTCAACTGGCACTTGCACCAACAAAGCCTCACACCCTTCTTGAATCAGAGAAAAAGCTTGCATTGCTGAAATTACTCCCATAGGTGCGGACTCCCTCTTCCTAACACCCTTGAACACCACCTGGCCGACACCTCCCACCTGAAGCAACACCTCCTTCTTCTGACAATGAAGCAAAGCCCCATGCCTAGCCAACCAATCCATGCCGAGGATAACGTCGAATTCATTGAAAGGAAGCACTACCAAATCAGCCAAGAACTCTACACCTCCCACTAACACTTTACACCCTCTACACACTCTATCCACCCGAACAGAAGTCCCCAAAGGAGTTCTGACGCCCCAACTAACACCCAAACTGCTAGTTACAACACCCAAACTACTCAAACATTTCTCAGATACAAAGGAATGGGTTGACCCCGAATCAAACAGAGCATAAACTGAAAGGCCCAAGATCGAGATCATACCAGTCACCACGTCGTTCGCATTCTCTGCCGCACCCCTTGTAAGAGCATAAAGCCTCCCTTGCTCCCCTCCAGCTCCAACAGGTGTGGCATTAGCTCCCGTCCCTCGTCCAGCACCCCTACCAAAGCTGCCTCCTCCTCTCCCTCCGTAACTCCCAGACGGAGCTCTAGGGCCCTGCACCGATCCCACAGACTGAGTTGGGGTAGCTCTCTTGGTTGGACAGTTCAGACTCCTGTGTCCGCGCTGCCCACAAGTGTAACAGGTCACACCTGCCAACAGATGGCAAACTCCGAAGTGACGCTTCCCACATTTGTCACATAGTGGTAACCCGGACGGTGCTGCTCCCGAACGGACTGTGCCACTAGTACGAGCAGGGCAAGCCACACTCTTGTGACCTGGTCGGCCACAAGTGAAACAAGTCATCGTACCCCTCGTTGGCATCGACTGGCTGCCCCTGAACCCAGAAAAGGAAGTCTGAGTTCTCTTCGCTGGGTAACTGTGAATGGCAGACTGAGTAGGCGGGGCAGTAGCCTTCCTCTTTTTCTTTTCCTTCTTTCAGTTCTCCAACCTCTCCCTCTCTAGCGCCGCCGCCTTAACCGACACTAAACTCCCCATATCAGCGGTGGTGACTCCCTCCTGAATCTCCACTCTCAACCCATTCTTGAACTTGTTAATGAGCTTCCTCTCCCGGTTGGCCCGCTCATCATACCACTTAGAGAGAGAAGTGAACTCTATGTAATATGCCAGAACGGACTTCTCCCCTTGCTCCAAACTCATGAACTCCTTGGCTTTCTCCTCACGCCAAAGGTCCGGCAAAACTGATCACGAAACACCTCCACAAACTCATCCAACTCCATCTCTGGCGGAACCACTCGACTCTGTGGCATCGACCTCTACCAATTCAGTGCATGCCCCTTAAGCAGAAAAGTCATTGCTTGCACCTTCAACCCTTCCTCAAGTTCCATTTGCAGGAACTTGTACTCACATTCCTGGAGCCACTGCTCTGCCACCTTAGGATCAGCTGCTTCCCCAATGAACTCCCCAAAATTCCATCCCTTCAACAGACTTGGCTGAAACCTAGGAGCTCCTCCTCCAAAACCCGAGTTCCCAGTGGACCTACTTCCCCTTGCTTGACTGGATTCACTACAGGAGGACATTAAACATTTCAGTTGACCGCTCAAGAAACTTCAAACAACTCAATTCACCACTTGATTTAAAAACATCCCACCCATTTAAAACAGTTTGACAAAAACCCTTGGAATGTCGGTCCCGTACCGATGTCTCATCCTCCCTCCCAACGGGGTTAATTACTCCCCAAAGAGAGAAGATAATCAACCGGTACAGCAGCGACAAACCAGGCTCTGATACCATTTGTAACACCCGTTCCGAATCAACCCGAGTAAACTCGTGGTTGAGCCGGTCCCAGGTACTACCGAGTAAAAATAAGGGTAAAACAGTGAAATTGGCGGTGATCAAAAGACAATAAAAAAAACATGGGAGGCCTCCATAGAAACGCGAAACTGAAATCCGAGTACAATCCCATCCATCATAAATCCTCCAAACCAACATAAATCAGAAAGTACATAAAAAAGAACCCCAAAATCCCATAGTCAACTGAAATGAACAGAAAAGTCAACTCCGCGTAATCCCAGTCTTCACCTCATTTCGTCCAGAACTTCACGAAATCAACCTCGAACTCAAACTCCTCAGCTACCTCTACTAGCCACGAGATCCTGAAAGGGGAAAAGGGATCAATTTCCTATTGAAATTGAGTGAACCCACTGGGCCTACCTACACGTTGTCCTACTCTATGGAGCGGTCCCAACTCCGCACATGACATCCAACAATGGAACCAAACCCAACCCCCCTTTCCATATTTTAATTCTCTAAAAGCAGTCTAGGTGATCACGTTGGTCAGTTCTTGTTCTCAAGCACACTTCATAACAATAGAATCACACAGAACTAATACATCAATCCACGGCACACACAGCATCATCACATCACATCCATCAACCAAGTCACTACCACAACCACGAGCACACAAACATTCACGTTCATATTATCTAGGTGAGTTATTAGGCGCCAAGGAGTTATCCACACCACCACCGGCCGGCCGACGCACTTCCCTACCGCATGGGAAGTCCTCGCGCTCCCCTACCGCATGGGGAACGCGTTCTCATTAACCATCATCATCATCATCAATCTCATCACTCCCTTGACACCCATGTCAAGGGATCCACCCCAATGGATCAGACTCAACAACCAGTACCTCGGGTGGGGTAGTGTGGGCTCCTTCCGGTTCTATTTCCAACATACAATTCTCAACATCACATTCTCAACTCATACATCACATCTACTACCAACATACAACACAAATCAGCCACATCTCATTCATAGTCCATAGTTCACAACACATCTCGTCCTCCATGCCCCTGTCATGTTCACAGCACACACATCACAATCAATAGGATAACCGGCTAGCTTACCGGCCTCCCCCACCTGCAAGTACAGGGGAAGCCATGTCATGAGTCTAGGGGTCACCCACCTGTTCCTCTTATTCAGAGCGACCCCACATTGGCAGGGCAACTCTCCTGCGTCCACAACCAGCAATTCATAATATCATAGCACCCGCACTCATTTCCCAACCATCCTAATTCTCATTTCTATATCAATCCATTACTTAATTCACTTCAGTTCACACCCAACCCCAAATCATGGCAATCAACAACAACAATCAACCACGACAATCATCAATAGCAATCAAGTACATTCACAGAACAGTTTATCCCCTTTTACGCTCATCATTTTCATGCATAACCTAGGTTTTGTTCTAAGTCCAATTGAAGCTCCTCACGCTGTCCAAACTACTTACACAACGCTAAGCCCTCACCTGGAATAGAAGACGAGGCTCTAATCGTCTTCTAGTTCCCCAGAAACTCGATTCCCAACCACCAAACTCGTAGCTCTACCCTTCCTTACTGCTCACGACCTACACCCAGAAACCCAAAATGGAGGTTAGCGATCTCTTCTCCTCGTCGCTACGAAACCATAGCAACAAACGGAACTCAATTCTGACCTCTACAGCTCCCGGAATCACCCTTCGAAGATTGCTCGCACTAGGTTCGTCAATGGCTTTTCGGGGAGAGAGAAAGGGAAAGAAGTTATGAATTTCCGTGCAAATCCATCCTTTTATGCACGAAAAGTGCGCCTGGTATGTCAAAAAGTGCGCCGGCGCACTTTGGCCCCAAAAAGGCGCACTTTTGGAATTTTGTCAAAATTCCGCCGAATGATATTACAGAAGTGCGCCTGGCACTTTCAAAAGTGCGCCTGCGCACTTCGGGGCCCAAAATCGGCACTTTTTGGTGCATCACCGTTCCCCTCTTTGCAACTTCGACCCAACTTAAACCCGAATGACCCAAACCTCAAGGGGAGCTTAAGAGCACTGATTCCAGTACCCTAGTCCACCGATCTTGAGTTCCAAACCGTTTGGTTGAGCCGGGATGTTACAACCATAGGGCCGGTGAAACTAATCTCTTTGCATATCTTTGTGGCATTTCACTGTTTTTTGTGCATTCTTGACGATTTGCGAGTTATCTTGACCATAGGAACTTGTAGGTTTGATAGGATAGTTTCTCTGCGTCCTGACCATGGAGTAGAGATTACCCAAGGAAGTGTCGAGTCATCAAGTCTGATAAACTGAAATTGCATTGCATTATCCGTCATAATCGAGCTAGAGCGGATTCGAGTCTGGACAAACGCCTTAGTTTATATTCAAATCTCCAATCTGCTTCACTTGTTTGCTTGTTCAATTTGCATTCTTCGTTTACTTAGTTCATTCTTAAGCCAATTCAAACCCGACACGAAAACCTGAATTGCTTATTCCACAGCCGTTGAGTAATAGAAAAAGAAAGACCTTAGGGAAAAATGATCTCTTTGGAGAAATCCATTGAGTTAAAACTAGTGTGCATTAATTTGCGCATCAAGTTTTTGGCGCCGTTGCCGGGGACTTTTCTTTTTCTAGGAAAGGCATTGTGCATTTAAGCTTTTCATTCATTTTTCTTATCATCTCTTTTCTCTCCATCTTTTTCCATGATTTACCTGGGTTTTGAGATGCAGGATAACAGGTTTTATGGGCAATACCAAGGATGGTGCAATAATGGAGTACCATTCGACGAATATCAACAAGGATGGAATATATCAGAGCAGCCACCTTTGCCAATCTGGAATGAGGAACCACCACCCTTGCCTTTTTGGCCAGAGCCACAAGCTACACACTACTACCGAGATTACGAAGAGGAATATCTACATTCGCGCCAGTACCAACAACGGGAGTCTTATACAGATTTTATGTTGAATAAGATCCTCTCGACTCTACGAGCTCCTAATGTTGTGAACGTCGAGATTGAGCAACAGTATCAACTGATGGAAGAAGATTCTCGAGAGCTGGTCGAAGAAGAAAATGATAACCTAGCCCATGACTGTTGTGAGCTAGAGGTATCTGATGAAGAATCTTTGACAATGGTGGTAGATGAAGATGTGGAGCTTATCCATCTCTTGATTGAAGCTGAAGATGAGCATCTGGATAATGAGGAGTTATCCTCATTTTTGCTTCCGTCGAGCCAGCCTGTAGTTCCAGATAGAGATGAGCACATGGATATCGAGGAGTCACCTTCATTGGTAATTCAGGCAACTGAAACTGAGGAGGGCAATGATTCTGAGGTGTATGAGCTCAACTACAAGAGAAACTTGGATGACATTGGTGTGGAGCAGACTGAAATCATCGAGTATAACACACCATACTATCTCTTTCCTCCCCCAGTAGGAAAATTTGTGAAGAAAATGTCATCCAAGCATAACCAAGATCTACTTGAGCACCACCGACTACATCTTGCTCCTTCTGGCGTGCTATTTGGAACTCAACTGCTAGCCCTGAAGAAGCTGTTTGACTTCAAGGAACTCTTGAGTTGGGGTCCATAATCAGGTATCGTCTAGCTCAAAGACGTTAAAGAAAGAGCGCTTCATGGGAGACAACCCATGTCTAGAGTCTGTTTTGAGTTTTTGAGTCAGTTGTTTTATTTTGAGTTTGTGTCGAACTTTAGTGGTTCTTGAGTCAGTGATCTATTCTGTACTTTGAATGCTCTGATCTTGTTGTGAGGTTCTCTCCTGTTTCAGGCTGTCCTTAGCTTCCGCCATGACTGTCCTCCGGTACTTAACTCATGCTTTCTCCGACATCCTCATGTTCACCTTTCGGTAACCCTATACACTCTGTTTCTACATTTTATTATGTGGTCCATTGAGGACAATGCCTATTTTAAGTGTGGGGTGGGCTGATATTTGCATGATATGTACGGAGTTTTGTCATTAGATGGGTGGTGATTGTACCTTGTTTTGTCACTCTTTCACTGCTTCTCATTCTCTTTTGCAAGTAACTTTTCACATTGCTTAATATCTTCTTGGATTGCCTACTGTCTTCCATATGGTGAGATTGATGTGGTGCTTTGGCTTTAACCAAATGTGTGTGTGAGAACCTGAATTATGACCATCTCCCATTCTTCTTGCTCTTAGTAGTCTAGGAGCTTGCCCTTATCGTGTTAGTGAACAGTTGACTTGTTAATGTGTAAGACTTGGTCTGTCTGATGCTCGAATTCTCTAGTTCAATGCCTGGATTGAGTCTAGATAAGGGATCTTTTAATTTCGTGCTTTAAGTTGTTATTGATTTTCCCAATCAAAGAAAATCTGAAAAATGAATGGTTTGGTATTGAAGTTGTGGGTCGATTCACGAGCTGGCATACGTGCCTGCCCATTGCTGTAGTCCCAAAGGAAAGTCTCAATGTGGCATTCTTCTTCTAACCTACTCCCGATTGTGGCTGGGGTCTAGGATAACGCGGAATTCCAAAGGTTTCCGGCTGCTCCGTACCCGGTAGTATCCACACTGTACCGCCCATTCGGAAAAAAAAGGGAAAGAAAAAAAAGATGAAGAGAAAAATGAAATGCTCTTTAATTTTGTTCTAGTCGTGTTTCCTTATCTAGCAAGTGTCCGGTTGCGTTCTAGAGTAAGTGTTGCGGAAGTAAGCGTTGCCTTGCCTTTACCAAGTCAGGTTGTTCACTAGCTTGTTAAAGTCTTGTTCCTCTTTCGCTCTGGCAAAAGTTTGGTTCTTAATTGTGTGGTTAGTTGGGTAATCATCTTGTTTGGTAGAAGCACCGTATACATCTTTCTAGGAACCAAGAGGTTTTCGGTTTGCTCATTCAAGTTGGTGCATTGTTGTGGTAAAGTTCTTGTTTGAGGACAAACAAACGTTTAAGTGTGGGGTGATTTGATGACGTTAGATTTACCGCGTTTATCTCGCCACATTTGAACGACATTCCCCTTATTTGACTCCGAATTGTGATGAACTTGAATAACTTTTATGAAAAATATGTTTTATCTCCCGTTGGCCCTCTTTTGGGAAATTTGATGTTGTTTCGAGTTGTTTTTGTTGAGATTTCAGGTTACCACGTTGTGGATGACTTTTCTACGAGCTCGGCACTTCAAACGGGGATCAATTTGGAGTTCAAACGGAGCGGGAATCATCAAAAGAGCTGAAGGTCATTTCCAGGGGCAAAAGTGCCCTAAATCCATGAAAAGTGCGCCGGCGCACTTTTCTGGTGCTGCCAGGCGCACTTTATTTTTGGCGTCCTGTAAATTTTCCATCGGCCACAAAAAGTGCACCATTTTCATGGAAAAGTGCGCCGGCGCACTTTTTAAGTGCCGCCGGGCGCACTTTTTCCCAGGACGGATTTCGGAGAGTAAAACAGGGTTTTCAAGGGAGAGACAGAAAGACTTCATTCTTCATTCTGATTTCGACGAACCAGACACTCTCGGAGGAGGATTTTGAAGCTTTGAAGTGACGATTAAGCGAGGAGAAGCGATGATTAGCTCAGGAGTTTCTAGGATTCGACAGGATTAGGTTTACTCGGAGTAAGATGTCTTCTTCTCCAGTTTTCTTCTTCTTTGTTTCTGTGATTGCTTCTGCGATGATGTCGAGCTAAACTCTTCTAGTTTGTTCAGATTAGATGAAACTTTAGTGAGATTTTATATGGATGATGTCGGGTTTCTAACCCGTTAATGTTAATTGAGGTTTATTCAGGCATGTGATGAGTTTTCTCTTAAACCCTAATTTGAAGCTCTAAGAATCCGTTGATTGACCATATCGTAGGGTTTTGCTTCGTCTTTGATTTGCGGTTCTGACCATGGACGTGGATCATTCTAGAGTTTAGGAGGTCGTTAGGGTTGCCGGTGTCTTGACCATAGGCCGGTGAAACTAATCTCTTTGCATATCTTTGTGGCATTTCACTGTTCTTCGTGCATTCTTGACGATTTGCGAGTTATCTTGACCATAGGAACTTGTAGGTTTGATAGGATAGTTTCTCTGCGTCCTGACCATGGAGTGAGATTACCCAAGGAAGTGTCGAGTCATCAAGTCTGATAAACTGAAATTGCATTGCATTATCCGTCTTAATCGAGCTAGAGCGGATTCGAGTCTGGACAAACGCCTTAGTTTATATTCAAATCTCCAATCTGCTTCACTTGTTTGCTTGTTCAATTTGCATTCTTCGTTTACTTAGTTCATTCTTAAGCCAATTCAAACCCGACACGAAAACCCGAATTGCTTATTCCACAGCCGTTGAGTAATAGAAAAAGAAAGACCCTAGGGAAAAACGATCTCTTTGGAGAAATCCATTGAGTTAAAACTAGTGTGCATTAATTTGCGCATCACATATCGGTTTATGGTCCACAAGTCGGATGTTCCCGACATCAATTCTAATATGATCTTAGAATCGGATAATGCGGAGTTCTTTGATAACATCTTTCCTTACAAGACTGTTAACGAAAGTGTTGGTGAGAGCTCTAAGAGACCTCGAGATACGACTATATGGATGTTGTACCTGAGGTGGAGGACACAACAATGGATGTTGTACCTCATATAGACGACCTACGGCGTAGTAAACGTCAAAAGGTCCCTACATCTTTTGGTCCTGATTTTCTGACATTCTTGTTAGAAAATGAGCCTCACACATATAAGGACGCGATGAGCTCTTCTGAATCTCATTATTGGAAAGAGGCGGTCAATAGTGAAATTGAGTCCATTTTGAATAACCATACGTGGGAGTTGGTAGATCTTCCTCCAGGAAACAAACCCCTTGGTTATAAATGGATATTCCAACGAAAATTGAAAGATGATGGTACTATTGACAAGTATAAAGCGAGACTAGTGGTCAAAGGTTTTAGACAAAAAGAAGGTCTTGACTTTTTTGACACTTATTCACCAGTCACAAGAATTACATCGATTCGATTGTTAATTGCTTTGGCTGCTGTGTATGGTCTTCAAATCCATCAAATGGATGTAAAATCCGCATTTCTTAACGACGACCTGGAGGAAGAGATATACATGGAACAACCCGAAGGGTTTGTTGTTCCAGGACAAGAACACAAGGTGTGTCGCTTGGTCAAGTCTTTGTATGGACTTAAACAAGCTCCTAAGCAATGGCACGCGAAATTTGACGCAGTAATGTTGTCAAATGGATTCAAGATTAATGAGTGCGATAAATGTGTTTACATTAAGGACACTCCTAATCATGAAGTCATTGTTTGTTTGTATGTAGATGACATGTTGATAATGAGTAAAGACATTATTGACGTTAAGTCTACAAAACGTATGCTTTCAAAGGCATTTGATATGAAAGACTTGGGGGTCGCTGATTTTATTCTAGGAATTAAAATCTATAAGACTCCTCAAGGTCTAGCTCTATCTCAGTCTCACTATATTGACAAGGTGCTTGATAAGTTCAAGTATTTGGACTTCAAGACAGTGAAGACACCGATAGATGTGAACCTTGCTCTTGCTAAGAACAAAGGTGCAAGTGAAGCGTAAACAGATTATGCTCAAGTGTTAGGCTGTCTGATGTACATCATGAATTGTACTAGACCAGATATTGCATTGGCAATAAGTAAGTTGAGTCGCTACACGAGCAATCCGAATGCAACTCATTGGATGGTAATGAGACGTGTTTTGGGGTACTTGAAGCACACCCAGAACTTTTCTTTGCATTACTCTAGGTATCCAGCTGTGCTTGAAGGATATTGTGATGCGAACTGGATCACCGGTTCAACCGAAAGTAAGTCCACCAGTGGATATGTGTTTACGGTTGGTGGGGGAGCAGTATCTTGGCAATCCTCCAAGCAAACCTGTATAGCCCGTTCAACAATGGAATCTGAATTCATTGCATTGGACAAAGCTGGTGAGGAAGCTGAATGGCTTCGAAATTTCTTGGAAGATATTCCATTTTGGCCCAAGCCGTTATCACCAATAAGTATACATTGTGATAGTCAAGCGGCGATTGGAAGGGCAGAAAGTGTTATGTACAATGGTAAATCTCGTCACATTCGTCGACGACATAACACGGTTAGACAACTAATCTCTAGTGGTGTTATCTCAATTGATTATGTGAAATCAAAGGATAACGTGTCGGATCCACTTACAAAAGGCCTAACTAGAGAAGTAGTTGAGAAATCATCAAGGGGAATGGGATTATGGTCAAGGACATAATCAACATGACAGAAACTCTACCTAGTTGACTGGAGATCCCAAGATCTAGGTTCAAGGAGAAAACAAAGTTGTGTTTGATGGTTCGACATTGTCAAACTTTCTCAAACCCATTCTCATGATGAGACAATGTTTAACAATAAGGGTAAGCCTATTAACGCAAGGCTTTTAATGGTTTCTAAGTTTGACCTCAAGTTGGTCAAATGATGTATTTACGAATACACGTTTAGAAACCACCTATGTGAGTGTGAAGTAGAGCCGCTTCAAGGAGAACTAGCGTAGGCCAAGTTCTCTACGCACTCATGAGACCAGGCGGTGTTCAGGGCTGAAATGAACACAACAGTGAGAACCAATGAACGGTTAAGGGTTAGTTGTGTGACATACGTTGTCTTAGTATACACAAAAAGTCTACGGTTCAAAGATATCAAATCTACCGATGGACGAGTATACTCGATGTATGTTCACTACGAAAAGTTCAAAGGGAAACCTACTTATTCAGATGCAGCTAATTCTTGCGAGCAAATCACACAGTTTTTGCATAGTTTTCAAAACTTAGCATTCTCCATTCATGTGGGGGATTGTTGGGGATTTGATGTGTGAATGAAGGAATGAGCTAAGTGGTGTTGAATACCACATTGCTAATTGATGGGAAAGTGGAGCTAGATATAAGAAATCAAGCCCACTAAGGTTGGTAAAAGGCTTGAGATGGTGATGGGCCCTCGCGCCGTCGTCGTCGCCTCGCCTCGGCCTCGGATTCGGATTCGGTCAAAAGATTTGATTTGATTCAATTCTTTTGCTACCCAATTTGGTTTGACCAGGAAAGTCACCCAGAATCTGTGGTTCAAATTCCAAACCGGAACCTGGTTTTTAAACCGGTTCAATCGCGAACCGACACGAGTCAAACCGGCCAACTGCCCAACTGCCAGAAGGCACCCTTCATTTACTATAAATAGCAAATCAGTCCCTGCACTTTCTCCTACAGACTTTTCCCCTCTCTGAACTTTTTCTCTGCACGAAAATTCTCTCTGCATTCATTCTTCCAAAGAAATCGAGTCGTGTGATTGTGCCGTTCGTTGAGTTCGCCGATCACTTGCGTTTGCATCACCACTACGCATGTGAGTATCCGTTTTATCCTGGGAGAATTGATTCCGTTAACCTTGGGTGACGTAGAGGGGAATAACAATTCTTAAGGACAGATCGTGAAGTCGATCGACTCGGATTGTCCTTCTGTTTGCATGCTTGTTGTTGATCTTGTTTTGCAGTTTACGGTTCCAATAACATGTATGTGCATGTATGACTTATCCAACACACGTCTAATATAACTGTAATATGATACATGCGTCTAATATAATCCAGACACACGTCTAAGTTATGTGCACCTACGAGTGAGTGCGTAATATTTGCGTCTTCTTTATTCTGTGTTTGATATGCTTGAATTATGCGGGCTAAGTAGACGTGTGTATGCTTGAATTATGAGGGCTAAGCAGATCTAGGCATGTTAGGAATCTAGACGAACGTATGTTTGAATTAATATATACATATGTCTTGGTTATAATAGACCAACATGTAGGGTGTTGCAAACACATACATATGCTTCAATCAATGTAAGCATACGTATAAACAACACATGCGTCTAAATTAATAAAGTGAGTCTGAAATGACATCAATCAACTCAAAAAGAATAGAAAAAAATAAATAAATATACTATATAATCAAAAAGTCAGCATTCTTTCTCTTTCTCATTTCAAAATTTGTAATTTCAAAATTTCCCTCCCTTTCTCTCTCCTTCCCCCAACAATTTTCTCTCAAATGTTTGAACTAACAATAGCTTTTGTGTTCATTTACACAGATTTTATACTTTGAGACTCGATCTTCACACGCAAAGATGACGGAAGCGTGGACACAAACCTCAAAATATGTAAGATTCTACTTGTTTTCATGTTTTTTTGTTGAAAATCTTTGGTTTTTGTTTTTTTTCATGTTCTAATGAGTTATTCATGATCTTCCCTTGTTGTAGGTATGCCCAAAAGGTCGAAACTAGTTCCATGTTCTTGGTTCATATATTCTAGGTTTATTCATTACAAACTACGTATAAATTTGTATTATTCTGTTTCAAATACTCATCAAGACGTGCGTATTAATAAATACTAATGTGTGCAAAATATGTACGTGCATGTATGACTTATCCAGACACACGTCTAATATAACTGTAATATGATACATGGGTCTAATATAATCCAGACACACGTCTAAGTTATGTGCACCTACGTGTAAGAGCGCAAATACTTGCGTCTTCTTTATTATGTATTTGATATGCTTGAATTGCGAGGGCTAAGTAGACGTGTGTATGCTTGAATAATGAGGGCTAAGCAGATCTAGGCCTGTTAGGAATCCAGACGTACGTATGTTTGAATTAATCTATACATATGTCTTGGTTATAATAGACCAACATGTCGGGTGTTGCAAACACATACATATGCTTCAATTAATCTATGCATATGTCTTGACAAAAACATACATATGCTTGTATTAATCTATCATATGTTTAGATTGTCGTAGCCCAATTTGCGGCATGTGAACCATGCGTCTAAATTATTTGGTAACAACGTCGTCTTAATTAAAACAGATTTAACAAGGGGCGACAACGATGATTTGCTTCAGTTCAGGACAAGGAAATCAGCGAAGGCTTACTAAGATGCACATGCACATGAAACGAGTTTCGGGGTTCGCATCAATTACCAATAGAAGTATGAATTACACATGTATGAATTACAACAAACATATGGACTAGCATACATATGGTATACATACGTCTGAATGCTAACAATGCGTCAAACTTACGTAGACGTACTTATGTATTAATAAACACATATGTATGAATTATATATAGACATACGCGCAACGTTTGAGTTAATGCTCTAATTGGTTGCATCATGTAACACATACTTCTGAATTACAACACATTGTGCCAGCTCGGGTAACTAACATAGACGTAAGTATGTATTAATAGAAACATATGCATGAATTCTACATAGACATACGCGCAAGGTTTGTGTTAAAATGCTCTAATTGATTACATCATACGTCTGAATTACAACTAAAAAATACGTAAGTATGTATTAACAAAACATATGTATGAATTATGCATAGACATACGTGCAAAATTTGATTTAAAATACTCTAGTTGTGCATCATACTCCGGACATGTTACACAGCTTCTGAATACCAGCAATGCATCTTAACAACGAGTTCATTGCACAAACACATGTATTAGTTACACCAAACATATGGACTAGCAGACATTGTATACATACGTCCGAATGATAACAATGCGTCAAAGTTACGGACATCTATCTCAAAAGCTTTGGAATTAACCTGTCAAAGTTACATATATACGTCTAAATTCTAACAGTGCGTCAAAGTTACATCAGATATACACAAGTTTGAGCTAAAATGCTCTAATGATTGTATCATGTATGAACTTAAGGAAATGGACACACATATGTCTGAATTACAACTAACATAGACGTAAGTATGTATTAACCGAAACATATGTATGAATTATATATAGACATATGCACAAGGTTTGAGTTAAAATGCTCTAATTACTTGCATCATGTATGAACTTGAGACAGATGATACACATGCGTCTGAATTACAACTAACATAGACGTAAGTATGTATTAACCGAAACATATGTAGAATTACAACTAACATAGACGTAAGTATGTGTTTATTTATGCGCACGTCTATATTATCTATTCTTCTCAGAATGTAGCAAGAGTGATATCATTAGATTCGTTGTTAAACAACGAAACTTTTGACGTTTGAATTATTAAAAATGGATTTAAGATTAAGTAATTATGTTAAGTTTAATCATTAGATCCAAATTATGTGTGTGTAAACTAAGAGAGAGATTGTGAGTTGACATAAATTAATATATTTTTGCCACTTTTTCAGACTTCATGCGCAAAGACGAAAATACCCTTCTTTACTTTCCCTTCCCCAAGGGCCCCACGTCTGAATCATCTGAGCCGTTGGATCCATACGTCTCAATTAAAACAGACGTGGACCGTTGGATTCACACTTCACACCAATTTGGTGCTGAGTTTCAGCACCCCAGAATTTTCCCAATTTAGCCAACAGAGCCGTCATCTATGATTGATCTAATCAACGGTGATGGATAATCAATACTGTGAGACTGGTTGCAGTGGATTACAACCGTTAGTTTCACGTTATTTTTCTTTCTCATCACCAAACCTTTCGATTCGACCGCAGCCGACCCAACACACTTCCGCCGGCGACGGAATCCAACATCCTCAATCGAATCAGCCTAATTTACAGAAAACCCACCATTATCCAAAAGGAACGAATTTGTTTCCCAATGAAGCGATATCACCACTCGACAGATCGGAAATGGCTAATGCCGTTGACAGTGCTCGGAGTTCTCTGCTGCATTTTCCTCCTAACCGTCGGCCGAGCCAAGTATCCGGCGGGAAAGGTGGGATCTTCCTCTTCCTCCAGTGAATTGAGATCCAACAGCGATTTGGGGGACCCGTTGATGCTTCCGAACCTGCCCAGATTCGCTTACTTGATATCGGGCACGAAAGGGGAAGTCGGGCAGGTGAAACGTCTCCTTCAGGCGGTGTATCACCCAAGGAATTACTATTTGCTGCATCTGGATCTGGAAGCTTCCGACGCCGAGAGGCTCGAGCTTGCCAAATATGTGAAATCGGCGGCGATTAGGATGTTTGGGAATGTGATGGTGATCGGGAAGGCCGATTTGGTTACTTACAGAGGACCTACGATGATCGCTTCCACGCTTCATGGGATTGCAGTTTTGCTGAAGACTGCTGGGGATTGGGATTGGTTTGTCAATCTGAGCTCCTCGGATTATCCCTTAATGCCTCAAGATGGTAATTTTTAGCTTGTTTCCATTTTCGGCGTCTTCCTTTTGTTCCTTTAGTGAAAAGGGATCGGCTTTAATCTTTAATCAACTGAATTTGGGGAGTTTTACTATTTTTAGTAAATTGGTTTCCATGGTTAAAGATTAGTGTTAAGCTGTATGAAATAGAATGCAACTCTGGACTGTAGAATCTGGATCTTATATGAAGTTTCAAGTGTGAAAGGATTAGGACTTCTCTGGGTGTGACCTCAATTATTGATTGTGTGGGTTATGTGGTGATCTTAGGAGTGTAAAATGGGCAGTTGAATAATTGAAACCTGGATCTGGAAATGAAGATAGAGATAGATACAGCTGAGAATATAAGGGCTATCAGAGGGGTCCAATTGGAGTATGAAACATGATTTGAAAACAGAATTCTTCAGATTCAATAAGGACAAACTAAAGCTTGTGTTTTTAATTCCATATAATTGGCCTGTCTTCCTTTATTATTGTGGCATCTATAGCTGTCCAAAATACCAAGGAGGCCAAAGAAACAGCAGGCCATCAACTGATTCGTGTACTGTAATTTCCTTGTTTCAGATATCCTCCACATCTTCTCATACTTGCCTAGAGACCTGAATTTCCTGGAGCACACTAGCAGTATTGGTTGGAAAGAGTAAAGAGAAACATTACAGTCATCCACTTGTTGTTTCATATACCTGGTGAGCTACTACTGTTTCTGACTATCACAACATGCCAGGTTCCACAGAGCTCGGCCTATAATCGTCGATCCAGGGCTGTACCATTCCAAGAAATCGGGTGTCTTTCCTGTCAAGGAGAAGAGATCAATGCCTGCTTCTTTCAAAGTATTCACAGGTCAAGTTTCTTTCTTTCTTTGGTCTATCTTCACAGCAACATTAATAATGTCCTAAGAGGTAACCTAGCTACTACTGTGGGGATAGCCCTTGTCACAATCAGCTCTTCTTTAGACAAAGATGAGTTAATGGATGTGATTAACTAACTAATTCCATTGGATTTGGATATGAAAAAACTGACCTAATTCATTAATTGTGATCTGATCATATGATCTGATCTGGACCAAGTAGTATAGTTGACAAGTGATTGATGTTCCAGGCTCAGAATGGGTGGTGCTAAGCAGATCATTTCTGGAGTTCTGCGTGTGGGGATGGGACAATCTGCCCCGGACCCTCCTAATGTACTACACAAACTTCCTGGCATCACAAGAGGGATACTTCCACACCGTGGTATGTAACCATAAAGATTACCAGAACACGACGGTCAACCACGACCTGCATTACATAACCTGGGACAACCCTCCGAAGCAGAACCCGGTATCTCTAACCTCGGAGCACTTCGAAGGCATGGTGGCAAGTGGCGTGCCTTTTGCTCGAAGGTTCGAGAAGGGTGATGAGGTGTTGGACAGAATCGATAGGGAACTTCTGGGGAGAGCGAGCAACGGTTTCACACCGGGTGGTTGGTGTATGGGGTCTGGTGGGAAAGATGGTTGTACTGTTTATGGGAGTCCAGATGGTATAAAGCCAAGTGTGAGTTCAAAGAGGCTAGAGAAGCTACTGATGAAACTTCTTGATTCTGAAAGTTTCAGATCAAAACAGTGTAAATAAGTGTTTGAATAAAATCAAAATGGTTTCTTTCTTCTTTGATATGCTTCATTGAATCTTTAAATTATACAGTTGTTATGAATGGAGATAAGATCGTTCTGGTGGACAACTGGTCACAGTCGGAGCAGCTATTGTAGTGGGCTTCTAGGCCCACTTTTGGGCTTCGAATCATATGGGCCAGGTCAGCTAGACCCAGACTTTCTATTAGTCAGAATACAAAAGAGGAGCTCACTAAGATCGACTGTTATAAAGGTGGTATGTGTGGTGGTTGGACCAACTTATTTTACGACCGCACATCACGTTCAAACATTTTTTTATTCAAATAAAATTCGAAAAATTTTATAACTAGTTACAAGAACTAGTTATTTTGTCTCGTAACTACGTACAAGGTCTCGTAACTAAAAATAATTAGTTTTTATATTATTTTTTTTACAAAAACTAGTTATAATTTTTTTTAATTATGTTCGAATTAAATTCGTTCCCCTTATTTTACTTATAGTATGAAAGCAATAAAATGTATATAATTTTTTTTAAAAATAAGAATATATTAATAATTTTGTATTAATTGAGAGTAAAATTGATGTTTAGAGTTTCTGATCATATTTTTTTTCGCTATTGTATGCTGATTTTGTCTGGTGATCATATATGACAGAGAGTTTGAATTTGAACACATCAGTCTAACTGAAACATACGTAATCGATGGTTCAATTGAACCATCCAATATTGTACCATAAACGAACGTGACAAAGTAGTTAGTGTAATTAACATTGAAATAAGTAAGTAATTAGAATCCAAATTTATTTTGAAGTGGTATGTAAATGAGATTAATTCAAAATTAAAAAATATTTAAAGATTAAAAAAAATTGGGGGGTGAGGGAGAGGAAGTGGGCCGGACCGATAAGGGAAGAAGGGAAAAGGTGAAAGAGGAGTGGCCACAATCAACTGACGTAACAACAGAAGCACTAACTGCTAGGCAAACACACAACAGCCTTTTCTTTTGCAGTTTGTTCCACTGTTTTTTTTTTTTTTTATCAGATTAAATCAGATTAAATGATTTTCTTTTATAAATGATGACTGTTTAAAGTTAATGTCTGAAAAAAATCAAAGGAGGTTGTGCTTGTGGTATAGTATTGTCACAACAACTACTCAAGACACAAAACAATACCATATTGTTCTTTTATATTGTGTGTGTATATACACAGTTTTACATATCAACTATGGCTTAGTTGTTTTAATTTTGATTTTGATTTGGTGAGAAATCATGTAATCTTTGTGGAATTATTTTTTCGATGATATCTTATTTCACCCGTAATGAATCATTACGGGTGTTGACGAACCGAGCCGAGCCGAACTTCACTGTGCTCAAGCTTGGTTCGTTGCTTTTTAGACGAGCTCGAGCTCGAACTCGAGCTAGAATTTTTAAACTCGTGACGAGCTCGAGCCTACTCGAGTCTGGCTCGTTAACTACACTTAACGAGCCAAACTCGAGTTCAAGACCAACTTAGCTCATTAAAACCACTTGATGCGCTCAATTTTAGCCCAATTTGAAGTTTGTGCGACAAAAAACATCAACGAGTCAAGCTTAAAGATCAGTTATCCTAAAATTTACAAGTTTTTATTGAATATGACAAACCACATGTTTTGTTATTGAGTTTATAATAAGTCATATAGTGGACCAAATATTCGAGCTGGCTCTTGAGCTCGCGAGCCTATCGAGTCGAACATGCTCTGGCTCAAGCTTGGCTCGTTTAAAATCGAGCCGAGTCACGAGCGAGCTTTTCTCGAGCCGAACACCGAGCCGATCACGACGAGCAGCTTGGTTCGTCAACAGCCCTAGTAATGATACTCTTAATTAAAGGTAGGGTTTAGGGCCTAAACCCTATATATAATGCCCATTATTTTGTTGTTTTTTTTTTTTGACCATAGATAACTCCCGCAGGAGAAAATGAGATAACCATACACGAATAAAAATTAAGCGCCCGCCCAAGCCGAAGGTGTACCACTCCTTAGCTTGGGAGGCGACGAAGCACAAGGCGAGCCACACAGTGGGCTGCCTTGTTATTACAAACTCTAATTTTGAGAGATTGCTAAACAAAGAGACTCATCACAGCAAGTTCACACATTGTGGACAGAACAACGAACTTACTTGCAGAATTTCCAAATGTTTTTCACACATTGTAATTTGGATTTGAATAATAATTAACCGCTTTAATTAGTACACACTATACCTATCGAGTGAATGCAAATACAAAAAAACTTCAAATTTAAGAACATAATAAAATTTATAAAACCTATAATATCTCTACGTGTAAATCACTAATATATCATAATCAAATTACATAACTCAAACATTTTGTTATTTCATACACCACATGATATGAAACAATTTGAAACATTAATATACACTTGCTTGTTAAAAAATATATGTGGCACGAATAGCCCTGATAACCTCTCAGTGGTCATGGAGATAGACATGGCCGTCTGGACTGAAACTTGATTTTCCTTCTTTTTTTGTGTTTGATATCTCGATGTCTCCATCGGAGCTATCTATGCCCCAAATAACATGAAGTACTACTATACTAGCCTAGTGGTGCATGATTTAAATTTGAATTAAGCAGTTTCTCGCTGGTTAAGTATATGTGGATTTTGTGATAATTGTCATATGTACATACAAAATTTAAATTGTAAGAATATAAAACCTTACCCAAGTAATCCAAATTAGCCGAGGAAGGTGGCATCTCACACAGGTCATACTTTACTCTAACAAGTAGACTAAGTACTTAATTGTCATATTTAGCTTGTGTTTTTTTTTTTGGAATTGGTGGTGCATGGAGACAATAAGAGCCAACAAAGTCCAACTAAGTAATCATTAAATCCCCTTAATCAACACAACACCAAAACAGAAACAATTAACCTAAGCATACCACTGATGATCATGAAGAGAATCTTCAAAAGAAAGCTTATGAGCTAAGAAAGTGTTCCTCAAAACCCTAAAAAGCAAATTTGTAATCTTATATACAAATAAACAAACAAAAAGAATCAAGTCATAGAATTGTAGCATACTCCCAGCACATCAGTAGTCAGCCTAGACCAAAATTAAAGCAGCATGCACTTCGGATTCCCTCCCTCCCTATATAATACAAACTAACAAATAAATTTAATAATTTAATTTGAAAAAAAAAACAATATAATATGAATATAGTTTGCATATATAAAGGCCACTCCTTTTTCTCAAAAATTTGGACCCTCTTCTTTCTTTTCATTCCTTTGCTTTCTCACTCACTCTTACTCATCATCTTCATCTTCTTCTTCTTCAAAATCTCTGTAATAAAAAGGATATGGTTTTCTCATCAATCCCAGCTTATCTTGATCCTGCTAACTGGCAACACCAAGTAAGTATATATGAATCAATGATCATATGATTCATATCCATGTAATTAATTCATAGCTCCTTTTGATTTTCTAGTTTCAAAAGTAGGTATATATGTTTGAATATACTCATGATTAATATTCAAAGCACATGTCTTTACTTTACACTTTAATAGTTTGATTAATCTAATTTGATTTCTTCTTCTTGGTTAATTACTAAACAGCCACAGATTGATCCACAAACTGGAGAGATCAATATTGGTAATGGAAACGGCAACCTCCATCATCAACAACACTTCATTACTCATGCCGCCGCTCCGCCTCCTCCCCCACCGCCGCCGCCTCCCCCACCTCCCGGATCCATCCGGCCTGGATCCATGGCTGACCGGGCCAGGATGGCGAACGTGCCCATGCCCGAGCCGGCACTGAAATGCCCGAGGTGTGAGTCAACCAACACCAAGTTCTGCTACTTCAACAACTACAGCCTCTCCCAGCCGAGGCACTTCTGCAAGACCTGCCGCCGATACTGGACTCGCGGGGGCGCTCTCAGGAACGTCCCTGTTGGAGGCGGGTGCCGCCGCAGCAACAAGCGATCTACTGGCAAAGGCGGAGGCGGTGGAAGTGGATCGTCTCGGTCCAAGTCTCCCGTCAGCGGCGGAGGAGGAAATAATAGTTCTTCTGTGTCGTCCGGTGACCACCTCTTCGGGATGGGAGGCGGCGGCGGCGGCGGAGGTCCACCTCTGAGGTTCATGGCTCCTCTCCAGTATCATCACAACTACGGCGGCCTCTCCGAGTTTGGCGGCGGTGGAGACCACCTTCATCATCATCAACAACAACAAAACAGCCATCTCTACGGCGCCGTTTCGAACAGTGGGGACTTGAACTTCCAACAAATAGGCGGCGGCGGTGTCGGCGCTGCTGGCTCAGTGATGTCTGGAATGGACACGTGGAGGCTACAACAAATGCAGATGGGGTTTATGAGTGGCGGCGGCGGGTTGATGGATTCTTCAGCATCTTCTTCATCTTCCTCTGGTGCGATAATGTATCCCTTTGAGAGTGGCGGCGGCGGCGGAGGGATGGAGGGGATGGGATGGAGGGCGGCGGGGAAGTCGTCATTAGGGTTGACTAGCTCGATGATAACAACTCAGATGGCGGCGGTGAAGATGGAGGAGATGAGTCAACGACATCATCGTGGTCAACAGGAAGCTGGGAGTTTAGCAAGGCAGCTTTTGATGGGAATTAACAGTAACAATATTAATAGTGATCAAATTCAAGGGTATAATAATATTAATAGTTGGAGCAATGCTAATGGCGGCGGAGGGTGGACGACTGCTGATCTTTCTAGCTTTAGCTCTTCTTCCACTAGCAACAATCAGCTTTGATTTCATGGATTATGGATCAATTATAGTTAGTTAGTTAGTTAGTTAGTTGGTTGGTTGTTCGGTGTGTAGCTTAGTTAACTAACTGCGTGTCTTGGGGGGAGGCTAATTAAAAAAGATATGGAGAATTATTGGGGAGATTTAGCTTCTAATCTAATGTTGGACAGGATGAAAATGAGAGAAGATCGATGGAGCTGCTGAGGAATATTGAGCTTTGGGGTAGCTAGCTAGCTGCAAAAGGTGAAAGGAAACCCTAGCTAGGTTCATTTTTTGTTTGTTTTTTGAGAGATGAACTCTTGTGGGTTTTGATTACTTAGTTATGATGCTGATGATGAATACGTTGTATTTCGATTTCAGATGGTTAGATATAATGTGTTCTATTGTGTTTATTTATGATAATGTATGTTGATCACAGACTCTGGTAGTAGTCTAAGGAATGTTCATGAGTTTACTAAATGTAATGGAAAGTGTAGCCTTCTTCTTATCATGATTCTGTGTTGTTTTTGGATATTTCTATTCTCTAGTATCAATTAAGCTTTGAAGGTCTAAAGAAGCGAACATTTATGTTAGGTTAATTAAAGACTTGACTCCTCAAATGTGCAGTTAACGATTCATCACAATATACAACTTTCTCAAAGTTAGCAAGTACAAGCTCTGCCTAGCTAGCTCCTTCTGCCTAAGATTGTAGTTTTCTTTTCAGTGGAAATATGCTGCATTTGATTGATTTCAATGCTATTTATGTTTTAGTTAGGTCTTTACAACCACAGATTTTCGACAAGGTTCCCTCGCGATAAGGAGAAATCTAGGTAGCAAATAGTAAAAAAGAAACCAGTCTTCAATTTAGGGAGACAAGACCACTCCTAGTAATACGATAGAGCCAGACATGCCACATAGTGAGCGTCGTCTCAATCACCATAAACCCGAGCGAAGGAGCCAATGCTTGACGATGAAGAATCTATTCCACAATGGGCACGCCTAGAACTGTTGGGGAATGGTGAGCCGCAATCCTAGACAATACAGTCAATACTAGTATGGCGTCTTCTTCATTTTCACCTGTAAAATGCCTAACCACAAAACAAGCATCTCTAAAGGCTTTTTTTCACAAAATTTAGTACAGTAACTGCGGATTTAACTATCATTGACTTGGTAAGGCAATTCAAAACCTATCATGGTTTCATAGATTCCTATCCGCTTTAAATTCAAATCAAAATTTCACTTTTTTAGATCTCAAATATGACATTAAGCATTCATCGTTAATTACATGTACTGTAAATTTAGACAAACTTGGTGAATATCTAAAAGTTGTTTTACGGGATATCCAATATATATTTTAGGTCGGACTGAATGATATGATCTACTCTTAACAACACGCTATGAGGCAACTTATATTAAGAATAAATTTGATATCATAGGCATGATTTATATCCATATGTATAAATTAGTGACATTAATGTATAGAAAAATGGATTTCAGTGACTTCCAACTGATTCGTAGAGGAACCTGTCATATAGATATTTTGTCTTCTCTAGTAATATTGTAATGATTAATGAACAATGCTATCTATATACAAGACCAATCATTATTAGATTATGGATCAGTGAGAATTTCTAGGCAGTCATAACTAATGAAGAGAAATGTTTACTAATGATGACTTAATCTACAAACTATGATGATTAAAAAATTAAACAGAACAAGATCGGGTCTCAAAAGACACTAAAAGAGAGTCCTCCAATAAGCTATGATATCTCTCTTGTTTTGTTTGGCGTGCTAACCAGATAGACAGACAGACATGTGAGAGTTGTATTGTCAGTTTAAGGCAATACGAGATTGAATAATTGTCTGACTCAGTTTAACGACTATATATTAATTAATTAATATATTATTATATTGAGGTTGAAGAAGAGGATTTAGGGTAACCAAACTCTGATATACTTACTGCCAGCAGCGCGTTTCACTACTAGACATAACTTTGTCTTGTAAGCATTCATCTGTGGGACCCACCCACCGTTGCTAACCAATATGGACGTAGCACATGACAACTCAGCATTATATGTTAACTCAGTTGTGTTGGAATTTTATTTAGTTAACACGCGATTCGATGACGCGTGCATGAAAGTCTTAAAAATTGTCATTCTACGTACTACTTGTGTTGTGTTTTGTGTCAGTTACTAGTATTATTCTTTTGAAACTTGGACTACTGCTCCTCGATCTGACTCACTGGGTTAACGGAAACGACTTCACCTCTTATTATATCCCCCCATTTTAATATATATATATATATATATTCTCCTACCCAATGTCACACAATTTCACATTTCTAAAAACTTAAAATTAAAATAATGAGTTTTAAACTCATTGTAATAAATCATGAGCACTAATAAATAATGTTATAACCTTCTAAAGACTAAATTCTAACCCTTAAATACTACATCATAAACACAAATCATAAATTGTATGTCAAACTCTTATTTTTTACCGTAAATTAACTCTAAAGTTCAAACACAAATATAACGAAATTTAAGTGCTAGGGTATCAGTACCTCGTGGGTACCAAAGTGTTCATCATATATAACACTTTGGTACCCCGACATTTATGATTTTTTAAATTGGACTTATAGTCAAATGTTAGAGTTTGGGATACTATCTAGAGTTTGAGTCTATATGACGTAGTGTTTGCAGGTTATGATTTAGTGTTTATGGAGTTAGTGTTATTTATTAGTGCTCAGGATTTATTGTAATAGGTTTAGAACTTATTATTTGAATTTGAAATTTTAGAAATATGAACTTTTAGTGTTAGTTATGGTACTATTACTCAGGAGTACCGTTATTCACATGTGATTAAATTGAAAATAGATTGTAGGGAAAGAGGTTTGGGGTTGGAGGTACAAATAAGATGGAGCATGTTGAAAGAAAGGAATCTTTGGGGTTGGAATAGCTATGGGGGATTTTTACATTGTGTCTTCTTCTTTATTGTATAGAACCAATGCAATGCAAGCGTTTACCAACAAGGAATAAAGGCATTATTATTCAAACTTATAATAAACCACTATGTTTCACTCTCTACTCTTACTATATGGAGGTGGGGGACCCCCCCCCCCCCCCCCCCTCCCTACTTAAAGCTTGGTCCAATCAGATTTCTCCATCTCAATGTATGACTATGACTATGTGTCATTTGAGATGAAAATTGGCCTCATTAATCACACTTCATAATCATCTTTTTCAGTATATATGTTGGGATATATGATGAACAAGGCTTATTTATGAGTGACATCGATGAAATTGACATATTTAGTTATGTAATTTAGTATACATTGAATGAGATGTCATGGTTGATTTTTTTTTTTTTTTTGTTCTTGGCTCTTCTCTGGCTTCTCTTAACTACTACTTTGAATTGATTCTTTGGAGAGGGTTCATCTGATTATGTTTCTTTGCGTACATAGATGAGAATGTGGGCAAAGAGATTGTCAATCATAGATCGCTTAGGCATCCTTATATCAATCATTGATCGCTAGTCTTTCATTCACATTAATTGAGTGAAAATCTATGATATCTTGTAATGTATGATTGATTTTCAATAATCATGATTATTTGTTATGCTTTGTTTATATAAAATGTGCATATATAACATTCTGGTAGTAGTTGACAACGATTCTATATTTTCTAATGCTAGCTTGTTTTCCATGACCATGGGAAGAACGAAGAAAAACTAAACACAGATAAGCGTCTCTCTATCTTTTTATATGTATTGGCAAAGTTAATGCTCAATACAAAAGAGATCAGTATATATATTATTATAGGTAAAATAACTACATCTTTAATTATCACTTTACATTTAACATGTAATCAGAGGTAGCTTGATGAGATCTAAATTAGACAAAATGTAGTTTGACTAATGGGTTAGCAGTTTAAGACATAATAAGATTATGGGGAATCCCGCTAAGCAAGATTGTAATCAAAACCAAAGATGCATGATGATTGCATTGGGTATGCTGATTTGATGATGATGTTGTGGATCTGTCTTGTGTTCTCATGACAATGATTTGGTTTGCTCATATTTCAATAAAGAAAGACAAAACCCACATCTCTATTTTATATAATATTATATAGTATGTTGGCCCCCAATCTCATGCAAAGAAGACGGGGGAGGCATAATCTCGAAGACTGTTCCAAAACCCTAAAGAAAGAAGAAGAAGAAGAAGAAGAGAAAAGTAGGATGGTGTCTCTTTTCTCTAGAGAGAGCTAACTGGTTACTGATTAGAGTATGGCTGGCTACATGTTATATTATTGAATGAAACCCTAAAAGAAAGAGGCTTGTAATGAGGTTAAGTCGAGGTAGTGTTGGAAGGCTCAGAAATCCAAGCCAAATCTTTCATTCTTTGTCCTCTACTATTGAGTTTGGGGCTTAGGGATTAATATTCCTTCTAGTTATCGAGTTACATGAGATTTTTTATCGAATGGTAAATGATTAGAAAGAGTTGTACAAATTTTCAGTAAAAAAAACGAGTCTCAATTAACTAATCCAAAAAAGTAAGACTCAAACCACAAACAAAAAACAGAGAATCGACCACACAACAACAATGTCAGATAGATAACCGAATTATTGGCACTACAAGAAAAGGGACCAACAGCCATGGGATTTCCCATCCTTATAGCTCAATTTCCCATGACTAATTCCAATTTCCCGTGACTATTTCTAATACTCACGGGTTATTTTCCCATGACTAAATGTCGAGTGACTATTGGCTTTTAGTCATGGGATGGACCCGTGACAAGCAAATAGTCACCGCATTACCCATGACTAAAAAGAGACAATAGTCATGGGATTTAATACCATTACTCACCGGATTTTGACTTTTAGTCATGAATTCACCCGTGACAATTGGAAGTAGTCACCGTTAAGCCGGCGACAACATGTTACTAATAGGCATGGGTTCTCTCATGATCATGTTCGATAGTCACGGGTTAATAGTCATGGGTTACTCTTTATTCATGAACCACTAGTTAATAATGACATTAGAATCACAATAATAACAATAATAATCCAATTTAATAGCTATATATGCACATCCGAAACCAAAATAGGTGCACAACTCATGAGCTCAAAGGCATATATATATATAATTAAATATCCAATACGTATTCAAAATATTATGCAACATCACAAAAAGAGTTTCATCATGTTCTGGATCTACTCCGATGATCATAATATTTCTTGTCTTCTAATGACCAAACCAAAATTCTTCCTAAATGTCTGAGAAAATGTCTATTAATCACATATTCAGTACTAAAAACTTCATGTTCACTGCCTTGAAGTTTCTTCAAAATATTGTTGCATGTCTTCAGTCACCTGCTGTAATCGCCAACCTGATATACACAAACCAAACAATGTTATAATGTATTCATACGTACATGTTTACAGCAACAAATTCATTTACTGTCTGTTTTGGTGCTGCAACAAATTGCTGCAAAGTGCAGTCCATAAAATCTGACAATCCTTAATAAAATATGGGCAGCATGCTACTCTAGTTAACAAAGAGAGAGATAAAGATAAATCAATTCACATATTATTCAGTTCTCTCTCCCACTATTCCATTCTCTTTTACATAATAAAGTAACAATTCAAGTGAACAAACCACATCAGCTCAAACAAATGAATGAGATGCAGGGGATGATTATACTATTTCCCCTGTTGGCGTTCTCATTTGTTAACAAGCGGGGAATCAGAAAATATAGGAAACTTAAAGAAATGGTACAGTAGATAACTTCACACAATTCTTCTCAAAGTGACTGGAGAAGTAAATGATCATTAACTAATACGGTTTTAAAGCATATTAGAAAATACAGTTGAGCAAACACCATCCAGAATGATATTATTGTGCGGGTAAGAACATAGAAATCAAACAATGAAGGTGCAGCTTTCTAATCAACATAAATCAATAACCTGATGCATATATTATTCAATAATTAGCATGCATACCTTTTTAATGTCCATTGTTGGACCCCTTTTCTTTTAAGGCTCTTATGTCTTCCATGATTTGGGTCATCATTGAAGCTTGATCCGCAATTGTTGTTTGCAGAGTAGTTACAGAATCTTGTAGAAGAGAATTTTGAACTTCTGATTGTCTTAACTTAGTTGCCAATTCTGCTTTACTCGTGGAGGATGATCCTTTCAAATCTTTTGGCCTTACTCCACCACCAAACCCAGTAACATGTCCTTTGTTCTGTGGATCAAACGTAGCTTCAGCAACTTCAAGTTCAGTCCAATTAGGATTTTCCTCAATAATCTTCTTCATCTTACTCTGCACAAAAAAACATAACAACCAAATTCAGCTAGGGAACACTTCCTATATGATATTCATGCACAAAACTAAACTACAAATAAACACTCACATGTTTCTCTTTAGCGACTAGATTCTTAATCTCATCTTTAGTTGCGTAAGTCCTAAAAAACACATCCGCTTGGTCGGCCTTACCCCATTCGCAATGCCCTTCAAATAAGAAAAATTAAATATAAAGAAACATTGAACATTTCAAGTTAACTGAAAAAATTGCAATACTAACCAACTCGTATGAGATTTGTCGAACGGGTCTCGTTCCACTATGAGCATGATATTCTTTTTCATTTCTATTGGATGCATTTGCAGTGCTCCTCTTCTATGCATTCAGATAAACATACACTTTTACATATGATAAATCAATAACCTAATAAACATAATAAAGAGGATAGAGTATAGAAAAACGTCTAACCTTATATTCATCGGACAAGAATACTTCAGTAACACACCACTCCCAATCCTCTTTGTTCAAATTAGGAGGAACAACTTTTAAAACTTCTTCTAAGCTTTTAGGGCTATTCCTTACGTACTTAATATGCAAGTCGGATCTCCATTTAATCCACAAATCTCTCATGTGCAAGAAAACTTCCTCTTTATAGAATTCCATTTCAGGATGGTCAAATTTATCCTGTATGATAAATGTTCAAAAATGCAGAAACAAAGTAGTTGTTCATTGTAAGCTTATCAAACATTCTCAGTTTCAATCTAGGCAACATGAACTAGAAGACCAAATTACCTTGGTTGCAGCCCACATGTGATCCTTGTGTGCACCAGTTAAATCGGACCACTCTTTGATTCTTGTCGGACACACTTGATTATTACGAACTATCTTTCCAATATATCTTGAAAAAGCTTTGTGATTCAAACCAGCCGCGCGATTCCAATGAAATGTAACTGGAAGTTTCTCACCGGGTTGGAGTTCTGCCACTGTCTTGCATATGTTAGGCCCCCTCACCTTCTTTGCAACTGTAGTTTTTGAAATGGAGACTACCAAAACAACAGTAATTTTTTAATTATATAGGAATCATTTCAGCTAAACACTTCAAGAGATAAGAAACTCACCCTAATTGTCATGTTGTCCACTAACAGCCACTTGTGGAACCGCATCTTCATAATTATGAATCTCAGCTGTGAGATTTGGAACTTCATTTCTCACTTGTCTAATATGTTATTGAGATGGTCGAACCACATCTCTCGCATTTTGGGTACTATCTCGCAATGGTGGAGCTTCATTTCTCACATGTTCGACACGTCTTGATGGTGGAATTTCTCTTGTACGCGGAGCATCATATACAGCTTCCAACATGTTGCTTATCGATTTTTGAATAGCTGGAACACAAAAAAACACATAACCAAGCACTTAGAAATCATACACATAACATCACCAAGAGTGCACCATACAGTTATAATCAATAATATGCAAAAAGACTTTTAAATTATTTACATGTACGTTGGATTCCAGAGGTTGGATTAACAAGAGAGGTTAACGATGAGAATGGTTGTGGTTTTCTTCCAATTGCCCTCCCTATCGAACAAGGTGCAATATAATTGGATCTTTTCTTTCTTTTAGTGAAATGAGGTGGTGTTCCTTACAGATTAGTCTTCATGGTATATCCTGCTTCAAACAAAACTAAGTTAGTGAAATAAAAGAATACAAGACAAGTCAACAAGTCAAATTATTATAGCCTAACTTGAAAATAAATGATTACCATTATGGTTGTTGTACTTCTTGACTTGGTTTGGTAATGTTCTTATTTAACTTTCACCTAATACACACTTCGTGGTTGAACTTTCACAACCAATTTCCAATTCTTTTTAACATTATCGTCAACAAAAAAGATTTGAGAAACTTGGCTAGCTAAGACAAAAGGCTCATTTGTTTTCAACTTCCTTTTCGGGTTTATACTAACATACCCATATGCATCAATGTTTATTCCTTTCCTCCTATCATGCACATCACACCAATCACATAGAAACATCGTGAGAGTTCTTCCACCAAGAAACTGCAATTCAACAACTTCTCTTAGAATTCCATAGTAATCTATAGCTTCCACATCTGTTCCATCATCACCCAACACAACGACCCCATAATTTTGCGTTTTCAATCGATTATCGTTGTCTTTTGTATGATATCGATGGCCGTTTATCACATAACCTTTGAACCACTTCACAATTTGGGAAGGACCACGTGATAATGATAACAAATCAGCCATTGTATTGCCCTTGTCATACTCATACAAAGTAGCCACCTACAGAATAGTGGTATAATATTTTAGCATTTGTTATACTTATTCTAATTTTATGGACGAGGGGAGGGTATTTTACCTTGTTTCTAAACCAATTGATAAGCTCTGAATGCCAATCATCAGAAGATGTCAATGAACTATGTTGAGTAATCTCACTAAATTCACTGTCATGGAGTGAATACATAGTAATTATGGTGATTGCTAAAGTTGAAGGGTAAGAAATATGTCTTGTGAGAAAAGTAAGTTTTATTCTTACTTGAAAAATGGTTGCACTTCTTCACTGTTCTTCATAACATACATGTGAGCTTGCTCTAACTCTTGTGAAGAAAGACTACGAATTTTTTCAGCACCCAAAGAGCGTCCTACTTGAGGAAATCCCAAAAACTCTTCCATATCATTATGATCATCATTTCTTTCCAATCTATTGAACTTTGTTTGAGTGTGTTTCAAGTATCTAGAGCAAAATGTCATACATTCTGAAGCAATATACCCTTCTGCCATGGAGCCCTCTGGAAAAGTTCTGTTACGAATGTATGACTTCAATTCGTACAAATATCTCTCTATTGGATACATCCACCTATATTGGACAGGTCCTCCAACCATTGTCTCATCCACCAGATGAATAGATAAGTGAACCATAATGGTAAAGAAAGAGGGCGGAAAAATTCTCTCAAGTTGACAAAGAGTTATTGGAATTTGTCGTTTGAGCCGCTCTAATTCTTGCATCTTTATTCCTTTTGCACACAATACTTTAAAGTAATGAGATAGTGCAATAAGAGGCTCACAAACATCTTCTGGCAAAAGACCACGTATTGCAAGTGGAATGAAATGTTGCAAAAGAACATGGCAATCATGGCTTTTTAGTCCCGAGATTTTCTGTTCTTTGATATTCACACAATGAGAAATATTAGAAGAGAAACCATCAGGAACTTTCAAGTTCTTCAAAAAATGACAAAATGTACCCTTCGCTTCACGAGATAATGTGTATTTGGCATGTGGCAAGATCACTTTAGCGCCATCCCGAATTGGATGCAATTCTGGTTTTAGACCCATTTGCTCTAAGTCAAGGCGACTTTTGATAGTATCTTTAGTCTTTCCCGGCAAATTCATGATTGTCCCCAAAACATTATCACATATATTCTTCTCTATATGCATAACATCTAAGTTGTGGCGAAGCAAAAGAGTGCTCCAATAACTCAAGTTGAAGAAAATACTTCTTTTGTTCCAATTATCACCACGAATTTCATGAGAAACTTTGTCCTTTGACTTTGAACATCTTGTCAATGTAATCCCATGAAGATCATTGATCTGATCAACTATTTCATATCCTAAAAATTGTCTTGGCTTGCCTCTAGTCTCCTTAGTCCCGTCAAATGACAGTCTATCCTTTCTCCATCTATGTTCATGTGGAAGCCAACATCGATGACCCATGTAGCAAAATTTACCACCATTCGTCAACCACTCAGAAATTGTGTCTTTGCTACAAACAGGACATGCCAATTTTCCCTTTGTACTCCACCCGGACAAGTTGGCATAAGCAGGAAAGTCATTGATTGTCCATAATAAAGATGCATGTAATTGAAAATTTTGACGATGTGATGCATCAAATGTTATCACACCTTCTTCCCACAAATCACTCAACTCTTCAATCAATGGTTGTAGATAGACATCTATGGCATCACCGGGACTTTCTGGACCCCGTATCAACATGGAAAGGATGAAGTTAGAAGGCTTCATGATCATCCAGGGGGGCAAGTTATATGGGATCAACACCACAGGCCAAATACTATGAGGCTTTTTAGAATTTGCAAATGGTTGAAACCCGTCACTAGCAAGAACAAGTCTCACATTCCGAGGGTCACTTGCAAAGGATGGATGAAGTTCATTGAATGACTTCCATGCTAATGAATCTGCCGGATGTCTCATAAGTTCATTCTCCTCCGTGTTCTCATGATGCCATCGCATTAATGAAGCTGTCTTAGTTGACATAAACAACCTTTGTAGCTGTGGTTTTAAAGGAAAGTAACGCAAAATTTTATTTGCTATTCTTTTACCATTAGCCTTATGAATAACTTCCTTAGTATGCTCGTCAACTTTCCATCTAGACAGTCCACAAACGTTGCATGTATCAAGTTTTGCATCCTCCTTCCTATATAACATGCAACTATTCTCACATGCATCAATCTTCGTGTAAGAGAGTCCAAGATCTCGAATGATCTTCTTAGCTTCATAATATGAATCCGGCAGTAATGAACCCCGAGGCAATAAGTCTCCCTTCAACATTTCCAATAACATGTTAAATGACTTATTACTCCATTTATATTGAGTTTTGATGTGCAGAAGTTTCACAATAGTAGCTAACTTGGAACTCTTGCATCCATCATAAAGTGGTTCTTCAGACTCCTTTAGTAGCCTATAAAACTTCTCAGCTTCAGGATTTGGACTTTCATTGTGTGTGTCCTCAAGAACCACATCCACTCCATCATTGTTAAGATTTTCATCTGGATACAAGTCATTTAACATACCATGCAATTCATCTGCGGTTTGGTATGTATCGTCATCATCATCAGATGAACCCAAACTCTCACCCAATTTCTCTCCATGGTGACACCAAAATGTGTAATTTCGAACTATTCCATTAACTATCAAATGTGTTGCTACTGTCTCACGAGTTCCTTGTCGGCCATTGAAACACTTGACACAAGGACATCTAATTCCTTCGGAACCACCGTTCTTTTTGAACGCGTAGTCCAAAAATGCAGTAACCCCATTCTGATACTCTTCACTAACCCTATGATTCACAAAATTCATCCATTGCTTACTAGGTGCCATTTCCTAACATGATAGAATAATCAATATATTATTTAAAAAGTATGTAACTATAACTAAGTATGTAATAATACTATTCACCTCCTTAAAATGAGGATGTTATATGCTCGAAATCATCCATATTAAGCCCAAATTATGTACCAAGTAAAGAAAACAATCGAAAAAGTTTTGTTCTAGCTATAGTAATAAGACACTAACAACAAATGATAAACTTACTTGTTTGATTAAAAAAATTCTTTGTTTTCTCTCCACTGAATTTGAGTGTATGCTTAAACACGAGTCCACTCTATTTGCCTTCCTGCCAAACGCCCAAACATAATAATATTATATAGTATACTAGTATCAAGATATTATGCTTTGCTGTTGTTGAACTATAGAATGAATAAAATGTAAAAGATATGAGTTATTGTAAACCAAATAGACAAGCCCCTGCATCAAATTGGTTTGTAGGGAAATGTCCAGAACTGACTCTTTGACCATTCTTTATTTGTTTCACTAGATGAATATTGATTAGCTGGAGAAAAAAACAGTACATTGTACAAAAAATAAATGAACATCTAAGATCCTACAATAATTGCAATTGAATAGAGCAAATGAAATGATGATGAAAGCATATCTGCAATCTTAACAGAAAATAGAGAATCACAGAAAACTGTAAACAAACTTTGTTCCTAGTAGTTTCTAAGTATTAGATAGATAAGTCATATATGAAACATTTATTCCAGTCTACCCATTGTGCAAACAAAGACTATAATCTCATCAGGCATTTCTGGAAACACTAATAGACACTCTGCCATGGTGAACTTGCTCAAGCTAATTGATGCCAACTTGTGTAAACATAGCTTAACATCTAATTTTCGGAAATGATATCAGCAGATTAAGCATAAGAGCTAGAAACCACACAAATGGGAAATCAATTTCAGAGAAATAGGGGGCATAGCACTAACCTTCAAAGAGAAAACAGCAATGACGAAAAGCTGAAAAAGCAAAAGTTTCTACAGTATTAGGTTCTTCAAGAAGAAAGCCTTAGATGCCATGAATGATATGATACACCCATGGGAGGGGGGGAGGAGGAAGAAGAAGAAGAAGAAGAAAAAGTATACCTAGCCAGTAGAAGCGATGAGCAGCGGCAACAATAGCTGCTTCTCCTGTGTGATTATCGAGAAAATCAAACAGTAAAGTTATGTCCAGAACAGCACGCGAAACTAAGGAGAAGGATAGATTAATTAGTCAATAAAGAAGTAATCAACCCAATACAAAGTGAAATTCCAAGATGAGAATCATGGATTTTGGTACCTGAACAGAGGAAAGTCGATGAAATTGGAAAGCAGGAAGTGATGAAGAGAAGGAGGAAGAGAAGACACGAAAGATAGCAGAGTGGGGGGAACTCACCGTAATGGACGAAAAGAAGAAAATGGTGTGGCGTTGGCTCTGTCGGCGGGAAGGGTTTTCTCGGGGTAGGACCTTCTCTTAGCTTCTCCGGTGAGAGATAGATGTCGCGGGGGAGTTTCTCGCAGAACCTCCTTCTCAATCAGCTTCTCTGGCGAAAGATGGAGTCTGCTGTAGAGTTAGGGTTCATCAATTGAATATTTTGTGGATAGTGAATAAAAAAATGTAATAAATTGAAAATAATTTTCCCACGAAAAAAATTGGCGCAAAAGCAAACAATTGGAAATAATTTTCCCACCAAGAATGATAAAAAAAATATTTTTAGATAATTTAATAGGATGGTAGAAAATCATGACCAATTAGTCATGGGAAATATAGATTCTGCTGATTTAGTCATGTAAGGGCTTAGTGAGATATCAATAGTCATGGGAAATGTGTATGCTTTCTTGTAACATACCATTAGTCATGGGAAACCAATCCCATGACTAAAACCCCATGACTATTGGTCCCTTTTCTTGTAGTGTGGGATTTATATATAACATTGTGGTTATTAAGTTTTGATAAAATAACATATGGTTATATTGTTAATCTATTATGATTACAAGTTTTTTGTCTATACATCAACTCTCATCGAATTTTTTTTATTAAGTTGATGGATCGTCATGTCAACTCAAGATTTTTGTCTTCCTCAATCTATAAGTAGTTACCAATCTCTACTCCATTTGGAATCGAAGGAAGAAAAATGAGTTGAGAGTTCCTTATATTCCACTTGCCACTAACCTATTTCAATTCTAATCATTTGATAACTTCGTTAACTATTCGTCCAAAAAAATCGGTTAATTTGACATGGTCACTTGTCAACTTTATGGATTTTGTATGAAAATGTTGCAATTGGAATAACTTAGTGATATGTAAGTTACTTTGTATAAGATTGATGACTATGGTGTTAAAAATTGAATAGTTTGATGAGGATATTGTGATATTAGGCCATAGAGTAAGAGTTAGTCCATATTTCCCTTTCCTTTTGTCTGACACTAGTAGAATGTTAGAGAACATGGCACTAACTAGCCTTAGCTATAGCTAACAAGACCGACTGACATATCCCTCAGCTACATGTTTCATTTGTTGCCAACCACTGTTCCCTACCTGCATTTTTGTTAGTGTAACTCTTATCTCTTTTTTCATATGTATAAAGTTATCAACTCAACCCTCAAAGACTCATCTAGAAAGATTCACTTCATTCATCTTCCAAATAGTCTAAATTTACCCTAAGGAATATTATTATTCACATGAGTACACATAAATCCAGGTGTTTCGATCACAAGGTTGTTATAAAAATAAGGTGCCTTCATCATTTATGATATCGGACAATGTGTTAACAACTCATAACATCTCAAACATCATAGTTGAAGACTTTCTACCATTGCTTTTTTTTCATCAAATCTCAACCGTTGAGGACAATTGCGTGTCTCGCATCGTTTCTTCCTTGCTCTACTTGTTACTTTGTTAGCTCAAACCAATATCATTTAACGAACAATTGTGTGAACGTACTAATCTGTTTTCAATCACACCTTGATACTTCTATATTTTTTTTTTTCTAGCTATAACATGACTTATACACGCATTCAGGGGCGGAACCAGGATTGAATCATGCACTGAGCCGAAATAGAAGGAAAAATTTTCAAGTCACGACAAAAAATTTGAATAACATAAAAAGTCTTCAAATCTATACCTACAACTTCAATTGTACACGACGACAGAGGTCAGAGGGGGAGAGATTGAGTCATTGAGAGAAGGAAAACGGAACAGTAAACTACTAAACCCTAAAAAATTGATCTGAAATTGTTAGTTTAATTTAATTTGAAACCAATTTTTACAGAAATAGTAATGGACCTTGTCTCTTTCTATGTTAATATTGGTTAATTTTGGGAATAGATATAATTATGGGCTTCATATCTTGTTCTTATTTTACATTTTTAATTAATGGGCTATTGAGACTTGGATTTTAATTACTCAGTTTCGAAATTAAGACTAGAATTACTCGAAAATTGAGTCCGACTAATACAACACTGAGCCGATATATAATTATGCACTGAGCCGAAATCGAAATACCCAAAAAAAAGTTACTCGATTTACACAGTGGGGACCGAAAGAGGGGTCAGCCGGGGCTCATCCGAGCCCCCCCTGATTCCGCCCCGCATTTGACACATTTCACATCTCACATGTCACTACCTTGTTCCTATAAGCCTTTGGAAATACGCACGTCACTAGCACTATCGAGACAGACCACAAGCAAAGGTGGTCAATCTGCTGACTCTTTCATCTCAATAGATTCTACATATCAAATCTCTTATTAGTCTACCCAACCCTTCGAGACGAACCATATAATAATTACTATATTATTCGAGATTCTACCAAGAGGGGTTTTGATACGTTAGATACTTGTAATAAGCTTTGGAAGTATGCATATGTTGAAAATATTATACACATAGATATGTAGATAATTAGGTCAAAGTAACACAAAGTAGCAACAACATGTTGTACAGAGCCAGCCCGCTCCATGCAGCTTTCACGTTTTCTTCTCTTCCCGCACCAACTTTCATTTTCAAAACAAAAAAAAAAAGCCACATAAGAAGATTAAAAAACCAACAATGTCAGTAAGTTTATTTTTTGTTTCTTTTTTTATAGTTTAAATAGAATATCATAACAAATAAGTTACTCTGTTGGTGTAATTAATGGTATGAACGTAATTTCTATGTTTCTATTCGTGTTTTCATAAGTTTACCAAATATCAATTACAATATGCTCGATATGTTTAAAAATTAAATACTCTTAAACAAAGAGCGAAGAACATTACCTTTCAAGTAACAGTAGAATCTCACCGTCACCAACATCCCAACACTAGTATGCTATTATACTAGTGTAGTTTGTCAACTCTTTCTAAGTTAGATAAAATATGATGATAACAGTAACTGGATTACTATTTTAATTTTAGCTTATAGAAAAAAACGTGGTATATTGATTTTGATATATGATGTTCAAATTAAAGTTAATTGTACGGTCATGAATGTGCATATATTATATATCATTCGTTTTGTTTTTTTTTTTGGGGGGGTGGGGAATAAGCCGCCGCCAATAAAGCTTTATATTGAGGAGATAGCATCACTCTTTCTATCCTCGACATATTATCTCATTGACGTCACCAACCAAATCATATAGGTTTGGTGATAAAATGACCAATCCTATAATGCATTTAAGGAAATAATTGTCTGCTTCTGTTCCTATTTTCATTTGATGGTCGAGAGTTGTCTGGAGAGTGTGGTCGTAACTCGTAAGCACCATTCCTGAACTTAAAGATATTACTACTTTCTCTTTTTTATTTTATCTAACAATTTTAAAACTGATTCGTGTGTGGCCATTATTATCAATTCTGCTATAGTTTATAAGCACCCAAATCTATAGTCCCTAAATGAGATACGAATCTAATCGGCTTCTTTATAAAAGCTTTGTGCCTCATCATCTATTTTTTGTTCCACAAGTGAATTGGAAATTACGTACAAACAAGTCATACAAAACAAGATGGGATGACATAATGATCACGAATAAAAATAAAATGAACACCAATTAACATATATATCATATCCTAGGGTAGCTAAACCAGTAAGCTCCTTAATTGTCTTCCCTATAAATATGTGTAATTTTGATCATCCAACCATATGATTGATTTAACACATCTCACAGAAATTGGAAATCTCGGAAGTGTTATGTGTGATCTAGCTCTCTCCCATCAGTGCCTAAACTGCAACGCGCAAATTCAACTATAATTATACTATTCGATATATTCTCTCCCAAACTATTTATAAATTTATCACAATTCCTCAATTCAACCCTACTAATTGAGCACAATCTCTAGCTATTACACACAAGAGATAACCTGAAATTTCCGGCCCAACTAAAGCCCACAAGATTTCCGGCCCAAGCACAAACTTAAATTTCACATAAGCCCAATGAATTATAACGTTTACTTCAAATTTAAAACTGGACATGCAGAAGAAATTTCTCCATCCTTCTCGATTATGTAAGCCCATAAGAGATAACCTGACAGTATAATTGAACAAAATTTTGAATATCTCAAGCTATTACACAAGTCTATGGTTTCCTACAGAAGTTGTTCATTCAAGCACAATCCAGAAAACAAAAAGGAAACATGTGTTGAGCTTGAGATGCTTCTTCCTAACTGGCATCTGAAGCAAGAGTCGTCTGTATGTTGGAAGGCATTAAGATATTGAACCCATCTGAAGCAGTCGACATTATCATCCCTGGAATCTGAGCATGCCAATGCAGCTCCTTCAAGTCCTTCTGTCCCTGATGAACAAACAGAAGCTGAGGCGGAAGATCCGAGGGAGCATTTACTTCCTCTTTTGTTTCAGCTCTAAACTCTGCTTCCTCTTCCTCGTCTTTCTCCAACGTCAGATCCCATATCCTAATATCATGGGCATGTAAGTTATGGTTCCCCGAAACATATGAAATAGTATCGGTACTTGTTTTATTGCCCTAAACATATACACAACTTACGTCAATTGGTTGTCTGCTGATGAAACAGATACTGTGGAGGATTCGTGGGGACTCCATTCGATGGATGTTATAGGGTGTTTATGGTAGCTGAAGTGGGCTACGACTGATGTCACGCCGCTCTGCAAAAAATGGAAAAGAAATATAATCATACTATGACCTATACAAGGGTTGTAAAGAATAAACCATGACTTAAGTTCAACTATATCCACAAAGTGACCATTCACTGCTGTATGCAATCATTGACCGGTACAATAAAGAATACATCCTATCTGATCGTTCATCGGTCAGAAAGATTATTCAAGATTGAGAGCCCCAGAGTTGCAACATACCGAATCTGTTTGCAGAGCCCTAAGATCATGGATGGAAAATGCACCATTGTCACTTCCGGAAGCTAACATCATGCTAGCCAGCCTATCCAAATACACAAACATTAAAAGTGAGACAACTGACAAGACTACTACCAAAGCAGAAAACTGATATAGCAAATTGCATTTTTCCTAACATGATTTAGCAAAGTGATGTAATGAAGTTGATTATGAACCTGTTCCACGATATCACATTAACATCAGCATCATGTGCCTTGAAACGCATTGCTGGTGACTTTCCTAGACGAGTATCCCATATCGCAATCGTCCCATCAACAGAGCAAGAGGCAAAGTAGTATTCTTCTATTGGACTCCACTGTGCCAAAACAAAAAATATTAGTCCTTCCCATATGAAAAGTAGTAACCACCATATTCGACAAGAAGATCAGTCAAAGAACCTGTAGATCTTCCACACTTGCGATATGTCCAACAAATGGAGTAGGATCAACGTTCCATGATGACCCTGATGTGGGCTCCCACAGATGAATGAAATTCCTGCAATCACCTGAAGAAATGTACCAAGACCTTCAATAGTTGAACACTGAAAGAACATAAAAGTGGCTTTTGAAGGTGGAGAAAGAAATAACGATCGAAGTAAGTACCTGTCACCATCCTTCCAGCTACACAAGGACTCCAATCCATGGCATATCCTTCATCCTTGTGGCCTTTGAAATTAACTAGTGGGGCTTGATTTACGACTGGAGGATCTTTCATTGCTGGATCCGCTTCGGACTCTGCTAATGCATTCAGATGACTACTGACATCCCATATCTGTAGAGAAGGACTCAAATTTACTTGCATATACCAACCTAATTTGGCAACTAGATATGCAAATTACGGCAATATCACATCATATTGACATCCAATCTTTACAGTCGGTCGAGTAATTTGGTATTAAAAACTGACCTGTACATGACCAGAATCAGACCAAGTTGCACATATATGAGGATTCTGAGTCATAGCACGTATGCGATTAACACAGCCTCCGTGAGCCACTCTTCTCATCTACAAATGCAAATGTCAAAACCTTAAAACAAACGAACCAGAACTAGTTGAGCAAGAAAGACAGAGCAGAAAGGTGTTACCTGCAGGATAGGTGCCTTTGATCCACCAGCTTCCTCGTCATCAGTATCTTCGTCACTGTCACTACTATCTTCATCATCAGCTTCCGACTCGCCATCAGCACTTCTGCTGGGCATGAGTTCCCTTCTCTTGCCAGAAACATTAGAGACTTTGAATATCCCAACAGAGTTCCAAGCAGCCTTCTCTGCCTGTGACCACAGTAGCTCCACTTCTAAGTAAACAAATTCAATTCAAAACTACCTTACAAAACAATTCTAGTAATGAGGATTCTCACTTGCGTTCCGGCAACGAAGTAAACAGTGTGGGGAAACTCAGTCCGAACTAAACCGAGGGAATCGGGAATGAAATCGAAACTGTTCAATGATAGAAAAAGAACTAAATTCAAAATCCAGGCAAACACGAATAAGGATTAATCAAGATGATGATGATGATGACAAGTAACCTCAAGCAGGGCCAGCCAACGTGAAAGGCGTGAAGGGAGTTGTAGGCAGAGGGATCACACTGAAGCTCCTCTCCTTCTTCAAGCTTGTCAACTCCAGGTTGCCAGACCTTGGTCGGCATGGATGAAGACGACGGGGCATTCTTGGATCCCTGCGTATCAATTTCACAACGGTAAGAGAAGTTGAGTGGAGCTTGAAACAAACGGAGTGAAGCAAATTGTAGAGGGGAATGAAATGAATGAACCAGAATCAACCTTTCTTTTGGCTTTCTTAGGGTTTATCTTGCGAACCATTTTTCTTCTTGCAGTGAAGCTGGGAAAGAGATTCTGTCAACTAGGGTTTTAGAGGATGAACGCCGCTTATATCAGGTGGTATCGATCAATTTTCTGAGCTCAGTGAAATTATTTTCCATTGAATTGGGTTTTTAATCCGGGAAGAAGAAGAAGATGACAAAGCCCAATCCAAAAATGTTGAAGCCCAACATCAAACGTTTTGGAGCCCAAAATTCCAAAAATAATAATATATTTTTGAAAAAATATAGATTAATAGGATTACTAACAAAATTTCCAAAAAGAAACTGATAAATGGCACTTTCAAAGTATCGGTTGATAACATTCTTGATACATTTTCTACATTAGTGAGCGAAAAGTTTCTATTAATAGAATTCTTGATTGATCTGGTGTGATCAGGTCGATTAAGAATCCGTTACAACGAATTTCCCAATCAACCATGTCGATTCATGTTTATGATTACAACTAGATTTTCAACAGAAACTAACTCGAACCCAACTTCATGACTTTAACCCAACCAAATCCAAGATTTAAACAATGTTTTCAATATTGTTAACTCAAATCACTTGCTCTCTCGCATCTCCCTCTTTTTTGTGGAAAGAAGACGGTGAGACGCCTTACTTATTAATCAAAATTGAATGATAAACAGAACGACCCAATGACTCGTACAAAAGGATGGCACGAACCCCAGGATCAGGACTAGATAAAGTATGTCCATAGGTCAAGCTCATGGCCAGCATTTACCAGGCATCTCCCTCTTTATTTTTCAAAATGTAAACCGAAAATGTTGACAAAAAACTTATGTTGGTTAGTTATTAGAAAATTATTAGAAAACAAGTAGACTTTTTTAAGTTATTTTAATGGGTGTTATAGCAAAATTGATGTTTTCATTTTGGAATGACCGAAAGAGAAACATTTGCTTATATTTGTTAAATATTGAGTGTTTGAGCCTTTGCAGTTGGGTGCTCTGTTGATTTTATTCACAGCAGCATGAAAGAATTAAGAACACTTGCAATTGTTAGCACTTGGCAGTTGGTTGATTTTTGTTGCTTCTGTCAGGTAGATAATTCATGAACTATGTCAAGACTCACTGCCACTGGTGGTAAGACCTAGGTTCGAAACAACTTAACTTTCATTTAAAACCATGCGAGTTTCAAATACACAATAAATTACCCCAATAAATTAGAAATCAAAACAAACAAAATGACTCCTACTACTACTAGCAAGGTAATCCGCAACATGATTACCATATCAATAAATGTGATAAATACAAACTTCTCAGTCTCATTGGATAAGCTAGCGGGATCGAACAATAATGGAAGCGTCCTCCCAATGGTGTTAGTGAGAAGCTTATCAAGATTCTAAGCTAAGAGGCAACAGTCGCTATTCCTGATCAGCTTCCTGCAGCTTATTATATTTGTGGTTCAATGGAATGAAAACCAGCAAATTACATTTGAATGTTACACATCTGATGGAATCTCAAATGCTGTAACTAGAAAATTTGCAAGTGTAATGGAACTCGATGTTTGCACTAAGTTATGGCTAATCACTCATATAATGCGCAAAAGAAACAGAATAAATGGAATTTGCACTGCAAATTTTGATCAATGAGTTCGTAGTTGTGTCATGTTGAGTAACCCACACTGCATCAGTTCAAAACACCAGGCTTAACACAAAGGGTTATGCTGAAATAGGTTGAACCAAGACATTAGGATCATGTGTTCTACACAGTTCTAAGTCTATCAATAATTAAGTAATGTAATTCCATACATCGATTCGGCACAGATCTAGCAACGAAAATACCTTTCAATTTGCAAAATTCAGAACCACATAAGGGCTCCAAAGAGATCCTTCACTTGCATCGTTCTACTTGTAATAATTCAAAAACATAAATAACTAAAAACAATCAGTCAACTCAACTCAACGCAGAAACACTGACGAAATACAGCTCTCTCACTTCTTCTTCTCGCTTGCTCCTCCAGACCTGTGATTAATTTAGAACAAAGAATGTTTAGAAACTTAAGATTTACCATTTGGCACAGTAAGCAGATCAACCAAAAACTTTTTATCAAGACTGATCTCTTGCAATAAACAGTACATAGCTGCTAGCTTGCTAAGGTCAAGGAACAATTGAGTACCATGAAATTAACAATGACAAATGTAATACGAACATACAAGAGTCGCATGGATTAAACTGATAGAAACAAATAATTAGATCAATTTCAAACTCTAATCAATACTGCATAAACAAAACACAACCCAGAAGCTAATAATAAACAAGTAGGCAAGATGAACAAATTTCATAAAACAGGGTTGATGATCAAAGTTACCTCATCTTGCGGAGTGCAGTGGTCAGCTCCTCTCTCTTCTTCTTGGCCCTCTTGTGGGTGCCAAGCTTTCTCTTCGAAAGCTTCAAAGCACGCTTGTCCTTGCCGACCTTCAACAGCTCAACGATTCTCTTCTCGTAAGGAGCGAATCCGGCGACTTCCCTGATGAGGTTCCTCACCAAATGCACCCTTTTGCTCGTTTTCTAAAACAATAGATCAAATAAAGGAAGAACGGCAATGAGAATCCAAGCAACAAGAATAACAGAGCGAGCTAACTACAACACATTGATTAAATGAAGAATGAAGGTGGTAAAACACTTACCCCCTTTCTATCGGAAGGACGGGGCGGCAAATCGCGCTTAGTAACGATGTGTCCCTTGTTCAGTCCGACGAACAGACCGGTCTTCGCCTGAGCAGGAGCCATTTTCCTGCCGGAGAAACAAATAGGTAAGGGTCAGAGATGATTCGCGATCAATCGGAGGATCAATCAAGATGGCAGAATTAGGGTTTTACCTTGGATGGGTGCGGCTGGATGATACACGGAACAACGAAACCCTTAGTTCTCTCCTTTTATATACTTGTTTTGTTGTGCTACCTTCTCCCCTTCAGGGTTAAGAGATGGATAGAAATATACGGGCCGGATTCGTGTTTGGGCTTGTTTGGTTGGATAGTTGAAGGCCCATTTTTGAAGCCCATAAGTAATGTATCTCTCCCATATTATTACACAGTCCAGCCCATGCTTTTAAATTTTTTAATCAGCCCATTTTACATTAAAGAGGCAGGATTATTTGAAATTATAAGATAATTAGTTTTTTTTTAGATAATTAGTTTTTCATAGGAGATATCTACGTAGAAATTTAACTCATCTACTCGAACCAAAAAATTTATTACACCCTGATTTGAGAGATAATCAAAAATTTGATGTGTCAAATAATGGACAACTATTTTCACCCGACGTTGAACGACAATAAGTTGTAGTGATGTATTGGTACCAATAAAACAACAAATGTATGAGATAATGGCACCTCCTACTTGCGAAAAAAAAACTCATGATTTGAAACTTTGAAGACTAATATTAATATTGTCAAAAAAAAAAAGAAGAAGAAGAAGACTAATATTAAGATTGCGTCTCCATCAATGTTTACGTCTATCCAACCGACATGACAATAAGTCTCATAAGCATCTATGAAAACCAATAATTTCATAACAATGAGGTAATAATACCTGAAAAAAGGAGGTGTTTATGGTGAATTTTTGCTTTTAGTATAACTAGAAATTACTCCGCGCAATGCTGCGGAACAAAAATAAAATTATGTATGGTTAAATAAAATTGATAACCATCAAGTTTTTAATATAAACTTTTATAACTTAATAATCATAACTTTAGGTAATATCAAATTTGAAAATAAAAATAAACTTTTCAAATATGATGGTGAATTGTTATAGAAAATGAATCTTCTTAGTTGTGGTTTCTTAGTTATGTTATGATCACCTCATAAAACATTAAAAAAAAAAAATAGCAAACAATCGTAAATCTTCACCGTGACGAGATAAGACTCCTGTAATGTTAAGAGTTAGCCACATATGTACAGTTCAATCCAAAATCCAAATTGTATATCCAACACATAACTACAATATTCTATAGTTTGACTTATATGAGATTGAAAAATGGGAGGATGACAAAATATATTAAGTGTTGGATTCCGATTCGTTAATGGTTGATGGTGAATAGATGATCACTGACGACTGATAGCATATGAATCAATGTAAGGTGAAACTGTGATTAATTATGTGATTATGAGCTTCATCTATATCATGATTCTAGCAAGAAAAAAAATAAAACAACAATCTATTTAGAAAACATAAGATAAAAATTGTTCATATTTATCACTATTAAAAAATCTTTCAATTGGAGATAGAAGACTCAACAAAGTCTTAGAAAAAATTATTGAAAAACTTAAAAAATCACATGAAAATGGTGTAGGAGTTTTAGGAGATTTCATCATCATGGTATAGTAACTCCTCGTGGACAAATAGTCTATCACTCTTAACAACAATTAAAGAGAGATGACTCAACATGTGGAAAAGCCTTTAAAAAGGTACACATGATAGTAGTGTAGAATTTTTTTAGGAGATTTTCCACCCTCTTTATGCAATAGTAACTTCCATTTCTACTTTTATATTCTTAATAATAATAATTTGTGTGTTTGGCAAAGAAGGTACGCAATAAATGTAAATAAGCAACATTTTTCAAGCTAACGTGCAAGTTTGTTTTTTTTTGCTTGAAGTAATATTTTGCTTTGCAACTTTTCCCGCAATGAAATGGCAAGGGGTTGCCTAAGTTAACACTACCAAATAATTCATGTAAATGAATATGGCTAGTTATATATTACCAATGGACTAATATACTGATTTAACCAAATTATTACGAATATGTCAAGTCTAGCCACTACTATTTAATAACCCAAATCAATCAACGGAGTGATTTTCGTTTATTTTGTCGTCACCACATAAATAATAAAATTGTAATATAAAATTAAAGTAAAAACAATTTATGTGCCAGCTGACGCGACATCTATTTGACCGGTAAAATGAGTGTCACGTCAGCTCCATTACCATTGTCACAAGTCAATGAAATCCCAAACTCAATTGTACATGAGTTTTCTCGACAATGAGTATATAGAGCAGAAAAAACAACAAAAACTCTAACGAGAAAACAATTAGTTCATATTTTTGTGTATGAACTAATGGTTGTCGGTGCATGTTTTCTTTATACTTTCATTATATTATTGTGTATGAAGACTTTATACCTAACTATTAATCTAATATCACTTGGGGGTCGTTTGGTTGCAGTGATATTGATATTGATAACTGCAGATATCATGATATTCAGGATATCATCGTTTTTTCTGTCCTGAATATCATGATATCTGGGGCCAAAAGTGATATCAATATCACTCAACAGATATTCATGTGGGGAGGTGAATATCTTCAGAGTGATATTGATATCACAGTTTTTGGACAATTCTATCCTCACCCAACCTTCACAATTATAATGTCATAAACCCCATTACCCCCAATTTATTTTTTCTCATTTTATATTATCTCGTGTTTATGTATTTTTACTAATATCAATGTAATAACATATCAATATATCTCTAATATCAATATATCTCTAATATCAATATATCTCTAATATCAATATATCTCTAATATCAATATATCTACATTCATCCAACCAAACGACCCCTTAGTTGAAATCTACTTCTACTAATATATATATGCATTTATAAAAGCACCCCCCATTTATTCCTTCTCTCCTTAAGTGTAGGGATTCAACCAATCATTTTTTTTCCTTTTTCTTTATTCATTTACCATTTTTAAATAATTAATTTTCTTCACATGTAAAAAACTACCCACATTTTAGAATCCATTTATCAACTTTTATTTTACTTTTTAACTATAATATTATTACTTTATGTCTTTATTTTACTATTTTTGTGTAAAATGATTTGTAATAAATATTTGTAATTTTAAAAATAATAGTGTAATTTTTACCCCTTTTAAATAATAAAATTAGAATATCATAGTAATTTGTTATATTAATTATATATATTTAATTTTTTTTGTCCATTCTCTCCTTTTTTATTTATTAGTTATTTTTTAAAAGTTAAATGGGCCATACATAAAATTTTATTATCATATTTAATCCCTTCGTGATCACCATCTTTATTTATGGATCCTAAGATCATCATTTTAAAATTAAAATTAAAGTATGAGCAGTTTTCACTTTCTTGCTCTTCTTGGACTCAATGAGTTTGGCATTGTGCTTGGAGTTTATAATTTTTTAAGCTAACATCTATGGTAGATTATATTGTGAGTCCTTCACGATAATTATTGTCCGAGTCTTGCATTGTCAATTATTTACTATTTACGGTAGTATATATTTATGAAAAAAGTAGTGGAGTTAGTGGCTCCTGGTCGTTGAATTATGGCTCAACATGCCTTAATAATAGATATTTTTACTTTATTAAGTAGCATTTAAACTCAATAAAACTAATGAACCAACATTAATTTTTGTAAAATGACAAAATTATATAACTGAAAGTATGAAACATGTTCATAAAGTATGTAAAAATGAGATGTACGTATTACGAATCTATAATTTTTCCTCATATCATATTATGTTACTCAAGGACGTACTAATGTTCCTATCATTACAATAGTGTACATTGGTTTAGTTTTTACAATGGTTCTGTTGGTTTGAGTCCGAAAATTTGATATTCCTTTTCTGTCTGTTGTATTACAGTTTTCACGGAGGTCGGTTGTACAGTTTGTACGCGATTTGTACAAATCGTATACACTTCATAAGTGAATGCACACTCTGTAGCGATATATATTCAATATTTTTTCGTACAGTCTATATGTTACATACATGTTGTATTTTATGATTACACTTTGTTTTTATTTTTGTTCAAGTACAACTATACACACTTTGTACGAGAGTTGTACACTTTATATTTATTTTTGTACAGTAGGGTTGTAAACAAATCATATAGAGTGTATATACTCTATATGAAATCTGTACACTATGTATGAGAATCGTACAATCTATGTATAATGTACACTCTTGATGGAATTCGTACAGATTGTATTGCCGAAATAATTAAGTGTGTCATCATCAGCGGAGCCGCCATGTAGATACGAAGTCCCAAAAATTTAAATCTATGTCCAACCAACTTTTACTTCGATCGAAAAATTAATTGGCTAAAAAAAGTTCTCAGTCATACGAGTTGGAGAAGAAGGAAGGAACAAGTAAGAGATGAGGACCGTAAATTAAGTGAATGTCTGAGATTATTGCTGGTTTGGAGACAACACGTAAAACGTGAACTCCAGAACCGGACTCAGTTGACACGTCAGCTTTTTGAGGATTTTAGAGCTTATTTTGGATAAAAATCGGTTCTGACAAACAAAATTTTTTGATTCTTTTCTCACGAACAAGGATCGAACTCTCAACCTCATGGTTAAGAGACAAAGTGAACAACCAACAATGTCATACCTAATGATTGGAGTAGTTTACTATTTAATCAAAGAAAAGTTGCAGTGTTTTCAACGTAACAACAAGAAAGCATAACTATAATGCTTTTGTTTATTATATCCCAACAATTGATAACAAATTTATAATTTTTTACCAACATATGAATTAAATGATTATATATTAAAAAGTAGAAATAAAAAGTAGAAAAAATTATATCTTAAAAAGTAGAAATAAAAAGTAGAAATAAAAAGTAGAAAAAATTCAACCACACTTCTAAGTAATCTAAATAAAAATTATTTTCCGGTAAACTATTAACACAAAAAATCGGCCAATGGGCCGCTGATAATCTAGTATATATAACTAGCCAATATAATAACGAATAAAAGAAAAATGAGCAAAAAAAACAATACTTAATGAAGCATCCGATGATTGAAAGCACATTAGGATTTTATCAATGATCAAAACAAAACAAAACATATTGTCCACCATGCTGGGTTGGTTATCTAAATAGTCACTGAACTTTGGCCAAATAATTCGGAAGTCACTAAACAAAAAAATTGCTATTGACATTATCATACTTTCACTCATTATCCAGAAGGTCACTGTTAGCTACGGACATCCATTATTCCATCCATCCGCCTACGTGGACTTGCCAACTCCACTGCCACGTCATTTAAGTATGCCACATCATTCCTAAGATGCCCAATCATCTAACCAAAATACCTAACCCAACCCCACCCAAACCGATCCCTTCTCTTTCCTCCTCCTCCCTCCTCCATGAACCACCCACAAATCAGAACCCACAAACTCAGATCTGACAAAAATAAATCGGGTCTTCAGTTCTCTCACAACTCTTTTTTTTTTTGTTAAGAATATGACTGATTTGTTATAAATCATCAGAGAGAGATCATTACAGGGGAAAAGTGCAGCAAAGCCAAAATCCACCTCCAAAAGCCAATACAGCAGAACCCCAAAACAAAACCTAAGGACCCAACTTATCTGGTATGAACTCACCCAGAAACACCATTTGGAAGACCTTAGATCAAAAAGACAGCAACCTACATCCCAATCCTCATCCCGTTTCAGGTCACATAGCATCCCAGAACACTCTGTAACCAGCTGGGTTCAAGCATTAAATCCCTTGCTTTTCTAGCAACCAAATCTGCTACTGCTACATGTTCACGCTTTCTGTGGACGATCGTAATCTCTGGAGAAGCCCTTAGCACGTTCTTTATCTCTGCGACAATAGACGAGCACTCCCACGGGCCCTCCACCTCATCGCTTTGACACGCCTGCGCAACCTGTAAACAGTCCGTCCACACCTCTGCACTTCCGCCTTTTCTCGCAGCCAGCCTACACGCAATTAGAACCGCATAAGCCTCTGCCGCTACTGATTCTCTACACAAAACCTGGCAAGCCACTCCGTCAATCACACGATCTTCGGGGTTCACGACAATGACCCCAATTCCTGCCTTCCGGGTCTCTTTTTTAAAAGAGCCATCACACAGAAACCTCGTCTCGAAGTTTCTCGGCATTTGATCCGTTGATTGATGCAGTATCTCGTTCCTGCCTTGCTCCGACTCAATTTCCTCCTCAGGCTGATGCTGCTCCCTCATTACTTGGTATCCATTTAGCTCCATATTCAGCTTTTCCACCATACTCTGAGCGTTGGACCCTGTCCTTCAAAGCACCATTCATTCCTCGCCTTCCAGACTACCCAGCAGCTTAAGGCTGCTGTAATGCAGGCTCCCTCTTGGCCTGACTTGGCCAGGTTAACAAACCATTCAACCATCGATTGTTGTGGAGTCGGAATGGCAATTAACGGGTTAATCTCCATCCAAATATCCCTTGTTTTGGCACAGTCAAACAGCACATGGAACATTGATTCCTCATCCTCATTGCAGCACTGACAGCTAGGGTTAGGAGCGCACCGTCTCTTCATTAAGTTCACCCTAGTTGGCAAAAGATTAGCACAAACCCTCCATATGAAAAACTTAACCTTAGGGGGAAGAGTCAGCTGCCATATCCACCTCCATTCTCCCTGAGACCTGTTGTTAGCATCATTTTGCCTCCCACGATTTCCATGTTTCAGCAGCCTGTAGCAAGATTTTATAGAAAAAACCCCTTTCGAGTCAAAATGCCATATCCATTTGTCCTTTGCATTCCTTGGTCCAATTGGTATCATCAGAATCTCCCTGACCACCTGTTCCGGGAATATCATTCTTAGCTTGTGTACATCCCACTGATTACTTCCTTGGACAATACAATCTGCAATTCTGCAGTTATGTTCCGGAAAGGGGTGACACCTGAAATCTTCTGTTCCTGGCAGCCACGCTTCATCGAGCATCGTGTCACAACCGTTCCCTAAGTTTTTCCTCAGCCCTTTAAGTAGCGCCGCTTTTCCCTTTAGAATACTCCCCCATATCCATGACGGTCTATGGTGTCCCGGTGCTGTAACGAACTCAGTCTGGGGAAAATAAAGAGCTTTCAATACCCTCACCCACAAAGACTCCGGATTTTGGATTATCCTCCAACTCAACTTCGCAAGGTGAGCTAGATTAAATTCCTTAAAACTCCGAAATCCCAAGCCTCCCATCCGCTTTTCTGTTGTCAATCTTTCACTAGAGCACCAATGTATAGCTCTTCGGTTAATGTCGCCTGACCACCAAAATCTCGCCACTAAAGAGTCCATCTTGCTAAGTATCTTATCAGGTAACATGAAGCATGAGAAGACATAAGATGGGGTGGCTTGGAGGACAGCCTTTGCAAGAGTTTCCTTCCCTTCCTGAGACAACATCAGACTCCGCCAGTTACTCGCTTTGGTAGTCATCCTGTCTATGAGAAAATGAAACGTTTCTGCCTTGGACCTCCCCCATTCCGCCGGAAGTCCCAAATACTTCCCAAAATTCACATCACCTGAAACTCCCAAGATGCAGGTGACATCTCTGCTGACCTCCGACGGGGTGTTCTTTGAGACAAAGATCGCTGATTTTTCTTCGTTAACTTGCTGTCCTGAGATTGCTGAATACCGAGCTAGGACCCTTTTGATATATATTGCCTCCTCCACATTTGCCCTCCCAAAGACGATCGTATCGTCTGCAAATAGCACATGTGTCAACACTGGGCACCTCAGGTTGAGTTTGATTCCACATAGCCTGCCTTCCCTCACCTCCTCATGAATCAAAAAAGTTAGTGCATTTGTAATCATGATAAAGAGAAAGGGGATAGGGGGTCGCCCTGTCTCACTCCTCTCGACGGAGAAAAAAATCTCGTTGCCGCCCCATTGATCATGACTGCAAACTTCACCGAGCATACAATCTCTCTGACCCATCCAACCCATCGCTCACAGAATCCCATCTTCTCAAGCATAACGAACAAGAACTGCCATGAGACTCTGTCGTAGGCCTTCATCATATCAACTTTGAGTATGAAATCGAACACCTTCCCTTTTCTTCGATTTTTCAGCTTATGTATCACTTCGTGGACAAGGATAATACTGTCCTGAATTGACCGACTCCCTGTAAACGCTGCCTGAAGCTCAGAGATCATATTGGGCAGAACGGGTTTGAGCCTTGTAGACATAATCTTTGAGATTACTTTAGCTCTGATGTTTGCAACACTAATGGGGCGGTATTGCGAAATCATTTCAGGAGCTTGCACTTTAGGGATTAATGCGATGTGGGTCAGATTCCAATCACGGGGAAAGGTGGAGGTTTCAAAGAAACCCTGAATTTCTCTAATTAAATCGCCTTTGACAAGATTCCAATGTTTTTGGAAGAAGCTCCCCGAGAATCCATCTGGGCGCGGAGATTTGTGCGGTCCCATTTGAAACACTGCCTGTTTGATTTCCCATTCTTCGACCGGTCGAGATAGCCTCCTGTTGATCCCATCACTCACTACGCATGGCATCTCTTTCATAATAGCAAAGTCTGTAACTTCCTTAGGTGCTGCAAACAAATCTTGATAGAACTGTGTGATGTGATTTCTAATATCCCTTTGTTCATCTATCCAAACGTCTCCTTCAAGTTTCATCCTATCAATGGTGTTGCGCCTTCTTCTTTGGATTGTCGATAGATGAAAGAATCGGGTGTTTCTATCGCCAAACCGAGCCCACTCTAGATTCGCTCTATTGGCCCAATATTCCTCTTCCACCTTCCATCTTCGTACCAGCTCCCTCTGTTTAAAGTCCATTTGTTCGTACACTGCAGCCGTATATGGAAGGTTGGTGAGATGCTCCAGATCCCTTTTGAGGTCTTCAATTATCACTTGATTAGCTCCAACTACATTTTTCTTCCAATTCCTCAAATTTCCAGCACAACTATTCAGGTTTACCCCTGTGTTACTCCCTCTCACCCAAGCTGACTGTATCACCTCCTCGTACCCCTCCAAGCTTTGCCAGCCAGTTTCACATACGAATCTTCTTTTACCAAATCTCCCTCTATCATTTTCTGTTTGAAGCACCAAGGGGCTATGATCTGACTGTAGCCTTAACTCGTGAATAATTCTGGTTTTAGGGAAACGTACACTCCATCCTCCATTACACATACCCTTATCTAAACGTTGCTTAATCACATTCCCTTGTCGGTTGTTGTTGCACCACGTGAACGGATCTCCCGAGCATTCAATATCGAGAACCTCCCATTCCATAGTCGCCTCATTAAATTGCTGCATCCTTCTTAACGCGGTCGGGATTCTACCTTGCTTTTCCTCTCGATTTCTAATGGAATTAAAATCCCCTATCAAGCACCAAGGGACCTCCGGGGGACGCTTGAAGCTCGTAATCTCATCCCAGACCCTCTCTCTGTCTTGTAGAACAGGCGCCCCATAAACGAAGGTGATAAAGCTACCTCCCCCATCATTCCATTTGACGTCAATAAAGTTTGGAGTGTTACAGATGATCTCTAGGTTCGTATCCTCTGTCCACCAAAGAGCAAGACCTCCTCCTCTTCCCTCCGGTTCAACGTAAGTACCCATCTTGAACTTTTGCCTCTTCCTTAATCTCTCAATGGTTTTTCTTTTCTGTTTTGTTTCCATTAGAAAAACCATAGAGGGACAGTGCTTGCGGATCAAATCCTGCAAGTGTCGAATTGTAGAGGTCTTGCTCTTTGGTGGACAGAGGATACGAACCTAGAGATCATCCGTAACACTCCAAACTTTATTTACGTCAAATGGAATGATGGGGGAGGTAGCTTTATCACCTTCGTTTATGGGGCGCCTGTTCTACAAGACAGGGAGAGGGTCTGGGATGAGATTACTAGCTTCAAGCGTCCCCCGGAGGTCCCTTGGTGCTTGATAGGGGATTTTAATTCCATTCACAACTCAGACCACATTTTCGTCCTTCCTTTGATTACCTCTCAGAAGCAGCATCGCTGTCGATGGTGCCTCCGCTGGAAGCCATACGCTGATTCGATCTTAGGGTTTTCCAGATTTCCATGTCGTCTCCTGCGTCTTTACGACTTCCTTTGCCAATTGGTGATTTGTGTTGGTGACGTTATTAACATAGCATATCGTCAGATGATTAGCAATAAATTTAGGATTAAGTCAAAGTAAGGTAAACTCAACGATGCTTAAGAGTCACTAATCATGGGGAATTTGTAACACTAATTAAGCTAATGAAATTGATTTTTAATTAATTTAATTAAGCTCTCTGTTTCATGCTCTGTTTCTTATTAAAAAAAACAGAGACCCAGTCTTCTGATCTTCAGATGCAAAATATGGCGAGTGAATGTGAACTCTGCGATTCGCCGGCGAAGATCTACTGTGAGTCGAACCAGGCGAGCTTATGCTGGGACTGTGACGCCAAAGTCCACAACGCCAACTTCCTCGTCGAGAAGCATCTGAGGATCCTACTCTGCCGCCTCTGCCAGTCTCCGACTCCGTGGACTGGGTCCGGGTCACAGCTCGCCTCGACTCTGTCGGTTTGTGAAACATGCGTTGGGAATAGCGCCGCCGATGAGAGCGAGGAAGGAGAAGGAGGTAGAAGGTGGGTGGAGGAGGAGTTTGTTCTCTGATTTTTTTTTGTCAGATCTGAGTTTGTGGGTTATGGATTCGTGGGTGGGTTCCATGGAGGTGGGAGATTTAACTAAGATCTGATCTGAGATTTTCCTTTTTTTTCCAGATCTGATGAGTAGGATCCATGGTGGAGGAAGGATGATGGGTAGGTTCCATGGAGGAGGAGGAGGAGGAGGAGGAAGAAGAAGGGATTGGTTTGAGTGAGGAGTTGGGTGGGATTAATTGGTTTGGGTAGGATGATATTGGGTTGGGTGGGCTATTTAATTTGACGTGGCATAAATAAATGAGGTGGCGGATGAGTTAGCGAGTCCACATCAGCGGATGGACGGAATAATGGATGTTCGTAGCTAACAGTGACCATTTGGATAATGGGTCCAAGTTTGGTGATGTTAATAGCAATTTTTTTTGTTTAGTGACTTCGGGGTTATTTGGGCAAAGTTCAGTGACTATTTAAGTAACCAACCCCCACCATGCTTCGTCATATTACCGATGGATCGCATCCGCTTGCCAAAGGATCTATTACTATTAGGACACCCCTTAGTGTCCTCATATTAAGACACCTCTTAGAACCGTAGGATTAGAAGGTAGATCTAATGGCCTAAATTAATCTGGACAAAATAGTAATTTAAAAATCATATATATACTAAATCATATTAGGGTTTCACAAACCCTAATTCTATTTTACACCAGCTTCTATTTTTCACAAACCCTAAATTAATATCACCGCCGCCTCGCCGCATCAGATCTACCGCTGCCGCCTCGCCGCATCAGATCTACCGCCGCCGCCTCATCGCATCAGATCTACCGCCGCCGCCTCATCGCATCAGATCTACCGCCGCCGCCTCACCGCTAGCCTCGCCCCGCCCCGCCCCACCAGCCTCGCCGCATCAGATCTACCGCCGTCGCCTCACCGCTAGCCTCGCCCCGCCGCCACACCATCCGGCGGAACCAAGGCGCAGCCATCGGGGGTTGGTTACCTAAATCATCACTGAACTATGACCAAATAACATGCCAGTCACTGAACTTAGAAAACTTACCTACCAATCACTGAACTTCGGGCCATTATCCTAATAGTCACTACCATCTACGGACATCCAAAATTCCATCCATCCGCTTACGTGGAGCTGCCACCTAGAGCCCCATGTCATCTAAAATCCACATAAGCTACACTAAACCCAAAACCAATCCTAAACCCAAAACCAATTACCCATCTACAACCAAACCTAACGACCCAATTCATCGGGGCTGCTGGATCCGGCGATCGGACCTTGGACTTCCGACACGGTTCACCACCGACCTCATCTGTAACTTCACCGGCTCCACTCCAGATCTCGGACTCTTCTCCCTCAGAGATTTCGGTGAATGATTCAGATCTCTCAACAACACCCTTATTTCGTCGAATCCTCTTTTGCATCTCCGGCCGTCTCATCATCAGATCGAAGTCTTCCGGCAACAGATCCTCGATTACGACGCTATCGCCGTTGTTATCGTTGCTGTCGAAACTTCCTTCTGGATTGACGCTCAGCCAGTAGTCACTGAACCACGATGAGCTCTTCACCAGATCCCACCACTCCGATAAGTTCCAGTTCCGAACTAGTCAGCTAGTAGAATTAAACTCTTTGAAAAGATTTGAAAACAGAAAGCAAGTTTGCAGATTTGAAGAATGTTCATGTGTTCCCATCAGCATAGACGAAAATATACATTAGCATACGTTTTAGATTTTATTCAATTCATCAATGGGAACAAAAAAAATCAAAATACAGATGGGCAAAAGCTTGGATTGAAGGGATAAGCCAGAGATCCATGGGCAAAAGAATCCATCTCAGAGAAACACAGGATGGCCCCTTATTATTAATATCAATTTCTTTTTCTCCGCTGCCGCAACGGCCCCGACTTTGGGCATTTGAACAAGTGAATCGTCGAGGAAAGAGCTTATCTCATCGCTCCAGGGCTGCACATTGTTGGCAGGGCAAGGAGCCTTGAAAGGAGTTTTGAGCCACGCGTCCAAGATCTCGATGGTGGAGTCCGGCAGAGTCGAGATCCCCGAGACGGAGAGGACGTTGGAGTTGTTGATCGATTAGGCGTTGACGGCGTCGCTTGGGGAGAGACACGTGACGGTAACTACGCTGGGGAACTTGTTGGCGAAGATGGAAACCCCGGCGCCGGTGCCGCAGGCCACGAGTTCGCGTACCTGGGCGATGGATTGAAGGGAGATGATGATCTGCCGCTGTTTGCGGAGGAGACGAGGCGGCCAACCACGGCGGCGATGGAGTAGGAGGTGGTCTTCGACTGGGATGTTGAGAGACTTGAGATGGGCCAAAATCGTCGGCGCCCGCTATGACTTTGAGTGGGACGGAAACAGTCGTGGCGGCGGCGGATTGATCTGCCATGAGTGGCTTTGGCGAAGAATCGATTGTGGTTGCAAAGGTCAGGAACAAATAAAGTTAGAGCTGGAAGCGTCCAGATTCATGGAATCTAACCAGCTGATTATTGGTTAATTATAATATCGTGATTTTGACTCAAACCGGTTTTGAACCTCATTTTCTGAGGTGGCAGCTTTAAATGACATGACAATTGACTTGTCATCGCCACATAGGCAAACTAACGGAATTTTGGATGTCCGTAGACGGTAATGACTGCTAGGATAATGGGCCGAAGTTCAGTGATTGCTAGGTAATTTTTCTGAGTTCAGTGACTGATGGGTTATTTGGTCATAGTTCAGTGATGATTTAGGTAACCAACCCCAGCCACCGGCGGCGGCTGGTTTAGAAGTCGGGGCGGCGGCGTTGTTTCCACGGGTTCCAAGAGAGTCGGAGCGGCGGCGATGGTGGTCGGACGTTCAACGGTGAACACTTCATCGGAGAAGACAAAAAACCTGGTTGAAGTTTCTTGAAAGTTCAGTGACTGTTCTGTCATTTTTAGAAAGATAAGTTACCCAACTGTTATTTCAGTAAATCTGTGGTGTGTTTGGGAGTTTGGCTTTTAAGGGTTCGTTTGGTAGGTCAGTGAGGAACCTTCGATTGGTGATTCAAAGTTTCGGCCATAACTCCCTCGTTAGAGCTCCGATCGACGAACCATCAGGACCGGTGGAATCAGGACGACGAGACGGATGTTTCTAGGCATTCAAAGTTGTTTTTGTCGATTTCCAGAAACAAAATCTCACTTGGACAAAGTTTATGGATCATTCTGTTAGTTTCAAAAGTTAAGTGACACTTGGGTTGGTTCTATAACTTAAGTCGTGGTTCTGTAATTCCTATGAAAAATGCTTAATTTCTAGGGTTTTCTTTGGAGTTCTTGTTTGAATTGAAATGAAATCGGTATGGTTGTTATTTGATATTATGGAACAGATATTGTTCCGTATAGTTAGTTATGAATATATATTGTTTCGTATAGTTATTTATGGAACATATATTGTTCCTTATAGTTACTTATGGAACATATATTGTTCCGTATATTTTGTTCCATTTTTCAAAAGCGATTTTCAACACGTTCCATTAATTTTAAAATGGATCACTGTTCCGAAACAATAAAAGAGGAACTGTTCCGAAATGATAAAAGAGGAATTGATTCGAAACAATTTCCACAAAAAAGTGTTAGAGAACTAATCTCAAATAAAAACAACCGACGATACACAACAAAAACGGCCGAGCATAGAGAAGAAGATGAAGAAGTAATTAAAAAAAAGGATAATTAATTTAATCATAAATTAAACGAAGCAAAAAAAGGAGCAGAAAAGGAATAAAAAATTAGCAATGTAACTGCAAATCCGAAAATTAATAAACAATAATTAAAATCTGTAATAAATAAAACATTGAAATTACCCTTATGTCCAATTAATATTGGCCTTCAGATCTGTAAGATTAAATCCTACGGCTCTAAGAGGTGTCCTCATATGAGGACACTTTGGGGTGTCCTAATGGTAGCTTTTGCCGCTTGCCAATACCCGTGATAAATCAAACAATAATCCTGATCGTACATCAAAGTCATTCAATTTGACTTTTCATCGATGTCACCGAAATTCTGCCGCTAGATTTCCATCGACGTCGCCGGAATTTCTCCGCCACCGGAATTTCTTTGCCGCCGGATTTTGGTCACCTCCGCCAAACTTTTGCCGCCATATTTCTATTGTCGTAATTTCACAAATGTCGTCGAACTTCCGCCGCCAAAATTTCCATCAACGTCATGTGAATTTTGCCGCCAAATGTCCATCGATGTCGCAAGACTTTCTCCGCCGCCCTATTTTCATCACCACCGCCAAACTTTCACTGCCGGATTTTCGTCGTTAGACTTTCGCAAATGTCACCGAACTTCCGCCGCCAGATTTCTGTCGACGTACACTACAACACAAAATACTAGATTAGTCACGGTTTTTTTTGCCATTAGTCACGGTTTTTACCGTGACAAAATAAATTAGTCACGGTTCTGAAAACCGTGACTAAATCGATCATTTATTGTCACAGTTTCATAAAGAAACCGTGACTAAATTATTTTGTCACGGTTCCTTTAGAAACCGTGACTAATATTTGTCACGGTTCCTTTAGAAACCGTGACAAATATTAGTCACGGTTTCTTTATGAAACCGTGACAAAAATTCTAGTGACCAAATTGTGAGCTCAAAATTTCTAGTGACTGAATTTATAATTTTCGTGAATTATTGTATCAAACCACCCAACTCATTCCATTATGCAATTTAATCCATAAACTTATAAGGTTAACAAAAGTTCCCAATTTTATTCTTTCCGTTATACAAATCAGTCACTACATTTTTCTAGTTATGCAACTTGGTCCAAACATTTCATCAATTAACAAAACAATCTTTCGTTCTTAGTGTCTTGTCTTCTCCGGAGACTTTGTCGTCGCCGGCGAGTCTCGACCGCCGCCACCGCTGGTTTCAGATCCGGTGATGTAACGAAAGATGGAAACAGCAGGGAGACGATGAGGGCTGGGTCTAATTTGCCTCCTCTGATTTCAGATCTGGTTTCAGATTTGCTAAAGACGATGAGGAGACGGTGAGGGCTGGGTCGCCGCCGTTGCAGATATTATCGCCGGTCAATACGAGTCGCCGCCGCCGTTGACGGTCAATACGGGTCGCCGCCGTTGCAGATATCGTCTGAGCTTTCGGCGGTGACGAAGAGAAGGGATGAGGAAATGAAGATGAAGCGGAGGGATGAGGAAATGAAGATGAAGCGGAGGGATGAGGAAATGAAGATGAAGAGAAGGGTCTGTGACGGAAGAGGGAAAAGCAAGAAGAAGAAGTCGAAAGTTGAAGAAGAGAAGTAGCGTCGGAGGCAGAAGGCAGGGAGAAGAAAGAGAAGAAGAGAAGAGGGGAAAAAAGAAAGAGGACCAGGGGAAAAAAGAAAGGCAGGGATTAGTCCCGACTAATTTAGTCACGGTTCCTTATAAAACCGTGACTAATTTAGTCACGGTTCCCAAAACCGTGACTAAATTAGTCACGGTTTCATGTAAAATCGTGACTAAAAAACCGTGACAAATACCCCTTTTTCTTGTAGTGGTAACCGGACTTTTGCTGTTGGAATTTTGTCACTACCGCCAAACTTTTGTCGCATATTTTTGTTGCCAGACTTCCGCAGATGACGCCAAAATATCACCGATGAATTTTCATTGATGTCGCTGGAATTCCGACGCCAAATTTCCATTGATGTCGCCGGACTTTCTCTGCTGCCATATTTTCGTCACCACCACCAAACTTTCCATGTCCAATTTTCGTCGTCAGACTTTCGCAAATGTCGCCAAACTTCTACCGTCGAATTTCCATCGATGTCGCCAGAATTTCACCGCCGGATTTCCATCGATGTCGCCAAAATTTCTTCGCCGCTAGATTTCCATCGACGTCGCTAGAAATTTTAGTGATAGAACTCTAAACTCTAATTGGTGGAATTCAACATCAAAATTTTGGCGGTAGAATCTCAAATCTTTAAAAAAAAAATTTGGCGGTATAATCTTGAGTATTATGTCAGTAAAATTTATGGCAACATTTTTTTTTATTGAATTTTTACCGGCAAAAAGTTTGTTGGTGAAAATCTAACGAAAATAATATGTGATTTTGATTAGAGTCACTAAAATTGTTGTTCATCATGATTCATGTTGATATGAAATTATAAATCATGATGATGTGTTGGATTATTCTAATAGTGTAAATGGATTACTTGAATCCGGTCCAAATTCAACTTTATTTGAATTCAAAATCCATATCCGATCCGATCCAATCCAAATAAAATGCTATCCATTTAGTGTTGATCCATATTCAATTCATTTAAATATGGATCGAGTTGGATATGGATAAAATAATTCGCGGATGGGTAATCACCACCCCTAGTTAAGGTGCATAATTTGAATTCGCAAGTACTTTTCCAGAATAGGTACTTGGTTTATTAAATTTAGATACCAAATTTTTCATAGTAGGTATCTGATTTTAATTTACAAAATACCAACTTTCATAATAGGTACTTAATTTATTAATTTTAGGTATCAATTTTAGTGTTGTTGTGATGACAATAACACCATAGAAATTACCATCATTTAGATTTATCATTTTTGAAAACGTAAAAGAAAGAAGGAAACAAACTGATAAGTTATTTTAATATTGTTCACGGACAAAAATGTCATAGCTGTAAAATGGCGGATCCCCTTGCAATTATAAATTTAGAAAAGAGTCGTCCAATATCATAAAACATTATTCTCTCTCTCTCTCGATCGTGTCTCCCGTGATCAATCGATCTACACATATGGCTCATCCAAGTCATCACACATCTTGGCGGCCGTCGGCGGCGATGGCAGTGATGCTGCTAGTTGATATCTTCACCGTCTTTGTCTCCGCCGGCGGGAGAGATATAGTTTCGCTGAGGAGGAACCTTATTGCCAATGGAGTGGGGATTACACCTCCCATGGGGTACGTATGGTTTGTTGGTTGGTTACCCTTTTAAGTTTTTACTTTTTACTTTTTACTAGTGAGGAAGTATGATTCTACTAGACTCTGGATCCGATTCCGATACATAAAATATAATCAACTGAATACATTTTCGTACGAAAAAATACATATATTTAAGCGATGGGTCGGTGGGTCGGTTAGGGATCGGAGCGGTTAACTATTTTTAGCAAGTTGGTCAATAGTTAAAATGCGGTTAACCGCCGACTTTGACAGAAACAATAATGAAATAATGAGTTCTAAATGCAAGTGCTTATTTAATTACATGGTATATAATTTATGATATTATTCGATTTATAAAGAATTCTAAGGTTAAAAATATGTTAACTCAGTCAAATTCAATCATAAATTAGTCAAAATTTGTTAATCAGTCAAAACATGACAAATTATTTTGGTAAAAAATGTCGGTTAAATCACGTGTTAAAAAATGAACGGTTAATATTTTATCGACCTAATTTTGGTCAATTTTTTACCAATATCTTTTCGTTCGGTCATCGGTCAAAGCTTTTTAGAAGTAACCTATTTTGATAGTTTAATGACCAAATTAACCGACTTCCGTAGTAGGTATAAATTAATAATACCCATAAATATTAATTTGATTGGGTTGAACCCCAAATTGTATGACGATCTAGTAGTGTCTGTCATTATCAGATGTTAATAATGTATGTGTAGTAATCTAATTAATTAATTAAAATGGGATGCGGATCAGATGGAATAGTTGGAACCATTTCCAATGTAACATATCCGAGAAGACAATTAAGGAGACAGGTAATTAATTAATTCACTCCATCCAAATTAGATTAAATTCAAGCAAGTAATTAATTTCAAAAGCCTAATCATATGTACTTGATACAGCTGATGCCATGGTTTCGTCTGGACTCTCAGCATTGGGGTATCACTACATCAACATAGATGATTGTTGGGCTGAACTCAACAGAGATTCTCAGGTTAATACCGAGTTTTGTGGTCAAAATTACGTAATAATATATCATCGATGACACATTGTTCATAATTATTCAATAATAGACAATGATGACACGTGGGTGGCGAGGTGCTGGCTGGGTAGCGCCTCGCCACCCAGCCTCCCTAATTAGGCTCCCTGATTAACATGTATTAGGGAGGTTGGGTGGCGAGGCGCTACTGCCTCGCCATCCACGTGTTAGTCCCATTGCCTATTTTTGGACTTTTGTACTGCAATGTGCTACCGACGATACATAATTACGTAATTTTGACTGCAAACCTACAAAATCCGGTTAATTAAGTATACTAATTTATTTTCTTTGGGATTCATATAGGGAAATATGGTATCTAAGAAGTCAACATTTCCATCCGGAATCAAGGCTCTGGCTGATTATGTGCATGCCAAAGGCCTCAAGCTTGGAATCTATTCTGATGCTGGGTTAGTGGGCCATTTCAGAATAGTTGACCATTAGTCAATTTTGATCACTAGTCTAATGGTTTCCCAACAGGTCTAAGACTTGCAGCAATCTGATGCCAGGTTCACTAGGCCACGAAGAACAAGATGCCAAGACTTTCGCTTCCTGGGTATACTGCATAATAGCTAGTTTTCCCATCAGATTTATCTTGCAGTTAGCTATACTTCTTCTGTACAATATATGTTGCAGGGAGTTGATTACTTGAAATATGACAATTGCAACGACGACGGGACGAGCCCGAAAATTAGGTATCCTGTAATGAGCAGAGCACTGCTGGATAGCGGACGCAAGATCTTCTTTTCCCTATGTGAATGGTATAGTTAAAGACTCTTCATTTTTACACATTTCTTTCTTCTTTTTTCGTAAGTAGGTTGCTGATGATGCTGTTTTATTAAGTACAGGGGAAGGGAAGATCCAGCAACATGGGCTGGAAGCATCGGGAACAGCTGGAGAACAACTGGGGACATCAGCGATAACTGGGACAGGTTAAAAATTGTTACAGATCGTCAAACAGTAAATTTACAAGGGTGAAATAGTAAAACTGTAAAAGCACTGCGTGTGTGTTTTCTTTGTATGTAGCATGACTACTTGTGCGGATCAAAACGACCAATGGGCACTTAACGCTGGACCGGGAGGCTGGAATGGTAATTTCACTGTTTGCTCCATCTAAATAGGGAAAATAGCATTTTGCTCCCTCCACTTTGCCAGCTTAACAAATAGCATTCTATACTATAAATTACTCTTTTTACTCCCTTCTACTTCGACTAATTTGAGGTTTTGGTCCTTCCGTTCCAATTTTTGTCTACGTAACGTTAACTGATCTGCATTCGGTATACCATATTAGCTCTAATATTCATGTATTAGCTTGCTAAGCGTTTTGTATTTGGGAATATAAATATTATAAAATCGACGAACAAAATGTGTGATTTTAAAATAATTCGTATTTCACCATACTCTTCATGATATCTCCCATATTTACCTCCCTGACCAACTCTTCATCTCCTATCTCCGATATCTCTCTTCGCCGGGTGCAAATGTGTACAGATTTAATGTTACGAAGATGAAATTTGAAAAGGAAGGACCCAAACAGTAAAGTAGTCAAAGTAGGAGGGGGTAAAAAGAGCGATTTATAGTATAGGAGGCTATATGTTAAATTGGAAAAGTAGAGGGATCAAAGTGCTATTTTCTCATTGAATTAATCACTCTGTTTCTGGCCTATATAATAACAGATCCGGACATGCTTGAAGTTGGGAACGGAGGCATGACCACCGAGGAATACCGATCGCATTTCAGCATATGGGCATTAGCCAAGGCAAATCTACAACATCACATCCTAAACAACAAGTCTGAATTTGGCTGAAACAAGTTATCTGATCGTTCTTGATTGTTTACAGGCACCTCTTCTTATTGGTTGTGAGGTTCGATCGATGAGTAACGAGACGTACGAGATTCTAAGCAATACGGAGGTGATTGCGGTGAACCAAGGTGATATATAAACCCAAATGCATTTGAATTCAGCTAGCTTTTATGTATAGTGATTGTCATGAATCGTTGCATCCCAATAACTCGATTTGTTGGGAGAGGGTTTTGAATGGATGCTATAGTGTTTACTAACAGTGATTAATGATCTTGATTGAGAGTTTATCAGATAATTTGGGAGTGCAAGGGAAGAAAGTGAAGAAAGACGGGGATTTGGAGGTGTGGGCTGGACCTCTGAGTCGCGATAGAGTTGCAGTAGTGATGTGGAACAGAGGCTCTTCGAAAGCCACCATTACGGTTCAATGGTCCGACCTCGAGCTCAACACTTCTGCCGTCGCTGATGTTCGAGATCTATGGGCGGTGAGTAACCTAACCATGATTCACATTGATCTTTCAAAGTTGCTGCCGATTTGACAGTCAGTTTCTTGCGACGTTATATGAATTAGGATTGATCGAGACTAAAACATTTCATTTTGGATAAACAGCACTCAACTATCCATTTGGTGAAAACGAGAATCTCAACTGATGTGGAGTCTCATGCTTGTAAAATGTTCGTCCTCACTCCAAAGGTAAATTTGCCCCGACAAACCACGAACCCCAATTTGGAACCCTAACTGCAAGGCAGTCCTTGAAAACTTGTATCAAATTACATCCTTCGCCGTTAAACTCTTTTATGTAACAAATTGTAATAAGTACACCCGTGCAAACATAAGTGAATGAAATACCTCACCGAAATGAATTTCACAGTAGTATGTTGATATCGCCATTGTTATCTTTGTTTTACACGACGACTCCTAAACTAATTTCGATTTGGACCAGTATCGATGTACGATATCCAATATCCAACGATATACTCGTAAACCACAATGGCATAACATTCCATCATTGTCATACACAAAACTCATCAATGTCGTATCAATTTTGACACAATGATTTCTCCTCGAAAGACTAATGAAATCACAGCGAACAAGGCTAAACAAGAAACATGAACTCTTGTGTTCATTCAATGATCTTCCCGCACAGACAAGAGAGCAATAACAGCGATCCATGCTCAGCATCATCATGCTCCAGTAACGCGGTGCTACACGAGGCGATGTTGCTGGGTGGCATCTGTGGAGCAATCTCATCTCCAACAAAAAGAGAGTTCATGCTTCCAGTAGCAACTGGTGGCGAGAAATCATTATAATAAAGTGCTACCAGTGGTGATCGGCTCACAGTACTGCTATTAGCAATGGCAGCTCTTCTCTCTTCTTCAAGCAAATGTCCAAGACAAGGAGGCTGGATCGTGCTATTGTTTGTGGTACTGTTGACTGCATCAGTGCTATGTCTGGAGCATAACGAGAAGATCATCCAAGGCTTTGGCTTGAATCTGTTGTTGTTGTGGTTGCTGTACCTGTGATGTTCTCTTAAACTGTCTGACCTTCCTCCTCTTCCCCTTATCGATCTTCTTGATAGTTCGAGAATGTTGGAGAAGCCGATTAAGCTCCCCAGTGTGATGCTCTTGTCATGGAAGAAGGACCCAGTTGACTGCAAAATGAAAGATGCAGACTTTAACTGGTAAACAGGAAAGAGGATTGCAGGGTTTTCTGAAAGCAGAAACACAGACTCTCACCTCTGTATCAAGAGCTGAAGAAGAATCAGTAGTGGAGCTTGGAGACCTGGTGAGCACAGTGGTTGTAGTGAAAGAGATTGATCCATTATTGAACTCTGGATTTCTCAGCAACCCAACTCTGGCATTCAAAGGCCTCAACCCCAATGGCCACCCTTCTTCTTCCTGCTGATGTTGAGCCATTAGATTGATGTAGTTGGAAGTGAGTTCAGAGATTATTGTTCATGGAAACAAACATGTTTCTCTTCTTCTTATAGTGCCATTCGTAGCTAGTAATCAGTAAGTTGGAAGATTGGAGAAAAAGGGAAACAATGATATAACAGTGAAGGTCCCTTGACTACAGAGGATGCTCCGCTTTCTTTTTTTCTACTTTTCCCCTCCTTTTACCCTGTAAAGTCTGGAGTTGTTTCTGTTCTATCTAAGGGATGAGATGAATTTAAGCACAGTGGAATCTGGAGCCTGAAAAAACTAAACAGATTATCTTATACAGCTAACTGCATAACTAGATCTCTACCAGGCAACATTTAGAGATGTTACAACCACCTATTGAGTCAATTAACAAGAGTTTACAAGTGAGGCTCTTTTCCACTTTTCAGAAGGGTATAGCTTTTACATCTGTTTCTCTCCTTCACCTTATGTTGTACACAACATCTGTTCATCCTGTTAACTCTGTCCAAAAGGGCACACATATTATAAGTACACAGCGTGGATAATGATCAAAAGTAACTTTGTTGACTAGTCTGATGAAAAAAGGTGAGTTAAGTTTGTTGGTTAGACTACTGGCTGATACTCTCCACTCCAATTCCAAGAAGGTTCTGCAAATGGGTCGTCATTTTAGCAGGAAATGACGGGTTAAATGTTTGCTAAAGGTAATGATGCTCCATGTTCAAACTTTGCTTTTTCTATGGGACATGGTTATTGACAATGATGAGTATAGAGAAAATGAACTTGGTATGTTTATACACATAACAGGTTTAGGTTGATTATCAGTCTTTCAGAAGAGACGAATACAACATCGTCTGGGGAAGTAGTAGTTTATACTGATCCTTAGATGCCAACACGATCTATAAGATGAGTGTTTTGTTACAAAACAAGGTTAGGTGATCACGATATTACAACCATCAAACTTAGGCAACCGTGAATTTTCTTGGCCAAGACTTTGCATAAAATAATTTCTATAATGGATTTTATACACAAAAAACAAAACAAAAATTGAATTTGAAACTTTAGCCTTTATGTATGTACCACAACAACAAACAACGTTTCTCCTCCTATTTCCTCCTAAAAAAATTAACTATTATAATATGTGTGTGTACTATGTACCTTAATTGATTTTCCACGTAAGCTTTTGAAAATTGATTTTTTTTATTCACATATTTTAGAAGAGATTGCTCTGGCGTCCCATCTTGCGAGGCAAACCAAAGTTCTGGTACGCTCTAATCTCGCCGTCCGACGTAGCTGCCACAATCACAAGTCCCCATGCCATATCTTGATTACTACTACTGCTGCTACTCCCCTCAGAGATCGACAAGTTAGTTACCATCGCCGTCGACGGTGACTCCTCCAATTTGGCGGCCGAAGAGAACGATTCCCCAACCCCTGATTCAGATCGTGAAATCTTCGACTCCTCTTCCTCCGGCGACGCTTTCTCCGCAGCACTACTATTGCAATTCTCGTCTTTCCCGTTCTCTTCCTTGCTGTTACCATCTTTATCCTCTTTGTCTTTGCTACTGTCCTTGTTGTTCTTCTTCGGCAGCGGCGGCTTTTTAGAAACGGAACCGGAAGTCTCTTCCTTGGTGGGAGAGTGATCTCCAGTCCTTTTCCCGGAGACGGAAGAGTCCTCCTTGGTCGGGGAGTTGGTGAATGAAATAGTAGCAGAGCCGCCGCGTTTGGACTTGCTCTTGGTAGTGGTGGTTGGCATTGGAGGAGGGTCTCCTTTCACGACTCCAGGCCAAGGGATAGCCACCGATACGTCTTTGCATTGGAATGCTTCATAGCCCCGGCAGGTGACATGCTTCCCCTTTCCGGGGCGGCCTTCTTCTCGCTTCCAGATGTATACGTTCGAGTCTTCGCTGGCGCAGATCACATGCTTCCCGCTTAAGCTGAATGAAGCTGCTATTTGGCTGTTGACGTTTTTGAAACCTGATGGGAACAGTTTTCCTTATTAATGGTTTCGATCCGGGAGGCAAGGGATGATGCACCGTGCACGTATCGTACATACGTACCTCTGAACTTGTGGACAACATCTTTGCCTTCCATGACGCGTACTCTGGAATCAGCTGAAGTGACCATGACTTCAGATGGGTTTCCTGGAGAAAACTAGATTACCAGGAAAATGGTTCAAGGATCATCAGCTTGTTTCTGTTCGGTTCAGGAATTGAAAACTAGAGGCAAGGGAAATGTGTTTGATTGCTAAAATACCTGGAAACCTGTGATTTTCTTCCCACTGCATTTTTTCCTTTGGATCTCGACCTGGTCTGTTTGGTTTAGCTTACAGTGATCTGACTCAGATAAGAAAAGGAAACAAAAGGGTAAGTGAGTCACATTTGTATGACAAGTTGTGAGCAATGAACTAATAAGCTTAATAATCTTGTTGAACACCTTCAAGACTGTACATTCTGCAAGTTCCTTTGTGCGAGCCTACCAGGGCACCCTTTTATTATAAGAAGAGAAAAAAGTGTATCAAAAGAACGAAACAGAGGGAATTAGAATGAAGCAGGAGGTGATGCAATTTAAGGATTGGAATAAACCTGGCCATCTGGGGTGTAACAAACAGCTGTGACCATTTCATGAAGATCAATCCAGTCCACAAGCTGTCTGTCAGGAATACTCCATACACGAATCTTATTGTCGAGTGATCCACTCAGGAAATACTGGTCGTTCATGGGGTTGAACTGTATACAAGTTACTGCACGAAGGTCAAATCAACACATTTGATTAGTGTCTTATTGAAATTTAGTGGCCAGAAATCACATGACATTTTCAGGAATTACATACCATAATCGTTATGAGCAAACATTTTCAAGCAACACTTGGTCTCCATGTCCCATAACCTCACAGTTTTATCCATTGATGATGACAGGAATTGCTGCACCACGACTTATAAGAATTACTTGTAGAGAACGAAAGGAAATGCAGTTTTCATTCCATAGTGAAAAATGACAGAGTTGCTTACCTGAGATCCTGACCAGGACAAATCCAGGACATCATCAAGATGACCTGTGAAGGAGCAGATAGGCTTCTCTGACAATGCAAACACAGTCTCTGGTACATGAACATATTCTGGGATCGGGCTCCCTTTCTTGCTAAGCGAGCCTTTCTTCTTCTTCTTCAACGATGGCATTGGACAAGCCTCGCCCAAACCAGGCGATGCTGAGGTAGAAAATGATGGATGAAGAGGAGTCAAATGACCATCGTGTAATGACAGCACTTCACATTCCTGAACTTCCCATACGTGTATGACTTTATCTTCACCAGCACTAGCTAGATACCGTGCATCAGAGCTGAACTTAAGGGTCCAAATTGAACCTTCGTGAGCTTGAATCTCTTGACACAAATGTAAAGCACTCAGCTCTCTATGAGATTTCCCTGTCAACCTAACTTTAATCCACCCAGACGGCGCTGGTGAATTCTTGCTGCTTCCTCCCTTCTGATCAGATACAGTAACAGGAGGAAGATAACTGAGATCCCTCTCAGATTTGGTACCGTTCATCGACATTGAATGAGCAACTCCCTTTATGCTCTTTACCAATGCAGCTCCTCTCCTCTTGCTCATTCTCAAACTCTTGGAGAAATAGTTATTCCCTCCAAGCTTTCTGTCGCTTCCATCGTTGGCGTTTTCCCTCCGCATTAGCTCCTTCACAACAGGGGAATGCCCCACTGATTTCTCGAATTCCTCCAGAGTCAATTTCTTCCCCGTTTGGAGATCGCTAACCTTGTTCCACATCCCGTCCTGATCGTACTCGTTGACGATGAATTCCTTATCCGTATCCAGATTCTTAATCAGGAAAAACGCTCCTAATCCGTTGTTCGGGATCGTTGATTTCGAAGCGCCTCGATGGTGGCTTCCGTTGTTGCTCGATTGTTGTGAATCTCCTTCTTCCTTGTTAGGGATTCGTACGGATTCCGGATAGCCCGAGTAGCTGCAGACTCTTCCGCGGGAGACGATAATTAGGGATGTTGTTCGCGTAATTCGTTGCTTGGACACCGAACCTAACACCTCCTCTTTCCTCTTCTTATCGCTGGTGAAAGTTTCGATGTCGCCTTCCGACCGCGATCGGACGAGCTCCATCACCGGCAATTGAGACGGCGCGTGCTCGTGCTTCGAACTGACAGAGGCTTTGGGAGTAACGGATACGGATTTTTCTGCAACAGTGGGAGGAATTGCGATAGCTAGCTCATTATCGTTCGACGATGTCGACGTCGATGTCGTAGACGATGCCGTCTCCTCCTTTTCCGCCTTCGCCACTGCAACTGCATTCACTTGAGCGATCTTCTTGCTAACAGCGCGGGAGAAGTCCTTGCTCATCATCTTCACCATCGCCTTCTCCTCCGCGAGTCCCATCCCTTGCAACAACCGCTGCCTCCGCTCGGTAATCGACCCCGGGGCCGACATCCAGATATCGTACTGCGGAGACCTAGCCGCCGCCGCCGCGGCGGCGGCGGCAGTCGCGAATGAGTAGTTTCGGAACGTCTTGGAGGAGGAAGTGGAGAAGGAGGCGCGGGATTCCTCGAACTCATCATCATCGTCGGAGTCGGAGGAAGCCAGGTCAGCAGGGGCAGCACCGGAGAGACGATTGCAGTCAAAAAACCGGTCGTCGTCTTCGTTGTGGTTGCCGAAGGCGTCCCAGTTCATGGTGAGAGTTCGCTTCCGATCCATCCTCGGAAGGACGGATCCATCGGCAATGGTTACAGACTTCCCCATCGGAAGAGGTTGGGAGATCGGAATTGAGGAAACAGAAAGATTACATGAGGAAATTGAATTTGGAAAATGGGGAAAATTCTTTGTCCTTTTTGGTGTTTGATTTTGATTTGATTGACTTTTGGGAGAAAGAATGAATCAGATGGAGGGAGAAGCGGAGAGGACTGGAAGGGAAAAAAAGTAGGGGAGATCTTTGGTCGTTACCGTTTATGTAATGAACCTTTTGGGGGTTTTTTTTTTTTTTTTTTTTGGTGTGTGTGTGTGTGTGTAAAGACAAAAATGGAGGAAATGGAAAACGTATAAAATTGTGGTAACTAACTAGGAGCTTGACTTCTTTTAGGTATTGCAAAGAATAAAAAATAAAAGTGAAAATAGCACTTTGGCCCCTCTACTTTGTTAACTTAATAAATAGCTCCCTACACTATAAATCAAATTTTTAGCCTTTCCTAATTCGACCACTTTGCCGTTTGGTTCCTTATGTTTCAACTTTCATCTTCGTGACATTAATTGATGTGCATTCAGTATATTCTGTTAGCTCCAATAGCCATGTATTAGCTTACTAAGCATTTTTAATTTGGAATATAAGTATATATATGGTTAGATGGGATGAAATTGACGAACAATATGTGTGATTTTAAAACCCTTCGTATTTTCACCATACTCTTCATGATACCTCCCCAATTTACCTTACTGACCAACTTTTTATCTTCTACCTCCGATATCTCTATCTGTCGGGTGAAAATGTGTCCAGATTTAATGTTAGAAAGACGAAATTTCAAATGGAAGGACCCAAATGGCAAATTGGTCAAAGTAAGAGGAGTAAAAAGAGTAATTTATAGTATAGGGGCTATTTGTTGAGTTGGCAAAGTAAAGGGGTCAAATTGCCATTTTCCCATAATAATAAAAAAAAAAACCAAAATATTTCCAGGGGTAGTTTTGTCGTTTTGTGGTGCCACATCACATGACGACGACGTGAACTGCAATATCGTATTGACAGGTTGGAGTAATTGGATGAAGAAGGGGAAAAGTCGGCCCAGCCGGTCAGCCCGACCGACCATCAGCAACAACACTCAGCAGCTTCTTTTCCAATATCTAAACAAGGCGAGTCGGATGAAGAAAGGGGATGATTTGTGTTCGTAAAAGTGATTTGTAAGGTGATTGGAACCGAATCACCTTGCAAATTGATTATATTCGGCAAAGTTAAGAGTTGTTAATATTTATACTAATTGATTATATTCATGAGTTCATTCATATATATCGTAAGAGCGAGCAATCACGAAACGAAATAGTTTACTTATATATTGTCAGGCACAAAACGCCCTTTGGTGTATATAATTTTTCTAATTTTGTTTCATTACTAACCAACCATTCATGTTATAATGAACATAGTACTTTTATAATCGTTTCATTATAAACAAATTAAATGCCTTGCATGTAATATTTTTTACAATAAAAAATCATTTTCTCTATGATTTATTATCTTTTCTAGAATGACATAATGTTACAATGTACATTGTATCTGATACATTATTAACCTGTAGATGATGTTACAATGTAGATAATATTTGTTGCAATCGTTTAGTTACGAACAAATGAAATACATTGGATGTAATATTTTTAATAAAAAAAATTAACATTTTCCCTTTGATTTATTATTTTTTTTCCGATGAAGATTTCTTGAGTAGTCTTGAATTCAAATGAGGTGTTCATTCATCCCATGAAACTCTTGGCATCTACTATTGTGAAGACTCATTAAGAGTCCTTATATGAGGACACTCTTTATAGCCGTTGGATGATGAACCTAATCTAACTGCGGGGAACCAGGTATGGGTAAAGGGAGAAAATGGGGTAATTAATTAAAAGTGGAACCAAAACGGGAATTAAAAAAAGCCGTACCAGTTAAGAAATTTACCTAATACCCATTTCATATCAACCAATGAATCTCTATTTAATAAATTAAAAGTGTAGATTAGTGTCCTTATATAAGGACACTTAGAGGGTCCTCACGTCAGTAATTGCCGAAACTCTTACATTTTTTTGGGGGTATGAATGAAACTCTTAAATCTAAATTGGTTCAAATACATAAAAACGAACATTGGATTGGATTGGGCCTGAATTCAAAACGTTTTCTTCTAAAAAAAAAGCTTCAAAGACGAATTTCTTCTAGATACGACGGCGTTTTATCGTGTGGGCCGTGGGCCCCAACTGAGACGGGTTGAGTTCAAGCTGTTCGTGTATCGTGGACTCGTGGCAGTCTAGGATAGTAGGATTTGTTTATTGGGTTTACCGGCGAGGTTGGCCGATTTTTACGATGCCGAAATTCCACCAGATTCCGACGAGCTACCAACCTTCTCTTCTTCCAAAGTTTCCGATCTCGATGATGAGTTAACAGGAATTTCATATTTCATTATTTTGATATCGAGCTCTTTCAATGGTGAATTCCGTGCTACGAACTTGGTTTCTCTGGTGGGGAAAGTGGGGCAAGAAGGATTGGGCAATCGCCGCCATCGGTGTCTCAGTCGTACTCTTCACTCTCACCCTACTATTCAATTCGGGACCCGATGATCGCTCGACGACCGGAATCCAGCCGTTCGATGTTCCGTCCATTAGCGCCGACGATCCCGTGGAGCTCACGTTGCTGCGGAACGCCAAGGATAGAGGCGCATGTAAGTAACTAATTCATTTCAATTTTCTACTGTTTGTTCGTCGTCGATGTTTTTGAATTTGAATTTTGAATTTGAATTTTGAATTCTCCCCGGCAGTTTGTTTGGATGGGAGCCCCGCGGGTTACCATTTCCAGAAAGGATTCGGGTCCGGATCCCAAAAGTGGGTGATTCACATTGAAGGAGGAGGTTGGTGTAATACGATCGAGTCATGTTCTTTCCGTTCCAGGACGGCGTTGGGTTCGTCCAAGTTCATGGAAACTCAAGTTGTATTCGCCGGAATTTTGAGCAGGGATCCTTCTCACAATCCAGGTAAACAGACATTGTTCTTGCTTTTTTTCCTGGATTTATGACGTGCATTTGACTTTGGCTAAAGCTCGGACATATAACTTTGTTGCAGACTTTTTCAACTGGAATAGGGTTAAGATCCGCTATTGCGATGGTGCATCTTTTGCTGGTCATCCTGAAAGTGAGTTGATGGTAAGAACATTGAGATATTGAGGTTGGATTTGCTCGGAACTTTTGTTGATAAATTTTGTTGTTTTTTGGTTGGACTCAGAACGGGACGAAACTTTTCTTCAGAGGGCAGCTCATTTGGGAAGCGGTTATGGATGAGCTTTTGTCTAAAGGAATGGCCAAGGCTAAACAGGTTGTTCTTTTAGCTATATAATTTGTGTCCTTTCTATGTAAAGCACAATTGATTCTGATGCTCTTTTGCTTTAACAGCAACAGATGTTCTTTGTACGTTCTTGTATGTCTATAATGCCTGAGAGATTGTCTTATTCTTTCCCTGTATTTGAAAACTCTGTAGGCTTTTCTCACGGGATGCTCTGCCGGAGGGTTGGCGACTCTTATTCATTGTGACGACTTTCGCAATCTTTTGCCGAAGGATGCTCCTGTAAAATGCCTTGCTGATGCAGGTTTTTTCCTCGATGAGTATGTTCGTGATTACAAGCCACACATGAAACTTCCTCCTAATTCAATGTTCATTGTTGTGTGTGTTGTGTACATAGTTCGCTTTTGTATGCTACTAGTTTCTCAGTCAAACTTCTGGTGAGAGGGTAATAAGAGTTTGAGTGAATGTTTACCTTCTTCTCTTAACATTTCAGGAAAGACATTAATGGACATGACACCATGAGATCGTTCTACCGAGACGTTGTGCACCTTCAGGTTTTGCTTTATCTTTCACCATCTAAAAATTAGCTGATTTTTGCTTTATGAAGATGAATGCAGTACTGGTCCAAAATCTTTGGCAGTTGGTATTATTGAGTTGGTACTGTCAATTAATTTTACCTATCAACTCTCTATTTCAAGAAGCAACCAAATTGTGCGGTTTCGTTTTTCTTAGTTTGGAATGCTATGAATTGGTTTGGTCATTTCCATCTTTGTGGACCAATAGTGTAGACATAGTCCTCCTCAGCTACAATATTTAGGAATTCCCAGTTTGTGACTTTTGCTTGATCTGTAAGTAATTGTTGTTGACTTTGTTGCTTGCATAATAAATTGGCAGGGAGTTGACAAAAGTTTGCATAAGAACTGTGTATCTAAATCCAAAACTGACCCATCTAAGGTATGTTTACCTACTGTTCCACTTCTTACTGCAGCTCTACTAAAGATTTCCAAAAGCAGTAATTATTTGGAAGTAACTGACATTGATCTGTGCTGACAGTGCTTATTTCCTCGAGAAATCGTTAAAAACGTAAGGACACCAATATTCCTTGTCCACCCAGGTTATGATTTTTGGCAGGTAATTCATTTTTTCTTTGTGCACTTAACCTTTTTCTCGGTGATTCTCTCAATTTCATTGTCGTTGATCTCTGGTACTGATAGGATGATCTTTAGATACGGAACATTTTAGTTCCAGGTGGATCAGATCCTCATGGATATTGGCGGAAATGCAGAATGGGTCTTCAGTACTGTAATTCTACGCAGATGGAAATCCTACAAGGTAATGATTTATATTGGACGAATACCATGAACAAAGGATCAGAAACATGGAAGCATACCCTTAACTGCATCATCAAGCTGTTCAATACATAACTCCAGTTTAATTTTATGCAACATATTGGGGTGCATTGATATATTACTGTTAAGTTTGACAGCCTGGCCATAATCTTTTAGTCTTAACGAGTTTCTCATCTACCTTTGAACTTCCTGCATCCAGGTTTCCGTACTTCACTGTTGAACCAATTGACCGATTTCCAGAAAAGTAAGGAAGGAGGGTTTTTCATAAATTCGTGCTTCATTCATTGCCAAACATGGTCTACTCTGACGTGGCATTCACTCTTTTCTCCAAGAATCGAAAATAAGGTCACAGAACAACGTCACTCCTACATGTCCATTTATCTTTTCTATCTATTCATCAGAACTTGAATCCCATCCCTTGTTTAACTATGAGCAATCCCTTTGAACAGACAATTGCACAATCAGTTGGAGATTGGTACTTCAACCGCCAGGAAGTCAAGAAAATCGACTGCCAGTATCCCTGCAACCCCACTTGTCATAACATGGATTTCTCTGCACGTTGATCGAGCCACACACGCCATTAACAACCGTTCCATGACTGAAAATCTGCATCTTTTTTATCAGTCTTCAGCCAGGTGACCTTCTAATTCACAAGCTTTATGAAACTCAAGGCCTCTCTGTACTACTATGTACCACTCAGTTCCTCTCTGTATCATTGAACGTGTATGCCACTATTGCCCTAAACAGTTGCATATGACGATTCTTCTACACACAACCCTGTAAGAAAAGTTCAACTCTTTCTATATGTTTCTAGCTTGAACAACTGTCTAGTTGACTCAGATGTCTTATCTGGTTTAAAAAACATATCCCTACCCAGTTGACTTTGCAGTTTTTAATGAAATAGTGACATCTTTGTTCTTATTATTCCATATTATAGTCAAGGGTATATTATAATGGAAGAACAAGCATAATACCTGGGATATTTCTTCCTTTTTCCTTCCACTAACTCCTCCAGGTTGGAACTTGAGAACCATGGAATCAAACTGTTCTCTTCTTCCCTCAATTGGAAAGTCAATGGATCTTTCTAAATAACACCAAAAACAGCAGAAGTTCCTCATCAAGGAATTCAGAACCTCTTCTTTTTCTATCTTTTCTTCCACTAGATAGCAAAAGCAAATTGAAAGAGTGGATATTTTGCTCTTTTCATATATATTTTTCTGGGCAGATGGTGAAGTGTGAATGCTTGTTCATCATCTGCAGACATCACTATCATCAGTAACACTGGAGAAGAGTTTGTGATGCTGACAGTTCATTAATTGCAGAAGAGTTATTCAGTTGCTTGAGTTTGTAGCTGCTTTTAACATTTATTAGTTTAAAGTAGATCTCACGAGGATGTTTTGAGTGGCACACCTAATCCATTAATTAGCAACTGCCACATGATCATTGATCAAGCACAGCACCCAAATTAAAAAAGATTTCTGGATTTGTCTGCTTCCTTTCCTTCATGTAATGCATGTACTTTCTTGGCCACTTTCTCCTTTGTTACTTTTACTTGTTTATATGTATATTTTTTTGTTTGGAAGGTTATAATTTTTATACGAAAAAGTATTTTTCAGAATACACATTTTAGAGACGGTAAGAAATTTAGGATTTGTTCATGTCTGATCGTCTGGAGCAATGAGGTTCGCTTTTGTTCGAAGCGAGTCGGTCATCTGATTTGGACTTGGATGTTCCTCGCAAGGTATAAGACAAGGGGAATAGTGAGTTCAGTGGTGATATAGGCGATGACGAAATAGTAATTAGAGGGTTTTTTCCAGTACGTACAAAAGTAACATTTTCGCATCAAAATGCCAGTACGTACAATAGTATTTATAGTTTGAGGATTGTGGTGATTAGGGCAATCCCCACCATTGAAGAGAGGTGGCCAAAGGATCTTGTTGATGGACTTTGGGCGAGTTTGAGATCCTACCTAACCTGAATCCAGAGTTTTCCCCTAATGAGCCCATCAAATATCCAACTTCATCAAATACTATATAAATCGAGAATCTCCCATAGCAATGAACTCAATAAAATTCATTGACAAAACTTGAATTTCTAATTTTGAAATTACTCAAAAGGGTACATGCTCCAAATGAGTTGTTGCTTTCTAAAAAAAATTATTCGCATGAGGATTTCTATTCCTTCATGACGCTTCTAAACAGTTTACCGTTCAGGTAACATAGCTGCCAATTACGTAACTCGTATAACCCTGTCTAACCTCCCAGGGGTCATAAAGATAGTCACGACTTTCTGAATTGGGACTTGATGTTTTATCTTTTTTTTGTGTTTGCTGTCTTGAATTGAAACCAATTATCATGATAATAAAATGCAGCCAATTGATGACTGTAAACAACTAGTTGAATTGAAACTAATTCCCCATCTCCACCAATCTACAATCGTTGACCATCATCCATCTCCATAGGCTTATTTTATTGATGGGAAAAAGGAGTTGGATTAGTTGGCGTTAATTAATTAATTAATCAAAACATATATTTCTTAAGAATCGATGATGATATATCATTTGACTATCACTATCATCTTCCCAACTGCCTCTCTGTAATGCATCAGTTGAGCAGCTCAAGAACATGATTTCATCTTACTTAATACTTAAATCATAATTGCAGGCATCAGCTTAGCTTAAAAAAATGCAACTCAAAATAGGGTCTTCTTTTGATCTTTTCCTTTGTCGTCTGTTGCAAATTCGGTACATGCATTTACAACTAGAACATGAACGTCACCGTCGACCGACCCCCCCGCCATTAAATATCAGTAGTTAGCAGGTCTGAAGCCATCTACTTCATATCTCATATCTGTAGCTCCCCAGTAAGCTGATTAGTTGAACAGCATTTGTTCATATTTGGTGCACTTTGACATTCATTACCTTTACTTAATTTACACATTCTCCATTACAAACGTCAAAATTTTACACTTTCAACATCACAGGTGAAAGAAAGAAAGAAAGAAAGAAAACCCAAGGGGAAAATTTGCTTTGTACGACTTTTTTTTCCTGTATTTACATGTTACATTGAAGATCTCCATATCCTGCCTTCGAAAGAGATGATGATCACGGAAACATCGTCGTGGTACCTTCTCCGATCGCCTTGCGGAATATCAAGCAGCTCGTGGAAATCCATACCTGCAAATAAAGAAATTAACAGTTTGTTAAAAAAACCTGTCAGTTGTTATGTTCCTCTGTTCTTAGTCGGGAAAAAAAAACAGAGTGCAGGAATGTTGCTTACCGGCTTTCTTGGCGGCGCGAAATAGAACCTCTTCGATCAAATGCTGTGCAGGATCACCTTCTGGGAATGTAAAGAGGAACGATTCAACCTCGGAGACGGCCTGCTCGTTCGTGAAGTATTGATACAGACCGTCTGATGAGAGGATCAAAAACCGATCTTTGGAACTTAGTCTGTGGTGGTACAGTGACGGGTAGCAGGTTATGTATGGTGAATTCCCCACGTAGTCTATCCTGAACCTCTCGAATAGCAAATCGTTCCATTTTTGCTGCAACAGAGACCCAGATTGAATAAAATGAAAGTCAATTTTACCTGGTACAAACGTTGACTTTTCAGATTGAAACAATAGGAAAAAAGTCAATTTTAATTTACCTGTTTGAGAAAACCGACACCGAAAGCTCGAGTGACTTTGAGATAGCCTTTCACTCGGTCGTTCATCACTGCGTTTGGATCGTCTGGATGTTCTTTCTTGATCCTCTGTACCTCCTGTAGCAAAGAAAGAGCATCAGAATTCAGAAACGCATTTCAATTGAATGAAAAACAGAGCTTCCCCTGTTTTTTTACCTTGTCAATGGAGGTGCTGTGATCCATGGTGAGTTGAACGCAATTCAAATTCTGAAACCTGAAAAACTCATCTCCATCAAGATCTTCAAACTCGTATCCGTTATTACTTCCACTCTCTTCGGTAATCATCCCCAAATCCTGACTCTTCCTCCCATTGCTGTCGTTCCTCTGCGCCAAAACAGCTCGACTGTCCCCGACGTTGAGCAAGTAAACGTCTTCGCCTTTCATCAACATCACCAAAACGCAGGAACCCATCAGCGCCAATTCCGGATTCACCGCCGCCATCTTGTCCGCCACGTCGAAGTAGGCCTCCTCTGTCTTCCTCAGCGCCCTAGACAGCGCTCTTAAGACGTCGAAATGAAGATTCCCTTTCCCTTTCGAATTCGATCTACACTCTGTTTCATCATTCTCGTTCCAAAGCAAACCTTTGAGCTCGCTCTGGACGTCGTTGTAGAGATTGGATAGGAGATAGTCCGGCGCGTCGGGTCCGTTAAACCCGTCGTAGATTCCGACGAACACCCACCCGTGTTCCTCGGAGATTACGATGTGGACACGATCCTCCCCTGCTTTCCCCTGAGCCCACTCCAGATTCTGGCTCCGGACTGAGAACTCGCTCGTGAGTTCTTCCTCTTCCGGGTCGGAGCAGCTCGAGTTCGGGTTTGGGTTTTCTTTGCCGCCGCCTCTTTTAATCGCCGTCAATTTCTTAGGCATCTTGGAGAGAACTCTCTTCAGCTTCTTGATTAAATTTCTTCCTGTAATTCGTTTCGATTTCTTGGACTGAATTTCGATTTCTTCTCTGAAACTTCCGTGGGAAAGGCTTCTCTGCAGCGGGAAGGTAGTACTCTGTTTCGGAGCTTCGTTATCATCAATCGGGCCGGAGTAGATACCGGCCCGATCGATCGGACCGGAGCAGAACCCACGCTCGATTGGACCGGAGAGGAACCCGCGTTCGATCGGACCGGAGCCGGGAACGAGGCTAGCGGAGAATTGAAGAGGCTGGCTTCTCGGAACGGGCTGGAGAGGGATGGAGGCGAAAGATTCGGAGCTCTCGAAAGTGGAGGCCCGATCCAATCCGGAGCTGAAGGTTGAGGTGGAAGATTCGGTGAGGACAGTGGAAGGAGTGGAGGAAGCGTTGGCGCTGACGGAGGCGCCGGAGATTGATCGGAAAGTGGTGGTCTCGTCGGATTGGAGCTTGGAGGCGCTGTGGTGGGTGGATATCCGTCCCGGGTCGGGTCGGATGTAGCAGAAGGAGTGGCCGAGGCCTTCGTGGAGAGGGTCGCCGAGGTGGACGTCGATGTCGTGGCGGTGGGAGGAGATGTTTCCAGGACTGGCGAAGCAGTTGCTAACTTTGGTAACACCGTTTCCCATTGGAGAGATCTAGAGAGAGATTTTGATCAGTTTCAGAAGAGAGAAGAAAAAAAACAGAGGAAAAAGGATTATCAGAAGGAGAATGAAGAAATGGAAGAGAGATAAGTGGAAGGGGAGGAGTTGACTTATTGGAGGATTTGTTGGGTTTACCTTTTTGTTTTTAATTTTTAAGTATAAATGTTTTGGAATATAGAAAAAAAAAACCAAGGGAAAATGACAGTTTGGTCCCTCTACTTTGTCAACTTAACAAATAGTCGTATTAATAGCTTGTTTTAGTTTTTACCCTTATCATATTTGTCTTTTGGTCTTTCTGTTCCAATTCTCATCTTCTTAACATTAAATTTGGACATATCTGCACACCGACGGAGAGAGATATCAGAGGTAGGAGACGAAGGGTTGGTTAGGGAGATAAATTGGGGGAGGTATCGTGAAGAGTACGGTGAAAAAATGAAGGATAGGTATTTCCATGGGTTTGCCTTGGTATCGTGTTCATACCGTCATATTGAATGATCCTGGTCGTTTGCTGGTTGTTCATATATACAATGCATACAACTTTGGTTGCTGGTTGGGCCAAGTTCATGGCGCTACATGACTGATCAATAGAAATACTCCAACAGAATCGAATTTGAATTGATCAAATAATTCACTCCAGACGTAGTCAGTTCAAATAGATAAACCCAGTCTACTTACAACCACACGTTTTATTCGTCGATTTGATAATATCTAATTATATATACTTATATTCTCAATTAAAAATGCTTAGTAAGCTAATACATGGCTATTGGAGCTAACACATTTTACTGAATGCACATCAATTAACATCATGAAAACGAAATTTGAAACAGAAGAACCCAAACGACAAGGTGGACAAAGTAGAGAGGGATAAAAAAAAATTATAATGTAGAAGGCTATATGTTACGTTAGCGAAGTAGAGGAGGCAAAGTGTTATTTTCCCAAACAATAAATAAAGTACAATGTTTTTGGGTTGGTTTGTTTCAATTAAGATGTGATTATGTAAGTGTGTGTGTTTGTGGGTGATTATGGAGGAGTTGACTAAGTGGGGGATTAGGAATCGCGTGGGGAAGAAATAGTAATTAAATGGAAGAAAAAAGAAAGAGAATATAAATAAAAAGTCAAATGGGATTTTAATTTGAGGCATGCTATCATGTTTTTTTTTTTTATATATAAATCAAATGTTGTCATTATTCTTTTATTTTAAATGACATGTTGTCTTTATTCCCCCCTCCCTCCTTCCTATTGTTTAATTTTATCTACAAGTTGACATATTTTGTAGTATTCATGTGTATATATCAAGGTTTTCAGAACCGGACCGGGGGTCGAGCCGGCAAGGTCAAGGGTTCAAAGGTTTAATGGGAAAATCGAGGTCGAATCGGGATCGAACCGGGATTCAACCGGAATTAATCGGTGCCGGAGGGGGCCGGCTCGCGGTCGGACCGGTCAACTGACCGGCCCGGTCCGGCTTTGAAAACTCTGGTATATATATAGTATAATGATACATTCTTTTGGTTTGTAATTTTAATTTTAGTCACTTCAAAAAAAATTGTGATTTGAGGTAAAAAATTGATAATGAAATAGTTGATTTCAAAACTCAGTTCATAGATGAGTTTTGAGTGATTTGGAGTCAATAATCAATTACAAATCTGTCCTATGTCTTTGGTGAGAGAAGAGTTGCTGCTGCTGAGAATAATAGAAGAAGGGCTGCAATATTTCAGATTCTTGGGCTTCTTCTTATAACCCTAAACCCTAACCTAATAATTAAAAACAAGGGTAAAATGATAGTTTTCCTTTATTTTACTACCCCACTCAAATACCCAAATGGTTCCACCAGCTTCCGAACGTATGTTTTGAGAGAAAACATAATTCAATCACTAATTTCAAATTAACTTTTTCTAAAACCACAATATTGTTCAAATACACTATTTCCAAATCACAGAAACCAAACTATCCGTAAGTTAGTACATGTGAATCTTCAGAATTTGTATTCCAAAAAGCAACTACTAAAAAATTTGCATTTAGCTGTTATAAATTACTACCACATGAAAATGCAATAGCAAATAGTTGATGTTATACAATTAGCGACGGGAAAAATATCTATAGTGTCCAACATTTGTAAGAGCAAGCAATATTGCAGGAGAAAATTATGGATGATACCCAGCATATGCAAATTAGTATGGTTATTCCAAGATAATTAAGAATATGTTATCCTAACAAAATAAGGAATCTTGTGCGAATAATATATTATATATAGTGCATTTTCATGTTAGTACACTTTCACCTCAGCTTATCTTTTCATTCATGAGCGATTTTTATTTTTCGCAAGTGGTGTAAGAAAAAGAGTAGTAAGTGTTTAGTAATGAGATGTCGGGGTAAGGCATATGATCATATGATAGTATATCGAAAATAGAGAAGCACAATGGAGTTGTTTATAGACGTGTGGTGAATGGATGTATGCATAGCTCATAAGCATATAAACAATAAGCATATGAAATAGGTGGAATTATGTCACGCCCCATTAACAATAAGCTCGTAACCAACTATTTATAGCTACTTAAAATTTTGGTCATATTGCCACGTATCGTAGGCGAATTAGTGACTTGAACAACGAGTCTAGCAAATGTCAAAGGTGTTGGGGGTGGAGATGAACAACTTAAGAGGATGGCGAGCTGTAGCCGCAAAATATTTAATTTCTGTTTGCAAAGTCCACTCTCAAGTACTTTGTACAATTTTATTTTTATTATATGTTTTTATTTTTGTTTTGGGCGTGTATTTAATAAGTTTTTACTGAATTTTATATGTGTTGATGAAAATCTCATCCGTCCTCTGTCCCACGAACAAGATAAATTTTGTATTGCCACCGTTGGTACACATAAACAACATTCCATGCACATCAAGATGCATGTCTAGGATTTTTCTTCAAAGTGATCGAAGCTCTAGAAGATGAAGATTATTCTTAGTCGTTGACACATGACAACTCGGTCTGGATTCCAACGCACGATCAATTGCAAAGTGCCTGCAACATTAATGGGATATCACTTAATCCACAAACTACAAACGTTTTGGGTCCATACGCTTATTTGCTATACACCCAAGACCTCAACTTAATTGCCTACGAGCAACTCCATTACTTCTCTATCTCTCCTTTTCTTAATTCTCTCTTTTTTTATCTAGACGCTTACTACTAAATGTCTAGCAGCAACTCGACATGACAGCAGAGATGAGTCGGTATTCAGGGTGATTATGAATACTTGTCGAGTATTTCTACTTTCTCGTTCGGATTTTATTGTAGGTGTATACACCTTGCGATGAACATTTGAATAGACTTTAAGGTGCATATGAACAAATAAACGTTACGATTCAACTCATCTGATTCTTCAAATCAAATATCTTATATGAACTAGCCAACCTAATTCAGCAAGAAAGTAACAATTTAACTATACCTATAAAGAATGGGTCATGGGAGAGGGAGATGATCATGTAAGTTGCATGGAATTTGTTCAGTGTTTACAAACTCTTTATAAAAATTAGGTTAATATATCCTGTTGTCCTTCTACTATGCAAAGTTAACAAACATATCATTTTACTATTTTCTAATCGATTTAACATCCTCTGCTTTAAAAAGTTTAACAAATATGCCCCTCTATTTATCTTTTCATCTATTTTTCGTCTAATGAGTTGATTATACATGCTACGTCATATTATTTGTCCACAACATTACTGATCGGGATGTCCACAAGGTGAAAATATTTAAATTAAAAAAAAGGAAAAACATTATAATCACAATTATGTACGAAGGTGGTTATGGTATTCCTTTTTATTTTTCTTTATAATTTAAATAATTTTGGATTGTGAACATTCCAATCAACAATAAGATGTACAAATAATATGAAGTAGCACGTATAATCAACTCATTAGATGAAAAATAGATGAAAAGATAAATGGAAGGGCATATTTGTTAAACTTTTCAAAACAGGGGGTGTTTAATCGGTTAGAAAATAGTAAAATGGTATGTGTACTACTACTACCTGAAGTTTGATATGAGCAGGGTGGTTAATTTTAGTTTTAAGTTTGATTTGGTTAGGGGATACCAGGTGTTGGGCCCAATTTTTTGTGAACCTAAATTCCTAATACAGCCCAACTTTTTGCGGGCCGGAATTCCTGATAAAGTCCAATTACGGTGGGGCTCAGTAGTGCTAGGCGCACTTTATTTTTCAGGGAGAAATTTAAAGCAATTGTTAAAAGCCATGAAAATTATTTGGTCTGGATAGCGTGGTCCAATATCTTGTAATTTGTCGCATGTATAACCTACATCAATGACACCTATCATTTCGAGAAAATATCTACGATCCAGAGTTTCAATCCCATAATACTATATTGCATACATTCCATGCACACTTCTCCAAAATATCCACCCTTCTCCTTCACTCCACCGCACAATAGAATTCGACAAACGAATCTAACGGCTAAAATGAATCCTTCTCACTCTCGTTGTGTCCCTCATTCTGGAAACTATCAGATCTCCCCCTTCCGTCCATCCCATCCCAAGTTTAGTAAAATCCAAAAATAGTCTCCATACGTGGAGGAAGAAAAGGGCGGGGAGAGTAACTGTTTTTCAGTCAGAACGAAACGATACGAATCAAGCGCTGAGTGTGGACACGTGTACGGTCGATATTTCTCCACCCTCTCTCCTTAACCCCATTATAAATTGAAGCCAAATTCACCTCAAGTCTCAAGCATCAAGCATCAATCATCAATCATCAATATCTCTGTTTGCCAAACAAACAATCTCCAGGAAAATGTCTTCGTGCTGCGGCGGAAACTGTGGGTGCGGCTCCGGCTGCAAGTGCGGCACCAGCTGCGGAGGGTAAGCTTTTGTCCGATCACCGATCTGCATCTTCTCGTTTCTTTTATTGAATGTCATATGTTTGTTGGCAGATGCAAGATGTATCCGGACGTCGAGAGGAGCGCCACCACCGAGACGGTGGTCTTGGGAGTGGCGCCGGCGAATGTTAGCTTCGAGAGCGGGTCTGAGTCCGGTCAATTCGCCGAGAACGGCGGGTGCAAGTGCGGCGACAAGTGCACCTGCGATCCCTGCACCTGTAAATGAACGGAGAGAGATCGCCGTCGGTAGCGATCCCGTCTTTTCCCCTCATCGCAATCTGTGTTTCGATTCGTTTCGTTTCGTGTAATAAAGCAGACCGAGTTCTGTGTCTGTGAGTGACAAGAGTGCTGTTGGATGTAATTCACGTTGAGAACACGTTATATTACTTACTAGTTAAATCCTAATCGGAACCAGTTAAGATTTCAAAGTATGATTACAGATTTAGATGATACTCTACAGATCATCGCCATGGATGGATTCTACAGATCTTCGTTCCTTTCTTCAAATATACCTCGAGCAGCTCTGTTGAACATATTGTGAACCTGCCAATTTTGGCCTTGTCATTTCTCCTGTTCCTTAACTAGCTGTTTCGTGAACATTTGATTGAATTAGGAGGAAGGATTTACCTGTTTTGACGAGAGCCCAATCTTCTCCAAGTCACTCAACTGCAAACAAGTAACAAAAAAGACCAGACTTTAGTTTCAAGAACAATGAAAGAGATCACTGGTTTGTATGTTATGCTTACAGATCTCAAGGGGCTTGTTTCTCGAATTTCAATTATGTATTCCGCAAGCTTTACTCCGATACCCTGAAATTATGCCATGATTGTGATTTTAGAAGATGATGAACAGGGTAAAGAAGAACACTTGAGAATTGAAAGTTGGATTATGTACTTACCTTAATTTCCAGTAGTTCGCCTCTGGACAAAGTGAGAAAACATCCAGGTTAGTATCAGAGTATTGACTGCACAAATTGCGTATAAATACAATGATTGGTAAGACTTACTTGCTCGCCGTGTTGAGAAAGTTGAGATATTCTTGAATCAGTGAGCTCTGGATTGTTAGAAACATGTGAGAACTAATTATTGGTTTAGAAAGTTTGGATTTTCATGAAAAGAATGTACCTTTATGGTAGAGCTCATGACGTTGAACTTGTCAAGTGGGGTGGTCATCATTTTGTTGTAGTTGTTTTCGTCTGGGAGAGTATGAAGAGGTGTTTTTGGAGTAGCAGCTTGCTGTTGAGCTTCCTTGTTGATGTTTGAACAGATTGGTGATAGCACTTTTCTCAGAGGGGTTTGCTCCATACTGTTGATGTTTTTCTTCTCAAGAGCTTGTGATTCAGTTGTCAAGTTGTTCGAGTCTGTTAATTTCATCTTCTCCTCCTCGTTCTCTGTTTCCACTATACACAACCCATTGATAAAATGTATGAAAGAAGACTGATTCAATGAAATTGAGTTGCAACTTGCTTCATACCATGGAGTTCTGTAACGTCTGCAACTTCTTCAATCCTGTTTCCCTCCGTGGTTTCCTCACCAACAAAGTTCATGCTCTGTTTGTTTAGCTTCAGATGATGAACAAACATGAGGGATGAAGCTCTGATATGACCCCTTTTGATATACAGATAATCCGAAGAAATTAAATGATAAACAAAAGGCTTACCTCTACAGCACGATCAATGACAGTTTCATCGTTTAGCAGCAAGTTTCTGAAAGGAACGGACAACAACCTATGTACAAACAGCAAGTCTATAAGTACTGCAGGCTCCAAAACTTCCATTTTTAGTTTTGAAATCTCAAGGAGTAGCAAACCTATACCTGTTCTTGGAATTTGAAGCTCCACGGTGGGTATTGACCTTTGCCTTTACTGAGCCTAGGAAATCAAGCTTCTTGGCAGAATTGACAGGAAATGGAGAAGCACAAGTTCTCGGTTTTTGGGTACTCTTCGTCTTGCCTTTGAATTCTAGCCAAGCTCTTAGTTGTACTTCCATGTCCATTTTGACCTTTGGTGTCTCTAGCTTCTGTGCTGAAGGCACAAAGTTTCTCACGTGTCGAGACCTAGATGCCAAGCTGACTGTATGTACTGATTCTTGATACTCTCCAGGATTCTACAGTGAAGAGAAAAGGAACACCCCTAATTATAAAACTCAAAACCCAGCTCGAAGACCAACAAAGGTTAATGTTTCCCATGTACTTACCAGACAAGCAACCATCAAAGCACGACTTGTTCCTCCAAGGGAGTCCTGCAAAATCCTGGTCAATTTGCTTTCTCGATACGGTATCCAACTCTTGTTGTTGTTCAGTGCATAGATAACATTTGACAGCGCAAATAATGACTGATTAATCTTAGCACTCTCTAGCAGGCGGATCCCCTCGTTGAATGTCTTCCTATTATCTTCATTTCCTGACAATCAAATCATAAACACAACTATGTAGCAGATTTCCAGGCATTTACAAGGCATAGTTCTTGCAAGTGGAGACTCACCAGCTAAATCTATGAGGTTCAGCTTCCCAGAAATGGAAGAGCCATCTTCAAGAGGAGTGGAGACAGTTATCACCAGCACCCGTGGCTCCTGCTGGATACATCATTGAGACCCGTATGTGCAGTCTTTCTTCTACGAGTCCCACGAGATAAAACTTCCTGGAACTCCTGCATTGAACTGACCGAGACTCGAGATAGTCCCTTGACGTGAATCTTCCCATCTTTGTCCTCTAGAATTGAGATCTCAGTTTCATTCTTTTCCAAAAGATCATAACACCTGTCCAAGTACACTTCGTAGTATGAAATTTCAGCACTGCTTCCTATTCTGCTTCCCCTTGAAAGTACATTGGACATGGCTAGTGGCATCAAGCCAGGTAATTCTTCACTGCCCTGCAACATCAACCAACTTTAAAGTTAAATCATCACCAGAAAAAGCTGTAAAGTACCTTCCCTAGACATTCCTTCAGCAACCCAGATTCCAGGAAGCAGAACAAAGTTGAACCATAGAGTCATTTCATCAAACAGCTTACCTGCATTGTGTAAGTCTTCCCGCTGCCAGTAGCTCCATAAGCGAAAACGGTTGCATTACATCCATCAAATACCCCAGGAATCAGAGGACTCACTTCCCTCCGAAAAATCCGATTGACGTTATCCTCTTCAAGACCAAAGAACGAATCCAACATATAGCACTCATTCCGGCTAGGTGAACAAAAAACAACAAAATTAAAATAGGACTGAAAGAGGACTGAACAATTTTGAAGAGTGGAGATCTCTTTTACCTGCTCAGGGGGTCTTTGAGGTAAACAGCAACTTCTTCTCCGGATTCAGAGCCTTGATCGAGAAGTGAAACGCAGGAGCTAGGCTCTTGATTCGTGATCTCCGTGGGGAGGAAAGGACGCACTCTAACAATTACTCTGACCATGGAGCTGGAGCTGGAGTCCGCCATGGTTGTAGATTTCTCGGAATTTGCTGTCTTAAAGGATTTAGGAGTTTTCACGGATTCCATTGTGGATAATCGGTTGTGGATGGTGTAGAGGAGACAGGGGAAAGAGAAGTAAGTAAGTAACTGCTCTGCAAGACTGAGACTGAGAGTTGTCCGTGAGTTTCAAAACGACGGATCAGAGTGGGATATGTTTTTCGAATAAGGTAAGAGACCGTTGGGTTTGGGTTCGAAGTTCGAACATTCTTATTACTTTACTATTACTTAATTGGGTAATGGGCCCTTCTAATATTCGTTTCAATTTTATCCACTAATTGCTAATAATTGGGCCATGAGGCCCACATATACCCCCTTAAAATTATGGTTAAAATCTATTAAAAGGTCTATTGACTATTTTCCATTTTTTTTTATGTTTAAAATTATTATATATAATACAAATAATTCAAAATAAATTAAAATAATTCAAAATATTTATTAAATTAAAAAATTATCTATAAAGTGTTTAAAGACTTCAAAAAATTGCATTATTTTTTTAGTAATTTTTAACAAAAATATGTATGATTGAAAATTCTTCATATTACTCTTTTAACCCGTTTTATCACCACAAATATGATGATTACTAAACCAAAATACTAATATCAAAGAACAATATCAAAAGACTTCGAAAAAAATACATGTGTTATTTAATAAAAAGATAAATGATTGAAACTTCTTCAAATTACTTCTTTCAACCCGATTCATCACTATATATATGATTGTTGCTGACCTATAATACTTTTATCATTCAAAACAAAGAACGACATAATGCATGCTTCATAATTCTAAAAGTTAAACAATTTTTTAATAATTTATAAAAAAATATGTATGATTGGAACTTCTTCAAATTACTTCATTTAACCGGGTTTATCACTACATGTATGATGATTATTAAATCATTATATTTTTATCAATATACTAATATCAAATAACAATATCACGTGGGTTAAAGACTTGTAAAAATCACATGTATTTTTTAATAAAGATATGAATGTTTGGAACTTTCAACTCGGGTTTATCACTATAGATATAATGTGTGTTTCATACGTCAAAAAAGTACATGATATTTTAATAATTTAACAAAAATATGTATGATTGAAACTTCTTAAAATGACTTCCTTTGACCCGGTTTATCACTACATGTCTACATGTATGATGATTACTAAACCATCATATTTTATTATGTGGGTTTAAAGACTTATAAAAATAAATTTGTTTTTAATAAAAATATGAATGTTTGGAACTTCTTTAAATTACTTCTTTCAACCCGGTTTATCACTATAGATACTATGATTGCTAATATATTGTATTTTTATCAATCACATAAGAGAACGATATAATACGGCTTCATACTTCTAAAAGTTACATAATTTTTTAATAACTTTTAACATTAATATGAATGATTGAAACTTCTTCTTCAAATTATTTTATTTGAATGAAAATTCTTTGATAAAGTAATTAAAACTGAAATTAAAGGAGAAAATCTTAATGATTGAAATATTAAATTTAAGGAGAAGTTAAAATTTTATTACCTAAATTATAACTACATCATAGGTTTTTTTTATTAATGCATGAAAAAAATGAAATGAATTATAAAAACATAAGCAATACTAGCTTTTTTGCCCGCCCGTTGGCGGGCGCACGCTTAAAATGAATCTTATATGATTTTAACCATTATTATTTATTTATTTTTAGAAAAAAAATTCATCACAATCTTATTAATGAGTTAGATAGGGTAAAAAGAACGATTTATAATGTAGAGAGCCATATGTTAAGTTGGCAAAGTAGAGGGGGGATAAAGTGTTATTTTTCATAAATAATTTGTACCTTATTTAAAGGTATTAATTATCTCAAATAGTGAGTACTTATTTTATTTGCGTGAGAGGATGATTATTTTAAAGTATGCTCGACCAAACTACTGCTTCAGTTTGTTTAACTATACGAATTTAGGTGTAATTATTCTTAATTTTTTCCGTTAAACTATACACAATTATTCATAATTCGGATATTAAAAGAGCATTCATACAAAAATAATATGAGAGTAATTCAAAAATAAAAAATATTTTGCAAAAATAATAATGAGATAAAGATAAATAGTCTTTGTAAATTCGAATTCGGGTAATAACCACCATAAATAGTCTCTCAGGTAGTATAGTTCATACCGTACTCATACTCATCTTTTTTTTTTGGTTATAATCATAACAAAAAAAATCAGTTTAAGGTTTAAAATTTACATAATTTATCATTTTTCAAGTACTCAAACGTTATAAAACACTAATAAACCATAGTAAAATTATATATTACTCAAATATTTTGTTATATCTATGAAAAGGTAAAATACTTAGATATTATAAGCATAAAAAATTTTATCATAAAAACATTTTTAAAGGAATTCGATTGGCTAGTTGAGGTTCATTTTATACACTTTTCATACTCTACTCAAACCCACACGTAATGCTTTTGGGGGTTCACCCATAGCCTAAAAATACTCGATTAACTCAAATTATATCCTATTTGACTGGTTCTAGTTAGGACGGATAACCGTGATTATGGTATAATTACCATGTTTACAAAGTAGCCAATTATCGTTAATTTTTTTTAATATTAATAAATTTAATATTGAATGTTGCAACGGGTAATTATGTATACACACTCATTATAGATGCATGAGTAAATTAATGATTTCACCTATTCTGAAATCATAAGATTATGATAAAATGGTAGAATTTAAACCTTCTATACTACTATTCATGTAATCACATTTGGACAAAGATTGTTGGTTAAATTTCATGAACATCATTGGTGATTTTATAATAGTGAATAACCTATGTTAGTGACACGAATGTCTTAAAGTATAAAATTCACTCATGTATAAAGACACCTGCATATATGGAGAATTATTAGAAAATCACTTTCTCGTGTCTATTTATTCTCCTCGGACAACATTGCCTTTCATTTCTCTGTTATGTTATAATTCAAATAATAATAATAATAATATTTTATCAAAATACCTTTACAATAATTCAAGGGTCATTTTTCTTTTGTCTTTTGAGGTTTTGAAAAATCATGTATTTAATGAAAATTATGGTTTTGTAGTGTCTTTGAGTATATGTTTTTTCATTAAAAGTTTTTGTTTAAAATTTGAGTTTTTAGTAGGGCTCCTAAAAAATGAAAAAATCAAAACTCGAGAAACAGAAGAAAGAAAATTTACAAACAATAATCTTTAAATATGATTGATTAACTAAACATTTTTAAAAAAATGGTGAAGAGAGAAAAGAAAATAAATTAAGAAAACATAGTTAACTAAATGAGGTTGCATATCTTGGCATGATTGGATAGTGAATGCAAAAAATGTGTAGTGAATATCTTATTTTACATAATTATATTTTTTACACACTTGACTCACCTATGTAACATTGATTCAATTGAAATGTTAATTAACATTGTTGATGAATACATGTAATTTATTCATATTTCTAGAAATGCATTTGAGAATGATGTATTCTCGAATAGTGTTTTATCTGATGAAATTAGGAAATTCATCATTCATTCTTGATGACATGTTTCAAATAAATCATTCTATTGAATGAATACACTTTCGAAAGATGCATTGCCGAAAATGACTAATTTTATAATAAAATCAATATTTTTGAATTCAAGACTATGCTAGATATGATTTATAATTTTTAGGTGCTAAAAATATCCATTATCGTTCTTTTGTAAATTAAAATGTTGGAGATACCTATTGAAGTGTACTTAAATGGCTTTACTTATTTTGGTTGGTATAAAAGTATAGAATTTTATATTAAAAATTGTGCAGGCAAGATAAAAGAATGTTAAAAATTATTATATACTCTAAATGATAAGATAAAAAACAGAGGGATTTTTTTAAAAAATGTGAACGTGGGAGTTAGTTTATTTGAAAATCATATTTATTTGTGTTAGTTGTTATTGGAAAAAAAAAATTGTAAAAATAAAAGAGAAAATAAAAATTTTTTATTGGTGGAATCCCTACACTTAAGGAGAGAAGGAATAAAAGGGGTGGTCTTTTATATTCCTATATATATTATAATAAATTTGTTTAAGGGGTCTAGGAAAGGCGCCGGATCCAGCTCCAACCATTTCTTGGGTTGGAATCCGGTCCAACCCATTCTCAGCCATTAGATCACCCATTGACCCATTGACCAATCCAATGGTCTAGATTGTTTGGGGTATTTAGGACATTACACAAATAATTTAATTATTATATTTAAATTAAGTAATTAATATTTTTTGCAGGGGACAGCTGGTGACTTCGGCGGCCGGCCCTCGTCGCCGGCGACTTTTCCAATATTTTTTAAAATTTTTTTTGAATTTTTTTTTCAATACTTTGTTTTACTTAAAAAAAATATTAGCTAACATTTTTTTTGTTGTTAACTAGTTAACATTGTTTTTTTAACTGATAACTAGTTAACATCGTTTTTTGTTTGATAACTTGTTAACAGATTTTTTACTAACAGATTAACCAACCGAGTTAACTAGTTAACCAACCTAGTTAACTTGTTAACCAACCGAGTTAACTAGTTAACTTATCAAGTTGTTAACTAGTTAACAAATTTTTTACTTAATAACAATATTTTTGTTGACAAGTTAACCAGCCGAGTTAACTTGTTAACAAATTTTTTACCTGATAACAGTTATTTTTGTTAACTAGTTATCAAGTTGTTAACTAGTTAACCAACCGAGTCAACTAGTTATCAAGTTGTTAACTAGTTAACCATCCGAGTTAATTAATTAACATATAAAATTGTTAACTAGTTAACCATTCAAGAAATTACAAATTCATATATAATTTGAAGGCAACCAATGAGCTTAAAATTATGTCATATAACTAGTTAACATCATAATTTAGATAACAAGTTTAGAAGATTTGAGTTGATAACTAGTTATAAAAATTAGTTAACTAGTTAACACATATTTTTTGTTGTTAACTAATTAATAGTATTTTTTTAACTAATAACTAGTTAATATAGTTTTTATCTTATAACTAGTTAACAAAGTTTTTTGTTTGATAACTTGTTAACAGATTAGGTGATAACTTGTTATCAACATTAGTTAACTAGTTATAAGATTAACATAATTAGTTAACTAGATAACTTATCGAGTTAACTAGTTAACATCAAGACTAAGATAACTAGTTAACATTTTTGAAGATGATAACTCGTTAACATTATGACTAAGATAACTAGTTAACATTTTTTTAAGATGATAACTAGTTAACCAATCGAGTTAACTAGTTAACCAATCGAGTTAACTAGTTAACTAGTTATCAATGTTGAGAACAAAATTTTTTTTTATAACTTATTAACAAATTTTAACCTGACAACTAGTTCACGCATAACAAATTTTTTTATATGTGAAGGAAGTTTACCATACGAACCCGAAGCACCAAACTGTTAACATCAAGTCATCAACCATATGAAATCAGTGACAGAAAGAGTTACCTTCCATTAATTACTAAACGAATCCCACAACTTTTTGTAATTACAAACCAATCACCCAACTAAACTAGGTGACAAAAAAATCATTCTTCTTCAACCGAAGAAGATGACAAACTTCCTTCACAATCTCCAATCATCAACAGTGTAAACGTACAGCAAGCAAGGATACGAAGGAGGCGATTTGGCGTTGATTAAAGAGGAGAAGTCTTCCCTTCCCCCTCGGTGACGGTGATAATGAATCTCGGGAGTTACGGAAGTTTCCTCCGACGAAAGCACGGCGAACCGGAGCTCGTCAGATCCGAAGATAGGGATTCCGCTAGGGGGTGCTGCTGCTGCTGTGGTGATGGTTGAGAACGTGGCACACGCGTCATCCTCTCCTCTTCGTTACCTGACAACCACAAGACGACAAAATCAGAAACTTAGAATAGAAACAGAGAGAAACCTTTAAATAGTAATAATAATCAAATCGGAAACTTAGTAACAGATGAGATTCTCCGGCGACATCAGCGCCTTGTCGGCGTAGTCCGCCGTCGTGAAGTGTAACCCGTATATTTCATCATCTCCGGTGAAAAATAGAAACGAATTTGTTTATGAAAGCCGAAAGTGGAAAGAAAAATGGAGATGTACTGAGGAGATGTGGGAGGATGATTACAGGGGTGATGAACAAGCTGCTGAAATTGAGAAGAGAGGCGAGATGTGTGTGGGGTGATGTGCGGCCGCCGAGAGAGAGAGGGAGATAGAGACGGTGTGGAGAGAGAGACGTGATGATGTATGATGATTTAGGTACAAAGGATATTTTCTTGAAATGACCGAATTGCCCCTCCGATTTTTGGTTGGAAATCGGTCCAATCTTTAAAGGTTGGGTCCGACTCTCGGAAAATTATTAATAAAACAGTTAATGAAAAAAGTGAAAGATTACAAAAAAAAAACATTGAGAGGAAGTTACAAAACGTGGGAAGGTTGTTGATAAATAATCAATAAAAATTGAGAATTAAAAAATTAATAAAAATGAAAAATGTTCTTATTGGATGGAAGCCTACAATTAAGGAGGCTTCAAAATTGTTATCCTAAATTTTAAATCTATAGTATATAGTATAGATATGAAAATAGGCAATTTCTACCATCAAAACACCCCTTAGTGTTTTCATATGAAAACACTCATCATAGCCTTTCATTTTGTAAGGGGAGATCTAATGGTCCATGTTGAAAGGATAGATTTGTAATTGAGTATTTTTAATTTTGATTTTTATTTTCTTAATGATAATTATCAATTAATTAAAAAATCTCTAATTGTAATTCATCAAAATCTAATATTCATTTTTGGTTTTTTTTCACCCGTCGTTTTCAAGATTAGACTTTCCCATCCTTACCACCGGTTTCTTCTTCATCTTGCTGTAGATTGCTAATATACCCTTCCGGCGGCGGCGGTGGTTCAGTAAACTCTTCCACCAATCTCTACCGCTGGTTTCTTCTCCCTTCTAGCCATTGAGTGCGCTACTTTCCCTTCCGTGTTGTTGATTGCGTTTCAATACCCCCGGCGGCGCTACAGTACTTCCTACCGGCGACAATCCCCCTATTTCAGCCCTTCGTTCGGTATTATTAAAATCTGGTCCATATTATAATTTTTCCAATTAATCTATTCCAATTCCATCAAATCCCATCCCATTGATCATATTTCAACAGGACAACACTTTGTTGTGAACAGGCGGTTGTGTTTTGATTAATTAATTCCAATCATTGATATTATTTTCTTTATTCCACGTAATTTGGATCAATGAATCCTGACTTTGTTGATTTTGCATCCTCATCCATGGACTCGTCGAACGGAAGAACCCTGGATTCTGATGGAGATTCTTCAGGTATTTTCATCAAAATCATCCCCTTTGTGCCGCCTAAAATAGCATACCTGGTAAAACCATATAAACTTCCGATTGTTCCTTTTTATTTTTTTAGGAACAAAATCTGAATTTACATTGTTCCATTTTTATTGTTTGAAACAGTAGTGGATTTACCATAGGAACTAAACCTATTCCATGAGGAGATATTTTGTATAAATATTTTGGCGATAGAATTAGTGTCTTACCATGAGGAGATTGATGTCTGCACCAACAAACATCAGAGTTGTTCTTTTTTTCAGGTTGTTGTTCTTTGCCTTCTTAAAACCTTTGTGGAAGTGATCAACCACATATTGGCACCAGTTATAATTGGTGAATTGACGAACACAACCATCCTCGAGAAGGGGGAGATATTTGATACTGGCGTCCAGGTGAGCTTTTGGGCACAATAGTACAAAAATGATGTATAAAATCATCATCTTTGACCACTTTACATCATCAATCTCATTCAGTAGACGCTCCTTGATCTTGTCCTGAGATACCATCTCCTTTGCATTTGTGTCTATTGGAAGTCCATTGGCTATCACTAACTCTGTACGTCTTGAGCTCTTGTACTCCGACACTTTCTTATCCACACTCTTTGGTCCCTTTGGTAAGCTGTAAACCATAGCCACATCATCCGCAGTTACTGTAAGGAAGTCGTCTTTCATGAACTCATAAGACTTCCTTTCCAGATCATAACAATGCAAAGCCCATTTGTTGAATTCCTCACACAGACTTCCGAATTGGACTTGTGTTGTACCGCTGAATCCTAAAGGTGTTAAAGTCAGCAACTTTGACGCTGTTATTGAGGGTTGATTCAATATACCCCGAATCTTCCTTGGACCACATCGGCTCCTCACGAGACATTTATACAGTTCAACAGGTTCGCTATTTGCCGCATCCTGCAATTTTGTTACCTATATTAGTCATCACACTCAATAAAACCTTTACAAGCTACATTCATTTTATAATAAACTTAATATGTCCACTTACCTTTTTAGTCCGAACACCCTGGACGTCCCGCTTTTTTTCCCCCCTATTTTTGTCTCCTCTAAGATTTTCATTCTGCAATCAGTGTAAAAGAAATAATTGAAACAAGCATAAAAATCATACCTACAAATTTGTTCCTAATAACAACACTCTAAATCAGTAGTGTACAAACATTTAATTTTGTTAGTGTTCCATTTTCATTATTTGGAACAGTAGGGAAATTGGTGTAATTAACACAAAAACAAACCTAAAAAATTCATTCTAAATAGTTGTATACGATGTCCAAAAAATACCTCGACACTGGAATTGGTTGATTTAACATGAGTTTGCTTACTCGGGACACCAATTTCAGTTTGATTACTCGGAATTGTAGCTTGTCCAGGTTTGCCCCTGATTCCATGTGGGAAAAGAGATGATAGCACGAAATATGAATCATCCGAATGTGTGTCTTCATCGGTTGAAACTGTATTTCTTTCCTCATCAATCAACAAGGAAGCAAATTAATGATTTATATGATCAAATATTGCTTACCATTGATGCCATACTTGTAAATACCAACTAAATCATAAAGAAAAGGTTAATTACCTTAGCTTGCGGCTTTTGCATTGTAACTTTTGAAGGCATTTCCAGCCTGGTAGTGCGTACTTTGGAACGAGGTATAGCAGATTTCGGAAACTGTTCCGAAGCACCCTAATTGGAACATGCAGCAATGATTTAAGAGAAATAGTTTCACAATGAGAATTTGAAATTAAAGAAACTTCAATGAATCAGAAACCTTTGACGATGGAGTTTGCATTCCCGGCATTCCTACAGCTGCGGTCCTTGTTATACTTCGCGTTTGAACATTTTGAAGTCTCCTGGCAATTGGACTTTCTATCTATGATAAACAAATTTTCAGAGCAAACGCAAGAGTCAAAAGAATTTTTCCAAATGGCAGATTGTTTATGAATTGTTATTAAATCAGAATAGGAATTATTGGCCTAAAGAGTAACTTTATTTGTCTACGTGATTTAACTCATCAAATTCTAAACACAGATAACCTATTTGAACAAGAATGAGAATTAATTAGGCATTTGTTCAAGTAATTAGGAAAAGGAACTTTGTATCGAAACCTCATTGCTTTGTTCCAAATAGCAATTAGAGGAACAAATGCTCTGTCAACTATATATGCATTAATTCAAGTAATAAGAGAAGGAACAATGTTAATCAGAGAAAATAAACAACAAGAACATTCACAATGCACATTTTCAGTCTGCATTCACTCTGAAACTATAGTTTGCCTCTGTTCCAATGATTCATTGTTCCAACAAATCAGAGAAGGAACCAGAGTTCTATGATGCCAATGTTCCAGATACAAATAAAAGAAACAATGAGACAAATATGAAACCTCATTGCTTTGTTCCATACAGCAATTAGAGGAACAAATGCTTTGTCAACTATATATGCATTAATTCAAGTAATAAAAGAAGGAACAATGTTAATCAGAGAAAATAAACAACAAGAACATTCACAGTGCACATTTTCAGTCTGCATTCATTCTGAAACTACAGTTTGCCTCTGTTCCAATGATTCATTGTTCCAACAAATCAGAGAAGGATCCAGAGTTCTATGGTGCCAATGTTCCAGCTACAAATAAAAGGAACAATGAGACAAGCACTAGATTAAAACAACAAAAAATCAACGCCCAACACAACTGATCAAACAACAAATCAATTCCATTGTTCCAACATATCAGAAAAGGAACTAATCAAAAAATTCCATTGTCCCAACAAATGAGTATAGGAACTAATTAATAAATTAGATTTTGTACAACAAACGGAACTCAAGCACATTCATCGATTCAAACTCATAGTTATTAACAGCTCAAGAACCTGAGATTTGGGGGTTCCTCTAATCGTTCCCGACACGCCTGCTGGCTGTGGATTGGAGAAAGGAGGAACCAAAGTTCTAGGGTTCCATGTTCCATCTGCATTTTAAAGAAACAATGAAACAAGCATACTAAGAAAACATAAAAAATCGAAACCCAGCACAACTCAAAAAACAAGTAAAATCAGAAACCAAAAAATCAATTCCCCTGTTCCAGAAACAAAAAATTGAATTTCACTGTTCCGAGAAACCCTTACCTGAGTTTCGGAACTTTGCATGTCCACGCCTGCGGTGAGAATCGATGTTGGACACCCCGTCATCGTTCGATTGTGCCCTGAAGAAGCACCGGAGTTACCTGATTTGGGTGGAGAAGCTTGATCTGCAACGGCGGCGGGAACGGTCCGAAGGGGAACGGAACCACCAAGTCCTTCAACTCCTCCAGGTTCCCGAGGCCGTTTATACCTCGTCGTCGCCATTAGAAGTACACGCTTCGGCGGCCGCCGTTTAGGACTCCCGAAGCTCATTGTCGAAGAAGGTTTCGGATTTGGGGAGAGATATTAGGCGGGGGATTTGGGGAAATAAAACCGTCGGAATAAATGAGGGATGTTTTTCTCTCTCTTCAGCCAATGGAAATCAATTTGTTTAATTAATGATGTTCCGTGTGTCCATATTTACCCCTCAACTACTAACAACCCTCTGATCTAATATCTGATCTGACGACTCTAAGGGGTGTTTTAATATGAAAACACTAAGGGGTGTTTTTGTGGTAGTAGATCCCATTAAAATATCCGACGGAGACGTATAGATAGCTTACGCAACGTCCTATATCGACCAATGACTTTTAAAAAATATTTTGAAACACCGAATTAATTGGGGAGTGTTCTTGTGACAAATTTTTTTTTAATTTCTTTTTACATATATCATTTCGACGGAGACATATAGATATGAAACACAGGAGAAAATTTGAGTCCTATAGCTCAAGCGATCAAGTCTACCTTCATGATCACTAGGAGGATAGTTCGGTTCATTTGTGTAATGTAATGGGCGACCGTGTTACTTGAACGAAGAACCATTTGGAAGCGCCATGAGGGGCTCCACTTTTCAGCCGAAGAATTTTCTCTATGATAGCTCCTCATTTGTTGAAAGTAACCTGACCAACTAGAAATTTGGTGGAGACCAATTCAACATCATCTTCAATGTTCACTTGCGAAATCCCAACCCAAGAGCATCAAATATATGCGTCTCTGAAAAACAAGTAATTCTTGTTTGTCACGCAAATGAGAGTCATTTGCCTCTTCACTTGAAACCACTACCACCGCTAACTACACAAAAGAGGAGTCATTTGCAGTTGAACGCTATACAAAGCATTATGCACCATTAAATAAAGGGAGTCGTCTCGAGTAATTGTCATAAAATACTAAGCAACTTCATTCTCGCAATGTGTAAGATTGGCCTACTAGTATTGTGAGATGAAGAATCAACGATATAATTTTGTGGAATTGTATGTATCGATGCGAATGTCATCCGAACAATTTTAGTCACACAAACTTGAGAGAAACACGTATTACGAGAAGATGTCTATTAAGAGTATAAGTAACATTCAACACTTGGTAACCAAACTCACCCATCCACCCACCATCGTAACTCTAACCAAACTCACTTATAAATCATTTCCTCACATTACTACAAATTGAGTTTAGAAGGCCGAATGATGATGTTAGTAAACAATATAAGATTTATTCATATGCCTCGAGTTATTGGGATACAACGGTTCTTGAAAGATGCTGACTATTTATACATGATTCATTTTGGGTATCAACTCTTCTCTTTACATCTTTCTTGGTTGTGGGGTGCTATTCCCCAATAGGTGTTAGTAGATAGCCTATCTACCACATCTTCATCATCAAAGTGATTAATTTAATTAAAGATCAACAGAAGGCGTGTACTCCCCTATGTCACATGCACATCACATTCAATACACATGAATCTCTAAAACGCTTTTCTTAGTGAATAATAACATTAAGACCATTGCTAATCTCCATTCCTGAGTTTATACCATTGTTAATCTTTATAAACTACTTATATTAACATTGCTTTCGGTTGCGCCATAGGCTATGCTCCCTCTCTCCTCCATCTTCGAAATTAGCGCCGCCACTATACCTGTTCCAGATGCAAATCGAACGCTAGGTATGATGAAGGAAGGTTGAATGGTGGTTTGGAGAATCCCTAGATCCAGATCGAGATCTAGATCGAGGATGGTGTCGGTGAGGGCAGGGTGGAGCGATGGCGGTGTTGGTGGGTGTAGCGGCGGCGACGTTGGCTGGAGGGACGGCGGCTGTGGATTAGTGTAGGGACGGCGACCATGGAGGGTGTACCGACTGCGGCAGTTGGTGGAGCGAGGAAGATGAAGAATGATTTTTAAATTAAAATTACATTTTGTATTTTCTTTTATTTTTGTTCTATATTAATTTATTTATTTTTAAATAATGACATGGCATCTGACTGACATCTAATTGACCGGTCAAGTGGATGCCACATCAGCTTCGGTAGCACTGTTAATAACGGTGTTAAAATTTTAACGGATGTCGGCTACATTTGTCGTAAAAAAATAAAATTTGGTCTAAACAATGTGACACAAATAATTTTGGCTATGTTTGACATTCTCAGTATAAGTTTGGCTACAAATTTATTTTTGGCCAACTCTTTACAATAAGACACATGAGTTAAAACTCAAAAGGCTGACCATGATGCGTAACTCCAAAACATACGTTTTTAAGCGGGGGAACGTTGTAAAAAAAGCCGCGAAGGATCCAACGGCCAGTACTAAATCAATCACAATACAGTCAATTTGGGGACCGTTAAAATACCGCCACAATTTCCTCATCCCTAAATCCAACGACCCGAAATCACTCGCCATTCACACGGATAATCTGACGGCTAGCGTTGCGGCCTTTTCCCCCCTTTTCCCGTACCTAGAAAGAATGCCGTTTATCTTAACCAAAAAGAAAGAAAGAATGCCGTTTGAGGTTCAAACTTTTCATTACCCTAAACATAAACACGTTTAACCGGCGCCGTTAGCTACCGTTAGCGAGTAGGGTTTCTTTTGATACGTTTGAAAGGAAAACGCAAGAGCAGTTCGGTTAACGGCGAGTAACGGAGACGGTCGGTGCCAATATATTCGTTACATATGAAATCCACTATATATAATAATTTTTAATTTTCTTTATTTTCGTTTCTCTCTCTTCAGCCTTCCTTGCTTCTTTTTTATTGTCCCTTTGTTTCAACGGGCGAGGATTTCCCGAACCCAAACAACAATCTCCGTTTCGAAGAAGAAGCGAACTCGCGTTAAAGAGAAGACGGTTCCTTTTCCCTTTTCTGGGTTTCTTTGATTAGGGTTTTTGTCTCTGTTGATGAGCACGACTTCGATTCCCGCCACCACTTCTTCACAAGCAGAGGTTAGTTTTTGTTCGTCATCAGTTTTTACCAATCACTGCTCTGCGGCGTCTTCTGGATTTCCTTTTTCCCTTTTTATTTGCTGTGATTTCTTGTAATCGTTGTTTGGTGGAGTTCTAGCTTGCTGCGATTTTATGGAAATCTGCTCTGTTGTTTAAGTAAACCCTAGAAATTGTTGGTGATTTCGTGGATTGTTTTTTTTTTTAATCTTTGTTTGTAAGATCTGGGAGCTTTTGTTGTTGATGGGGGTAGTTGGCTGTCTGGGATTGAGCTGGTCAAAGTTGGAGGCTTTTAGGGTTTGACGATCGGTTAATCCAGGGATTCTGCTGCTTGATAAGCTTTCTATAAAAAAATGATGCAGGAATTCGGTTTGTGAAGCTCAAGGATGGATGCGGGTAAGGTGGAAGAGTGTTGCCTTGAGAATAAGCAACAAACGGCTGCTTCAAGCTCTTCTGTATCCGAGGGTAGTGGCAGTGCCGTTCTTAAGTCACCTGGAGTTTCAAGTCCAGCCACAGTATCACCAACGCATAGGTTGGATCAATTTTCTTTCTTCTCCGATTTTTTCTTGTTTACTTATATGCTCGTTTTCTTTTCACATGGTTAGAATTCGATTGATTGCAGATACATATTTTTTTGCAGCTACTCCTGTTCATAGTATTTAAGGTGCTGTTGTTAATCTCAAGGGTGGATTTGGTTTTGCAGGAGGACCACTGGGCCGATCAGACGAGCTAAAGGCGGCTGGACCCCTGAAGAGGTTAGTGTCACTGGGTTTTACAATTTTAATTGTTTTCTTCCTTGTGATGTCTGGGACAGTTTCAGCTAACGATGGTTTTTAAGGTACTAACAATGGTTTTGATGCTATCCAGGATGAGACATTGAGAAAGGCTGTTGCAACTTATAAGGGGAAGAGTTGGAAGAAAATAGGTTATTTTCTAATCCATTCCTTTTGTCTTGTTGTTTGTGATAAAAAAATGCTAGGATGAACATTACAAGCGAATGCCTTTGCTGCTGTATATTGTCATATCACACAGAGAAGTTATTGACTATCTCTTTAAATGTGGGAATAGATTATAATATTCTGATGAGTTTTGAATCAGTGAGTTGATTCCAGAAAATGCTTATCTCTTTTCTTGTACATGCAGCTGAATATTTTCCTGACAGATCAGAAGTGCAATGTCTGCATCGGTGGCAGAAGGTTCTTAACCCTGATCTTGTGAAAGGACCCTGGACTCCTCAGGTTGATACTATTGCCTTACTATTCTATTTAGTTGTCTTTGTCATTCAGAAGGTGAATTTTTTTTTCTCATTCTTTTCTTCCAGGAGGATGACAAGATTGTAAAGATGGTAGCAAAATATGGACCAACGAAATGGTCTGTCATAGCAAAGTCTTTACCAGGCCGCATAGGAAAACAGTGTCGGGAGAGGTGAGGCTCACAATTTCTAAATGATCATCAATTATATGTGCTCTGATCCTATAAAATTATGCATTTTTTTTATGTAGATCTTGGACCCCATTATCGGTCTTCATTCAGAGCAGTAATGGCATAGTTTATTGTTACTGACTAAAAATGTTTCAGGTGGCACAATCATCTGAATCCTGATATAAAAAAAGATGCATGGACACTAGAGGAGGAATTGGCACTTGTAAATGCCCATCGGATGTATGGGAACAAATGGGCTGAAATAGCTAAGGTGCTGCCTGGAAGGTACATGTTCTACTTATCTGTAATTGTTGTGATGCTATTTGATAACATGGTATTCTACACGTTAGAAGCCTTTAATCTAAAGTATTGAAGGAGGGAGAAAGAGTGATTTTGGCGACGTTAAAGATGTCTTTTTTTCATGTACTTTTATTGGATGAGCTGCCAAAGTCATTCCTAGATTTCTTGTACCTCCATGCTTAGTTCATAGCAAAGTAGCCTGTGGTCCCATTAACAGGTTCTGGAACTTAAAAAAATGTCCTTGGATATCCCAACAGTATCAGTATCATACGAAGAGCTTTCCTCTTCCCATGCAGGTGGTGTAGTTATTGATTTAACTGTTTCTGGTTGGGAATGTTCTGCATATATAAGTTTGGGGTGATTCTTATGTCTTGATTGTTAGTTATGGTACATTGTGATTCTAAAGAGATCTGTAGTGACACGAGTCATTATTTATTTGCATTAGAACTGTGGCTGGATAGGTGATGCTTTGGTTATTGATTCATGTCGTATGCTTTGGTTCCGGGGTTAGATAAAACAAGCAGTTATCTATGGTACTGAAGTTTTAATTCACATTATATGTACACAGGACTGACAACTCGATAAAAAATCACTGGAATAGTTCTCTGAAGAAAAAGTTGGACTTTTACATGGTTACTGGGAAGCTACCTTTGCCTCCAAGGAACGAAGTCCAAAAGGGTTCCACAGAAGTGAATAACCACGGACAGACCAGAACTAGCAAGGAATCTGATTCAACAGCCCAAACCTCGTCAGGGACTACTGACATCTGCAGGCTGGAAGAAGATAATAGCAAGGATCAGCTAGAATCATCTGCTCATCTGCAGAACACAGTTGCTGATTCTGAATGTCGATTAAAGATGAGCTTAGATGAAAGCTGCAGTAATATTGAGTTGAGACAAAATTTTGAGGCCTGTGGACTGAATAGCGAAGCCAATAAAGGGGTAAGTGCAGGGTCTCCACCGATTGCTGCAACGCCCCCACCTCATGGTTATCTATATTACGAGCCTCCACAAACAGAAACATGTGTTCCTTCAGAGCCAGATCCTCGCACACGGCAAGAGTATAGTCCCAGTCCAATCTCTTCTCCAGTTGGATTCTTCACTCCACAATCTGCAAAAAGTAGTAGTGGTTATTTAAGTCTACAAAGCCCAGAAACAAGGTTGAGAATTGCTGCTCAGACCTTCCCCAACACACCGTCCATATTCCGGAAGAGGAAGACTATAGATAGAGCATCCATTCCTTGTAGTAGTAGTAGGAAACTAGACACATTAGAGGGAACATCAGCAAGTAATTCGTATCAGAAGCAGTCACTGGGGGAAAGCTTGCACAGTAGCCGTAGCTTGGTAGATAATGGTAGTACTAATCTGAAGTCTTTCAATGCATCTCCTCCGTATCGGCTTAGACCGAAGAGGACACCTGTCCTCAAATCTGTTGAAAGACAGCTGGAGTTTGGGTTTGAGGAGGATAATCGTCATGTCGGGGAAAATAAAGCACCACAGAAGGAACTTCCCTTGCTCCAAAGATGGCTGTAACATAGCTGATAGCTCGTTGACTCGTAAGTTACAAATGTGGCTGGAACTTCCCTTTACAGTTTGGCATTCATTGATCTTAGTTTGACCAGACTGCTGAATCATATTTCCTTGTTGTCTGTCCATATTCATCTTTCAGGGGAAGGGTCCAAATGAACTGAAGGTGCCTTCTGCTACTGACGACTTTCTTTCTAGTGGATACCAGCACAAGCATAACAGCTGCTTCGACGACGAATCGGTATACATCTACCCGGTGGTGAAGTCAATATTAGGTGATGATGAATTGATGATAATCCCGGCACGTCTTTTGTCTAGGTGGTTGCTGCAACTAGGGTATCTTTCCTTTTGTATTATCTGCAGGTTTATATATATATATATACAAATTGGGTATGAGGGATCTGGGGAGAGAAAAGGAGTATTCTTTAAATCTGTGAATTGTAGGCAAGTATTTTCTTGCCAGTATCTCTGCCTTTTGTGTAGAATAAATGCATCAGAAGAATGAGCATTTGGATACAGATTTTTCTGTCTTTTCTTTTTCGGAGGTTGGGGGGATACTGATTGTAACAAACCATGTACAGATGAACAGAAATCCATCCCTTGAGAACAGAATCATCGGCATATATTTATTACTGGACAACATGGTAAAGATTAGAGCTTGGTCGAGTTTTATTCATTACCTTTCACATGTTTATCGATTTATGTACTTTTCGATTCATCTGTGATGGCAGAATCAACTGGTGAGACTTACAGGAATTAGGTAATGTCACAATTCTAGTTCCCCGTACAATCATCGTATTTTCAAAAAATCTAATCCAAAATTTTGACAAATCTATCTTAGATTTTTTTACGCTAGCCCAAATATTTTGACAAATCTAACCTATTTTTTTTACAAATCTAGCATATAATTTGTGTCAAATCTAGCCCAGAATTTGTGCCAATCTAGCCAAGAATTTGTCCCAAAATTTGTGGCAAATTTGGCCCATAATTTTTGACAAAACTAGCCTAGAATTATTGAAAAATCTAGCGCATAATTTTTTATAAATCTAGCCCAATATTCATGACAAATCTAGCCCAATTTTTTTGACAAATCTAGTGCATAATTTTTTGACAAAATCTAGGATTTTATTTGTGCCTAATCTATCCCACAATTTGTGACAAATCTATCCCAGAATTTGTGTCAAATCTAGCCCATAATTTGTGACAACCAGACTTATTGGCAAATCTAGCCCATAAATTTTTACAAACCTAACACGGAATTTGTGACAAATCTAGCCCAGAATTTGACAAATCTAACCCATTATTTTGACAAATCTATTCCAAAATTTGTGACAAATCCGTATTTTTTAAAAATCTAACCCGAAATTTTGACTAATTTAGCCCAATAAATTTTGACAAATCAAGCACAAAATTTGTTACAAATCTAACAAAGTTTTTGACAAATTTAACCCAGAATTTTAACAAATCTAAGCCAGAAATTTGTAACAAATCTAAGCCAGAAATTTTTTACAAATCTAACCCAAATTTTTTACAAATCTAGCACAAAAATTTTTTACAAATCTAGCCCGTAATTTGTGACAATTCTAACCTAGTTTCTGACAAAACTATTTCAAAATTTTAACAAATCTAACCCAGAATGTCTGAGAGTTGACAAATCAATGCACTGACAAATCTAGCCCATAATTTTTTTAACTTAACAAAATATCTAACAAGGTTTGCGAATAAAATTGGACCACGGTTTGCGAATAAAATTGGACCACAATTCTCGCGACTAATTTGTTTAGTACAATTCCCATGGCTAATTCTTTCATCCAAGCCAGGACTTGGTCATAATATTAGCATAGCAAGCTTGCAAAGGAAATAAGCGCACATCAATAACATTCTACTTAATTTCTTCTATTGATAAGTCGCATAGGAAACAGTTGCTAGCTATACAGCAAATACTATTCACAGATAGCATGGGATAAGGTAGGTTTGACCCGACAGGTTCAGCATTTGTCTTCGAAAATTATGTACATAAAACGGGGCTGAATACTCTACCAAAACTGGAAAAGAAGAGCAGGAGACACGAAGGAACAAGCTAAGATGGTGTAGAAATGGTCGTATGTTGCTATTTCTTCACATTTCCAGAATCTGAACAGTGTCCAGAGACGCTACGACCAACTCTAGTTCAATCCGGTTCTTGGCAAGTCTGGACCGTGCTTTCTCATCGTCTACACCAAGAAAAAGTTTCCTATGGTGGTTTGGCCAAGAACTCTAGAGCTTCTATCCAGGCCGTGAGAAGCAACCTAATGGTAAAGTCGCGGCAGATAAATGAGTGTGAAGTTTGACAAGAGATTAGAGAGAAACTTAAGAAGAGATTCGTTCGATGTTGGCTTACCATGTGACATAATGAAGCATACCGCTCTTCATTTAGGTAAAGAGGTTTCCCTCTGTTCATCTCTATGTCCTGCAGGATCATTAAAATAATCAATAGTTAAAGAAACTAGTCCGGATCAGCTGGAAGATCCTGAAAATTTATGCTGTGAATAGATAGAGCACGAAATCTGAACTTCACCTCTTCGCCGAAAGCATCCAAGTAAGGTGAAGGCCAAGGAGCTTGTCGTGCACATCTTTGTAACAGAATTGTAGTTTTCTGCAATACAAAAAAGGCCATAGTTGATCGTCTCAGTCAATGCACGATGACACAAACCGGGATACATTGATTTGACACCAAACACAAGTTGTTACCTTTATCAATAGGAACACGCCGGTACCTGCACCACAAGTCTTTGCGTGCGTTTGGCATCCACTTTCGCTTCATGTCAGGAAAACAAAGAGCACTGTCAAACTAAAAGGCTCACAAAAGAATTACTTCAAAGGGTGAAAAAACTGAGAAATGAATTAAAGTTTTCCAACCTGCAGCATGGCTTCCAGTTTGGAGAGCATAATCTCCCACAAAGAAGACAGAGTGCAGGCTCGTCAATAATATTCTTGCAGTCCACACAAGATTGTTTAATATACCTGATAAAAGATGTATAATCAGTGTGATTCCATGAAGTTACATTCTGTGGAAAAAAAAATGTTAAAACAGAAAACCTCTGAGGTAGATCCTGGTAAACATGAGGTAGTTTCATCAACATGAATGGCACTACAGGTGTCAAATATAGGGTTCCATGAAAGCTTTCATTTCCTGACACCTCGCAGAAGTGATGGTACCACTTCATAGCTATGTCTCGAAGAGCATGATCTTTCAAAACAATATTCAATGAAGGAATCTTGAACATTTTTTCCAACTTTTCCACTTCGTTGAGCTCAACCAAGTCGATCTCCATGCCTACCTCATCCATGGTATGAGATAGTGTCTCGCTCCTACTGCAGAATGGTGCTGAGACAGAAGTCTTTAGCAATTTCCACAGTAATGCACATCTCCTGAGAAAGGGGAAGCTCAATCTGCGAATAACAACTGTGATGTCGCAAGAAGTATCCATATAGTTTGAGACAAAATGCCGCCGTGCAGATCCGTTTCCCCTTCCAACATTGATTACGTCCGTTACAAGGCAATCACTAAATGGAATGTCATCATATTTAAGTTCTTCGTTTCCACAATATGTAATGATTGCCTGCACCCCAAACATTGGAAGTAAGAAATCTGTCATTGGACAGGAAGAAGAAACAGAGTATGTAGACAAAGAAGCATACCTGAAGTACAGTAACAGAATAGAATAAATGTACTAGGGACAACATCGACTTCTCGCATGACAAAAATGGTTGGGGAAGACAAAATATAACCCACATAAAAGATGAGAAAGCATCATGAGCAATAACGGGATCAGCTGCTCGATTCCAGAATCGAACATCTGGAAATAATACTTCTTTGTCAAGTTGCTCCCACAACATGTCAGCTGTTAAGAAATAGCAACGCGTTAGAACAAGAGGAAAAGAAGCGTCAGGAAGAATAAAATTAACAGATTGTGAAATCAGCCAGAAGCAGAGCATGTGACATTCTGCCATTCTCCAAAGGGAATCAACATTACATCAGGTCGAGGGACTTGGACCTTTTGGTAGAATTGAACACTTAGGGAACAAACAAACGATGGAATCTGGACGTTCCATTTCCAGAGTCCTTACCCAACAACAAGCTATTCCGACTCCACAAAGACATTAAACGCCAGCCACTATTTTCATGTTTAAGTTGAAGTCCCCACATACATATTACAAACAACTTTGAATTCCCCACGTAAGTTTAAGTTGAGGTAATAATAGCATTATAATTTTTTTGCAACATGGGAGCTCCATTTTTTATCCTAATAAATAGCATTCCTATTATCATCAGACTTTGAAGCTAGAAGGACGAAAGAGGGAATGGACTGAAAGGAAGCTACGGATAAGCAATGGCTCATGATAAAGGAACAAGCAAAGTAAAAGAAAAACAGCAGGGCCCCGGTGAAAATAAGAATCTTGTATAATTTCCACCTTTCATTCTACCTCGTCAATTTCCTAGTTACGGTAGTTAGAAAACATTCTAAAACTGAGTGTTTGTAAAGGTAATATTTGGAACAGTGACCTAATTAGTCAGCCTAATGAGGCAGATGAGAATTCTGAACCACATGTGGTTCAACATCTTCTTAAGGATATCAGATTTAACAACACACAAAACATCAGATGAAAGGCCGCAAACCAACAGTGACTTACTTTCATGTGGTTTAGCTTTGTATCTATATCCCTTGGATGTCGCCAAGCAAATAGAATCCCCGAAGAGCTGAATGCCCCTGTATCTCTGAAGCACGTGAAGGACATTGCTTGTCCTCGTAAATTGCACAATCTTCAGCAACTTGGATAATGTAAACCCACTAGATGAGTTCAGTTCCTTGTATAAGGAGTCAAGGCTATAGGTAGGTGACAGAGACAAATTTCCAGCCCGTGCTGAAATCTCCATAGAGATAAGTGAGTACTTCAGTGTGTCCCACATAATCATGAACTCATTTACTGCTGATGATTCTAATAACTTCTCGCGTCCCTTTGCAAAGTACAGCTTAGAGAGGATTTTAGATAAAGAGTCAAGATTAGGTCCCATCATATTTAATTTTGAGCTGGAACCGTTCTCAAGATTTTTTCATTTCGAACCTCTCTCGCAGCAGATTTCATGAGAGAAAAGCCTTCATTCAGCAGAAACGCATCTCTCTTGTCATTTGACAAGATGAATGGTGATGAAGATTGAGATGAACTGACTGTTGAGATCACAGGCTTCCTATCCTTCTGGAAGTTCCCTGAAAATGAACACAGGACAGAGTTTGCCAGCCTACGACAGACAGGACACAAAAATTCTCCCTGCAAGAACACAAAGAGTTAAATATAGGACCATTCACTACATACACACAAATATGAAGAGGTATACCAGATCTGGGTTAACAATATGCGCTCCTTCAACAACATTTCTCCTTGTATACCTGAAGACAGCACTAACAGTAAGAGGGAGGAGAAATGGTGGTCAAGACTGAAACCGATATACTAGATTTTCCTGCTTACCTCTCTTTCAATGATGATAAATAGCGATCAAGACATGCCTGATGCACAGCATGACCACAGGAAGATAAATGAATCCCATCACAACCTTCGGGGCCAAACCCATCATATGAAGAAGGTTCTGAAGTAGATTCTGCCTGCATCTCACCATAAGCAGCACTTGCAGAAGCTGAAGGGTACTCGATCATTTCAGTCGAAAGAGCAGCCACATATTTTCCAAGGAATACAGAATCGGTAATCATGTAGTCATTTAAATGACTTCCATCTGCCTGAAAGTGATCATTTCCCATTCCTGACTCAGAGTGTACCACAATATCATTCATTTCCTTTCTAATGTTCAAATAGAGATCATCTTCCAATTTCTCAATGGTGTAAATGTTCTGATCATTCCCATCTTTGGATGTGCAAGGTACTTCGGCATTTTTCAGTGAAGGGACTCGGGCCTTCAGAATTTTGAAAATGGTATTTACCTCCCCAAGTTTTCCAAATGGTAAGGATACTGAGCCACTTGAGGGGTTAACCCCAAATTGACCCGTCACTTTATTGGTTCCTTTCAAATGATCTTTATCTGACTGCCAACCTTTGTCCCACGAAGGTGGACCTCTGTCAATAATGCTCAACAGTCTTGATTTCTTTGACCAAATACACCAAAAATTGGAAAAGAACAAGTATCAAAATTCAGATAACAGACAACAGAGTGCCAACATTACAGGAGTACAAAATACTTGATAAAAACTATATAACTGTAAACAGAAGATCACTTACCTGAAGAAGAACCAAAAAAGATAAGGGGTCCTTGGACTCGGAGTCGTGGCAAAGAGAGCATACATCTTGTGCTAGATCTTTAAAATCATTCTCATCATCAGATATGCTTTCTTCTGGTTCAGATTCTGGATCATCATGCATGGTAGAATTAATGCTTGACAAGAACTTGGATTGCTCCGCTTTCATTTTTGCCTACACAAGGGACCAAGAAATCCGTTTATCAACTTTCTGAAAATTATCAGGATACTCCATGCAAAATTAGTAATCTACCCAAATCTTGATATTTTGTGTTTTATAGAAGCACGCCCAGTTGCCAAAACAGGAAGGGGGTCAATAAAACAAAACTCTAACCAACTAAGATCAATGTGAGGTTCAGTTTCAGGTGACGTACACCCGAGTGTACAAAAATCTTAACGATCATTTTAAAGCCAGTAACACAACAACAACAAAAAGCAATAACACCTCACCATTGCAGCAGCCTGCCTCTCTCGAGCTAGTGCCTTCCGTCTCTCACTATCAGATTCAAACTTTGGCATATCTCTGTCATTAAGTGGCATTGACGGAGACAACTGAACAACTAGTTCAGGTGCAAGTTGTTGCAGTAATGTCATGCATCCACGATCTATCTCAGCAAATCTCTTCAAAATTCTCTCAATTAAAAAAGAAATGTCACAACTGTCAGCTTCCAAGAAGTTGTTAAAATTCTCTCGTTTGTGCATCCCCATTAATGAGACAAGAAGAGAAATTAAACTCTGTCCACCAGCATCGTAATGTGATGAATCATTGATTACTTCAACAGACAGTTTCACCACAGGGGCAGAATCTCCCAGTTGAAATGATGCGTCCTTAAATTGTGTCTGCTGACAACAGGCATCCAGTGACAACGATAGCAGATGCAGTGCAGCCAGGAGAACACCATCAGGAGCACGTTTATCTCTTATCTTATCAGAAAATACTGCATAAAATAACACAGCACGGATGACTTGAAGGGAAGCTGTACAGGTGGCAACTCTGGCCACACCCTGGAGAGGAAGATAAATATTTTTCCATCTGGGTAACTGAGTAGTCAATGCAGATACATTACAAAAGCGCATGTATCTTTCTTCAGCAACTTGCAACTCCCTTGAGCTCCACCGAGGATGGTACAAATCCAATTCTTTCCAAAATGAAGGTCGCAGAGAATATGTACCCTAGAAATGCAAACGTGTAAGGAGACCTCAAACAACCTAACATAAACTACTCAGTTTCTGGTAAAAAAGAAAACCTGATTGAAGTTGGATGGATTAGAATACACAGCAACTGCTTCGATGATCTCCTGAAGCTGGTCAGACTTGGAGAGGTCTAGAGGTAAAGACTTCACCAGTTGACTGTGAGTGGCATCTCCGATGGCTAATCTACGAACCAGCTCTCTTTTCAGATTCTCAGCAGTAGACAGCCCAGAAAAATGCCTTTCTTGAACTATTTGTATGATGAGAGTCAACAATGCTTGCACTAAGACAGGTTCATACCTGAAAAGAAAACATACAGTTCTATGAAGTTAAGTTTCAAAATTAAAGACAGTGCAACAACAAGTGACCATGATAACTGAAATTGATGAAGAGCATGTGAGAGCATATTACGGAATACCAATGTTATAAATAACAACATTGTCTCTCCCACCTCCCCAGGTAAGAAGAGAAGAGAAGAACAGGATGGGGGCAATGCATATATTGTGCCGAGGAAATAAATAAAATAAAAACAAATATATGCAACAGATGTATGAAAGGGTTGGCAATATGAATATTGAACGAAATAAACCATGCATCTCAAACTAACATGCAGGTCATATTTTTTTCCTTTTTCAATAAAAGCAAGTCTCTATGAACCGAAAAAGTAGAACACATGTCAAAACATCAGATATAACAAAAAAAAGAGAAGTATCACGTACTCGCTGGACTTCTCAGATTTCAGAGAAAAGTAGTCTGACAGACCAAATCGCTTTATTATTCTGTCAACATAAAGGTCAGCTGGGCCAATGCAGCACAGCACTGAAGAAGAAATAGATCAAGTTCCAGACCCTGCTCAGACCTAAAGCATAACCACCAAAAGGACTTCTATAAGAGCAAAAGAATTTTATACAGTTAAAGCAAGATGGCATTCATAAGAACATCACTGACTCAAAAGATTGTACCTACCAGCGAACAGATCTGTACCACTCGCAGGACAAAATAGCAGCATCACCATTCTTCCTCCACATTCCTGCCTGAACTTGCGCACAGAATACCCTATTACGCAAAGGATGCTCCATAACATAGGCAGAGAAACCATAGGGATGGTAGCCCCAAAGGACACACCCAAAGAAATCTTTATGGACTGTGGATGCCATAAGATTACATACATCGGACTCACCAAATTCCCTTCTCAGTGATCTTTTCAAAAGAAGGGCAAGTAATCGATGTAGATAAATGTGAACAGACACATGCTGTGAGCTAACATCAAATACTATGTTAGGCCACTCTGACGAACTAAGAATGCGTAGAGCATTGAATTCTGTTGAGCCATTTACTTCTATTGGACCATCATCAGGCCTTTCTATACAGTTCAGACCTGTATCCCTAGCATCTTCCAAGTTGGCAGTCCTGAGATTATTTGTTGGACAGGCACCGTATCTAATACTATCATCACTTGAATTACGTCCAAAGACATAATTTCCTCTATTCATCTTAGAAATTGTTCTTTTCAAAGCTCCTAACTTGCTGTCAGCAATATTGCTGGTATTTTGAGATGATATAGATCCTGAAATATTATCAGCCTCCAACCAGTTCTCTATTGCTCTTAAACACTCATGGGCTAACCATGTGACAGCTGAAGGAATCGAAGAATGGCAGCCAGAATCAGACTTGGCATCACCAATTTTTGAATCAGAACCAATTGCACTGCTCCTCCCAGTTGCACTAGACACTGAACTTTCCTGGGATAACCTTCCCACTTTTGCATGTCTTATGCTGTCTCCTTCATCTACATCATGTGTATCCACCTTCGAGAAGAGTTCTTCATCACCCTCATCATTGCAAGCAAATGCTCCACCCACCAAAAGGGAATGAATTTCCGCAACAGGATGGCCAAGAAAGAAAGGTAAGCTTGCATTATCATTATCTTCTTCTACATGAAGCCCAGTTTCTCTCTTCAAGGAACTCATTCCTTGCAAGAAAGACAAAAGTTTCATCCAAGTTCTCAAGATATCTCTCCGCTCATAGGTTATATACTTTGGCACAACACTATGGCTCATAACAAAACGAATATCATCAACTACACGAGCTGCAATCTCGTACAAGTTCCCCAACTTGGCGCCCTGTAGAATGAAGAGACTTCAAACATCACATTGTTAACACAGAAGCTGCGATAGACAGCATCGATTTAAACGAGTAGCTCCGAAATTTCATGTATGTACGAAAGGACTTGGAATAAGAATGCCAAGCCACTAATATTCTTCATCTTTACTTGGGTATGCAAATTGGGTCCTCACTTCAAATATGCAATGAAACACATTTTCTTTTTAAGGACTTCATGGTCAAACAATGAAGTCAGAAATGTCTATGTTGTTTACCCTTCTTTCTCAATTTTCAGCGGCAAGGAGGAAAAATGTAAGTCATCCTTCAATTTGTTCATTTATATCAGGGGTGCATAAATACCTAGTTTCAACGGAGGATGAACACAGAAGAAAAGATGAAACAGGAAAAATAGCACATTTCAGGACAGACTACACCAAACAAATTCATAGCAAACCATTACTTCACAGATTGCAGCAAGCAAACAAAAAAAAAAGCTTCAAGATACAGCATGTAAAACAGATACATGTTTGTTTCCTGCATAAAATCATTCTAGATATCAGTCAATCCTAAAGCTGATCCAAGCTGAAAACAGTGCAACATTATGACGAAGTGATACAAGACTCTGAACACGTACTGAAGAAAAATTCATTTAATGCAGCATTTAGTTCCGAATTTCAAAATGGAAGTACAAGGCATGCATGCACTAGCAAATAGAAGTGAAGTACCTGCAAAGAGCCATCCTCTCCAGCACAATGAGAAAATATATCACCCAAGCACCGTAGCAGAATAGCAAGGAGATCCATCTCTTTAACAAGCCGAGGGGTTAGAGTAGGCACCGTAAAGATCTGGACAGAGAACTTCAATAACAATGGATACTTCTTCAGAGCAGCATCAGTGCCTTCTTTAATGACTTCACTTACAACAAAAGGATAATAACCCAGAAAAACCTTGGCAAACTCATATTTGAAGGTGGGTTCTCCTAGCAATTTAAGAAGTAGCTCATGAAGTTTTCTTGCAACCTTATGGCCCAGTGAACTCTCTGACCTTACTAGAACTTCCAACAAGCCGTCCAAGGCAGTAACCCTTTTCGAAACAAAACTTAACAGACTCTCACTGTACTCGCAAAACTCCAGCAGCATCTCAACTATCCAAATCGTTAGCTCGGTAGCATACTCCTCGAAGACTGTGAGGCGATCTCTAGCATTCTCTTGGGATCTCGACCGCACAGCAGTTAAATTGTGCTTCCAGAACTGGAGCAAAACATCAAGTACTGGCCCTACTGAGATGGCATACTCCTGCGGAAGACTCTGTATCTGCTCTGCACCTTTATGTTTAGAGCAAAAGCCATCCCGTTTCCAAGCAGTCGCGTCTCCGCAATCACAACAACCCCCACCCGTATAGATTATAGAGTAGTCATGGTCCTTGTGGTTACCGTTCTGAAAACAAGGCACACAAATGGCACAAGTTGGGTCATGTTCGCAAGTTCGGCACCTATAGGCTATATCATTAGTTCCCCAAACAGCCCCACAGACACCACGGCCAGCACTCAACCTAGACAAATTGTTGAGAGATACTTCAGGGTCACCGGAGAACATTAGCCACAGCAACCAAGGCTTGCATTCCTTTAAACGATGTCTCAATATCTTCTTAATCTCAATGTTGGGAGTTCCAAGCATTTCCTCAGGCAATATTGCAGAGACTAAGTTAGCCAAATCAGGACGCCTATCAGCTACGAATGCGACTAGACCTTCACCCATCCTCTCCAAGCATTCCTTCGGAACACCATAGTCGACAAGCCTCTGTTACAAGAAGAAAGAAAAAATAAAAAAATCGAGGCTATAATTGGAATCAGACTCCTATGACAGAAACTGAAAGCATGAAATTACAGGCGAGAAATGGAAGAAGAATCGAAGAGTAAATTGACCTGGACAACACGATTGTTGAGCGGACTAGGATCAGGAGGCAAATCGACGTCCATGTAGCCGTCGCGGGAAGGCGAATGACGGAAGCGCAAGAGCCAATCCAGACAGCAGAAGCGCAAACACCGCCTCAACCTAGAGCTATCACTTTCCAGTTTCGCCCTAACACGAAGTGCTTCTTCGAGGATCACCTGCTCCGATTGCGACGCCGAAACGGTAAACGCCTAGCAGCAGTAGCTGAGGTAGCTGGAGAAGCGAGCGTTCCTAGCTTCCGTATCTGTGTTTGGTGTTTTCACGGTTCATCACGGCATCTGTGTTTCCTTTTGAGAGTTGAGATCGGTTGTCTTGTGTGGAGAGTCTTACGGGATAAAGCCGGAGAATGGGACGAGTAATTGCATTTTAATAAACCGTAAAGGAAAGCATAAAGCGACGTCGTTGTCACATGTCCAGTTTATCAGTGGTCTTACCTATTAAACCGATCTGATTCTTTCAAAGATTGGGTTTCAACAAGCTCACCACTGGAGTTGGCCTGTCACGGCACATTCAGGCTTGGGTGGCACTAGTAGGAGACACCATGGATAGGAATAGGTTCATTACATATACTACCCCACCTATCAGAACGGATGTGTGTATCTCGTGGGAGCCGGCACCTCCAGAGTGGGTTACTCAACTCTGACGGCTCCGTCACTCTAGAGACGGGTCAGGCAACAGCAGGAGGCCTAATCCGCGATAATCAGGGATACTACTTTGCATCATTATCTGCTAACCTTGGTATTTGCTAGATTACTAGGGCTGAGTTGAGGGGTTCATGTCAGGTTTGCAGTTGGCTTGGGATTGGGGCTATCGCAAAGTTCAGCTCCAACTTGACTCTAGATGCGCAGTTAGCCTACTACAATCGAATGGTCTTGAGGATCATGCACATGCTTCGACCATCCACTCTGCTCGATACCTCATTCGGCGTGATTGGGAGGTTCAGATTATCCATGTATATCGGGAGGGTTATAACCATGTCGCAGACCTCCTCGCTAGTAGAGGACACTCTTTATCTATTGGTTTCCATTGTATTGAACTTAGCAATCCTATATTATCTTACTGGCTTCTTTATGACCAGCTCGGTAGTTCTGAATAACGTTTGATTATGAATCAAGATTATGGTACATTAGTACCCGGGTTCCACTTCAAGTCTAAGCAAAACTCAATTGTTTCTTACGTCTACACATTTCACCCACAGAGATCAAAGCAATACACATGAATTCATTTTACTTAGGGGTCGTTTCGTATAGGGGAAATCCAACTGTGCTTCTTGGAAACTCTGTATTCTGAGATATCTTTGTTTGTTTACTGTCTAATGGAGCTGGGGTTTTGTATTTCAGATACCCAGAGTTTCTTGTCTCCAGAATGTGTATTCTGACAATTTCTACTTTTATCAGAAATTCTGACTTCCCCCAAATAGAATAATGGGACCCACTGTCTTCCCCTCCTATTTTCTTCACCAAATATACATACCAAACAATGTAATTTAACATCCTCCAACTTTTAACAAACACTTTTACACCATTCTCCTATTTTCATATTTCCCCTAATTCTTAATCCACTGTACCAAACGACCCCTTAGAGTGATTGAATGTTATTCAAATATGCTACATTTAACAAGCTGGATAATTAAATGATTAAAATCCTAGTCAAAACAGTAAGAAATCCAGCTTACATTGGAAATCCTAGTTAAAATCCCTGAATTGACCAAGCTTAAAACACATTGATTTTTTTTTATATGAGTGATTTCAAAATTTTAAACTTTGTTACGTTCCAATATATACTATTGTCGCCGATGATTAGAGTTTTTAACCATTTTGCCCACATCATGACACATCCTAAAATATAATAATCTTATGAGATCTATTTGAAACGAATCAAACTCAATTTTAACTCAACTCAAACTACACCCTAAGTCTTCAAACCCAATCTACAAACCCTAAATTCATTCCACAAAACCCAGAAACAAAATCAATGTATGAGTTAAGTATTTGGCCTAACAAGTTGAGATGAATGAGTTGGTCTAAGGTACCAGATTAAGGTTCTGGTCCGAAAGGTCCGAAAGGTCCGAAAGGGCGTGGATTCAAATTCCACTCTCAACAATATTTTGCGATTGAAATAATATCATCCCAAATTTTAACTCGGGAATGAATTTAATTCAAACATAATTCAAACACTTTTAAGATCTAGTTATAAAATTGTTCGAATTATATTTGAATGGAAAAATGTTTGAACGTGATGAGCGGCTTATACTTTTTTTGAGGGCCTGAAAATTCGTTTGTATTATTCATCATCAAAAGCCCAATGGCTCATTAGAAGAAGGATAATAATGAAGAGCAAGAGGTCCAATCTTTCGGTATTGTATTACGACGAGTAGATGCAGCGACCCAATTCGCAGCTTGATTCAGTCGACGGGGGACAAACGAGATCGAAATTCGAGGGTTCTCCTCTAAAGTACGCCTCAGGAATATAACCAAGCTGTACAATCCTAGGGCCAAGCGATTATGTAGTCTCTAAAAGCAGTAACAAGATTCATACAATCTGATTTAACAATTGAGGGGCCATTAAAGGACGCAACTGTATTAATTGCTACCAAAAGGGTCATAGCTTCTGCCATAATTGATGATGAACACATGAGATCCTGCGTTTCCTTCCAATACTTGTCCATGAGAGTTAATAACGACAACCCCATAATCGGCCTCTACATATTCATTGATGAAGGAACCATTACAATAAACCTATTAACATACATTATTGACAAATTTTTAATTTATCATTTTACACAGCTTTTATGGCTCTTCCACATGTGAAAATCATGGAATGTAGATAGTGTACATCATATCATATCAAGTGTGTATCACAAAAATAAGGTAATTTTGAGTTTTGGTATTTTTCCTCTTCTACTTTGTCAAGTTAACAAACAACCTATTTTACTAAAAAAATAAAAATTAATAAAACTAGATTATCAGCGGCCCATTGGCCGATTTTTTGTGTTAATATTTTACCGAAAAATAATTTTTATTAATATTTATTTAGATTACTTTAGAAGTGTGGTTGAATTTTTTCTAATTTTTATTTCTACTTTTTAATATATAATAATTTAATTCATATGTTGGTAAAAAATTATAAATTTGTTATCAATTGTTGGGATATAATAAACAAAAGCATTATAGTTATGTTTTCTTGTTGTTACGTTGAAAACACTGTAACTTTTCTTTGATTAAATAGTAAGTTACTTCAATCATTAGGTGTGACATTCTTGGTTGTTCACTTTGTCTCTTAACCATGAGGTTGAGAGTTTGATCCTTGTTCGTGAGAAAAGAATCAAAAAATTTTGTTTGTCAGAACCGATTTTTATCCAAAATACCCTCATTCCTAGAATGAAATAGGAGCTCTAAAATCCCCAAAACACGTGTCAACTGAAAAAATGGGAATCTGCTTTAATGTATTAGTAGATTTTTAATTTAATGCCGCAAGTTGGATTTAATTAGGTGCATTTCAAAACAAAAAAACAGATTTTAATAATGTATTTATAGTTAAAAATGATTATTAAGTTCATCAATCTTTTAATCAAATTTGGACCTCCAAATCTCTCAACCTCCGCATATATCTCTTAAGTATTTTTTTTCTTCACTCATTTTTCTTCATTTTTCATTTCTTTCATGTGGTAGCCATTGATCTTAGTTGATTTGAGTAGTTTCTTTATATCTTTCTAGACTCTATTGAGGAAAAATAATATGACTTTTGTAATGATGTAGATTTTATTGTAAAAGTTCAAATAGTTTAATAATTGGTTAGAGTCGCTTAAAAATCAAGTAGAATCCCTTCATTTTTCCTTCTGTATTCTTTGTCTTCATTCTACATTCATCATCAACAAGAACACTAGTATTTTTTTGAAAAAGTTAAGACTAACAACCTATGATTGCTTTGATGAAATTAAGAGTAGCGCCTTGGTTAGACACGAGTTTGACTTTATAGGTGTTAGGTTCAAGTACTTGTTTTCTAAAATGAGTGTTAGTCTTCAATTGAGTCAAGTTTCTTGCTTTTTTGTTGCTCTTCGTGTCGATATGGATGCTCTTCTCATCCTAGTTTAGCTATTACATAATCAATATGAATTGAGGAAGAAAGAGAAGAGTAGGAATGAGAAGAGTTGAGCCATTACATATAGGTAGGGGTGTTGACGAACCGAGCCGAGCCGAACTTCACTGTGCTCAAGTTTGGTTCGTTGCTCTTTAGACGAGCTCGAGCTATAATTTTTAAGCTCGTGAATAGCTCGAGCCTGGCTCGTTAACTACACTTTTTTTTTTTGTCGTGGCAACTCCAGTTACGAAGGACCATAGATCTTGCACCATCCTAACTAAAAAGAAAAAAGAAAAAAATAGAGGAAAAAAAGGAGGGGGTGGGGGGTGGAGGGATTAAGTTAAAGGACATTCTTTTGAGAAGTGTTCGAATTTCCTGTATAACAATCCCTGCCAGTGGATGAGATTTGTTTGGATCAAAGACTCGGCCATGGACCTGTTCAGCATCACCTTCTATTATTAAATTCTGTAGGGTCGAGTTCCTTATCCATATGAGAGCCGTTCTAACTGCCAAGGCTTCAATTGTGAAAGGATCACAAATATAGGGAAAACATTGGCCACCAGCGAAAAGGACGTTCTCGTGGAAATCTCTTATCACCATGCCTATAGCACCACCTTAATTACTCCGGATTGCCCCATCCACTTTAACTCTGAACCAGTTGGTGGCTGGCAATAGTCCATAATTATTGTTAGGTATATGAGGCTGACATAAATGTTGTGATTTTGTCAGATTGTTGGTTAAAGTTTGTTCATTTAAGTGAGCCTCAAAGCATTCCTTTAGAATCATTGGATGAAATTGTTTAAAGTTGAAAACAACCTCATTCCTTGACTTCCATATACGCCACCAAAAAATCAGCACCTTTTGTGGGAAAACTAATTTTTTCCGCAATATTTCTCGCCATGTAATAATGATATTTGGGCCCCGGAAGGAACAAAGCGGGATTTTAGTTAGATCTGCCAATTTTGTCGCCAGGATACAATACATTAACAAGTGCTCAGTTGATTCTTCATGGTCCCAACAAACTGGACATAGATCTTGGATGTTTTCTATTTTTTCCTTTAGGATCGTCCTAGTGGGTAGGATCTGAAGGAAAATCTTCCAGAGGAAAACTTTAAGGGGTCGTTTGTGACAGAGAATTGGTTTGGAGAGAATTCAGTTGAGAATTGAATTCTCTGAGAATTGGGCATTCTAGGCTATTTCGAAAATCAACCGTTTGGATGAGTGAATGTATGAGATTCTTGGGGTGAAAAAAAATAAATATAAATAAAATAATCAGTGTGAAAAAGACCAAAATACCCAATTTTACCTTATCCTCTTTTACCTTCTTCCCCTTAAAAAGGGTATTATTGCCATTGCCTCTTGAATTCACCCTAGAATGTCACATTCTAGGCTTTCCATCAGAGAATTTGGAAGGGGTCCGAATTCTAGGATGAACCCACTTCTAGAATTTAATTCTAGGCAATTCTGGGCACTTTTTTACGAAACAAACGATGGAATTTATTGAATTCTAGGATGAGGCCCAATTCTAGGTAATTCTCACCCCCGAATTCTCTGTCACAAACGACCTCTAAGTTTTGGTTGAATCTCAAGACTCCAAACTTCTTTCCATAGGTTCCTGTCAATTGGAGACGGCCCAAATTCCTCCTCAAAGAATGAAGCCTGTGTTAATAGTTCATAGCCTGATGTCACCGTATAAGCTCCGGAATTTGAAAGTTGCCATGAAATTTTGTCCTCACATTCAGAAATGGGAAGAGGGATTGATAGGATTTTGATCACGTCCGACATTGGGAAAAACTCCTTTAATTTTGGAATGTTCCACAAATTCATGAACAATAATTTTGCCACAACACGATTAGCCAGAGGATGGTCGTCACTAATATTGAGATATGGAGACGTAGACGGGAAGTTTGGAATCCAAGGGTCCTTAAAAATTCTTATATTCCTCCCATTACCAATTTGCCATCTCATTCCTTGTATCAATACATCTCTTCCGTACAAAATGCTTCTCCACCCGTGTGACGGTCTATATCCAAGTTTTGCTTGACAGAAATCCGAATTGTGGAAGTATCTTCCTTTGATTACTCGAGAGAGGAGTAATTCATGATTATTTAAGATTCGCCATCCTTGTTTTGCCAACAGAGCTTGATTAAATTTCCTGAAATCTTTAAATCCTAGCCCTCCTTGATCTTTTGGTGTGCAAAGTTTTTTCCATTCAATCCAATGAATTTTCTTTTTTTTCTCAGTCTGTCCCCACCAGAAATTGGCCATAAGACTATTAATTCTGTCTAAAGTTGTTATTGGAATCATGTAGGTCCTCATTGCATAAACAGGCAATGCGGCAACTACTGAGTTTAATAACACTTCCATTCCTGCGGGTGATAAGAATTTACCCTTCCAACTTTGTAGTCTTTGTGCGACAACATCCTCCAGAAAGTGGAAGGATTCCACTTTTGATCTTTTCAGGACCGAGGGTAATCCTAAATACATATCATCTTCTGAGGCAAGTTTCACTCCAAGAAGATTGCTTAATGCGTCTTTGTCTTGGTCAGAAGTTGCTTTACAGAATGTAATTGTGGTTTTTTGTAGGTTGAGTTTCTGTCCACTATACAGTTCATATGTTTCGAATAAATCTTTCAGTGTCTCAATCTCTTCATTAGATGCTCTAAGGAACAAGAAAGTATCATCCGCAAACATAAGGTGAGTTAAAGTTGGGGTATGACTATTAATCTGTACACCAGTAAGATTCTTAGTGTCAATGTCTTTCTCTAACAAAAATGTTAGACCTTCTGAGCATAATGCGAAAAGAAGTGGAGATAAGGGATCATGTAACATCCCCGCCCAACCAAACGGATTGGAACTCGAGTTTGGATGGTTTAGACATTGGAAACAATGTTCTTGAGGTCCCATCGAAGTTCGGGACGTTCGAATTTGAGTTGGATCGAGTTAAAACACCTTGGGGGTGCATTTGATGATACGTGGGCCGTGTTTCATGCATTGAGTGTTAAAATTCGGATTTTAGGAGTTTCTTCACTTTTTCATTTTCTCCATCTTCCCCAAACCCGTGTTTGAAGAACCAAAAACCCATTTGGGTCAATCCTTGATTCCGGGAGTTGTAGAGCTCCGATTGACGATTCGTTTCTTGCTACACGTTCGTGGCGATGAGAGGAAGAGATCGCTAGTCGTGGTTCTGGCTGGGTCGGAGCAGGCTGCTGTCCGTGGAAGAAGGAAGAGCTACGTTTTTGTGTCTCAGCCAGAAATCTCCAAAACTTCAAACCTCGATTCTGAGAGTTGTAGAGATCCGATTGGCGATCCGTTTCTTGCTATGAGTTCGTTGTGATGAGAGGAAGAGATCGCACCCAGAAGTTCTGGATATTTCGGAGTAAGCTGCTGTCGGTGAAGAGGAGGATAGCTACGTTTTTGGTGTCTGAGAGTTTGGTTGTTCGGGTTTCTTGAAGAGTTTAGAGCCTCGTCTTCTTGTCAGGTGAGGGTTTAGCGTACGATAGGTAGTCTTGTCGGTGTGAGGAGTTACAATTCAGACTTAGAAAAATGTAGGGCCTTGCATGAAATTGAAAGAGAGTAAAAGGGGAAAATTGTTCTGCAATTGATTGTTCTGTGAAATATGCTGTTTTGATGATTGTTGGATATTTGTTAATTGATGGATTGGTTGATGATTGATGGCTGTTTGTGATGAGTTTTATTGGAGAAATTGATTAACATGGATGATAAATTGATCGGAACTAGTAAAGAGTGATAGAAGGGACGGGTCTGTGAACATGAGAATTGTGTATATTATGCTATTGTCAGTCTGTGGTTGCAGGAGGGTGGTCCTGCCAATGTGGGGTCGCCCTTAATTGATGAACAGGTGGATGGCTCCACCAATGTGTGGTCATCCAATGAAGGACGTACAGGAGGGTAACCCTACGACTCATGACATGGCTTCCCCTGTACTTGCAGGTGGGGGTGACCGGTGAGCTAGTCGTTTACCCTTAAACTGTTTGTGCCGTGGGAGGCGTTGAATGTCTTGTGATGTGTGGTTATGTGTGATGTGGGATTATTGAATGATTTGGATTGTGTGGGTTTACATGATGTTGGGATTGAGATGATGCTAGGTGTTGATGTATGAATTATGCAACGTGCCTTTTAGGTAGAATTGATGATGCGTGTGAAGGTGGTTGTTAATGTGTTTAGGGTGGTAGACTATGACTTAGAACTGGCTACTGGAATCGGTAGGGAATGTAGGTATGGAATTGGACAATAGAATCGGTACGTGGAATTGACTTATGGAATTGGTAAATGGAATTGAGTAATGGAATTGGGTGGTGTGATTGCATGAACTAGTTGAACTGGGGTCGTATGATTGATTTGAATGAAATTGATGCTGTGTGTGATGGTGATTGATAGTGTGTCTTTTGGTCATCGTAGTAAGGTTGGAGTCTTGAATGTGGATTGGTAAATGGTAGAGAAGAATGAGGATGTCAGAATTGGTCGAATTGTGGCTAGGAATCGTGTTAGATGAATTATGTGAACTAGATAGATTATGTGGTTTAATCTAGCAATGCTCAATAGGAGAGTTGAAATGGTAAATTGATGCTGTCGTGATTGTTACTGTTATGTGGTGTTGGGTGACTGGTGTGATTGTATGGTTGACTTGTGTGAGTGTATAGTTGACTAGGTGGCTAGAAATGGAAGTGCGGAGTTGAATAGACTTAGAACAGAATTAGGTTTTGCATGAACCTATGAGAGTAAAACTGAATAACTGTCTTGTGATTGACGTATGATGATTGTGCTGATCTATGTGTGATGTGGGGATTGGGATATAAGATGATAGCTAATGTATTTGATCTAGAAATGTGAGATGAGATGGGGTTGGATGCGATGAATTCTATGATTGTATCTATTATTGCCGGTTGTGGTTAGACTAGAATTATGTCCTAGAATTGGAACATAGAATTGGAACATAGAATTGGTGTTTGGAACTAGAACGTGGAATTGTGTGGTGGAATCATGGTGTGGATTTGTGATGTGGGTTTGTGTTGTGGTATTGTGATGTGGCATTGTGATGTGGCATTGTGATGTGTAATTTGTGTAGTGGATTTGTAAAGTGGAATTGGGAAGTGGGTTTGTAAAGTGGAATTAATCAAATGGAATTGGGTAAATGGAATTTAAATGATAGAACTGGAAGGAGCCAACGTTACCCCAAATGTGTTTCACCCACCGACGGACTGGTGGTTAGGGCCTACCGACGAACTGGTAGATTAGTCTCCCGACGGGGAGTGGAATTGTGGAATTGTGGAATTATGGAATTGTGGATATGTGACGTGTTCCCCATGCGATAGGGGAGCACGAGGCCGGCGGGGGGGTTAGCGGGGGAATAACTCCTTATGGCGCCTAATGAACTCACCTAGATCAATGAATGTGTGGTATGTGTTAGTGATGAGAATGCTTGGTTATGTGCGGTGGTGTATGCGTGTTTGTGAGTGTGTGTGGAATAAGATGCATGTGTGATTCGTGTATGGTATGTGTATTGGAGGTGTTAGTGAGGTGCCTAGTGTTGTGTTGTGAATTATGTTGTTGTGATGAGATGTGAGATAGGAGTTGAATGGTCTAGGATTGATGATGATGATAAGTGTGAATTTGGGTAATGTGGGTGTTGTGGTTAATGTGTGGGTGTTGTGGTTGATGTGTGAGTGGAAGTGTTGTTAGTGATAGTGAGTTGTATTGTGATGTAATGTTGGACTGTGCGCTACATGAGTTGGCTATATCGTGTACTTGTGAATGGATGACTTGGGTTACATTGTTGAGACTGTTAGTTGTGGGCAATGGACTGAGTAGTGCACCTGTGTGATCACCTAGAAAATATGAAGGAGAAATGGAGAGTAAATGTATGCGTGTGAAGGTGAATGTATGAGTATTGATTGAATTGGGGGACGAGTGGTTACATGATTTTGGTTATGTTTGTGCATGTGGTTTTCTCTGTTGCATAATGTGGAGTTGGATGCGGTGTAATGTTGAGCTTATGCATGTTAAACTCTTGTGGATGTTAATTGAGATTTGAGCTTATGTGATCACCTAGTGCCATGTTAGGAATTAAAATGAGGATGACTGTGTCAGATTCCATTGTTGTTTGTGTGCGGAGTTGGGATCGCTCTTAGACTAGGTTCGGCGCATAGTTAAACCCAGTGGGTTCGCTCAGTTTCATTAGGAAGCTGATCCCCCCCCAGTTTCTCTTTTCAGGTGTTCGGTTGAGTTCGGAGGAGTTGCAGGTTGGAGTTGTGAAGTGAAGATTAGGAAGCTATTGTGGAGTGACCACTGTTTTAATTTTAGATTTCAGTTGACACCTTTGGTTGGGAATTTTGTAATCGTTTTGAGATTTGGTTTCGGATTTCAGATTTTATGTAATGAAGGCCTTCAGTTGATTTTGAACTTTTTAATGGAGAGTTGTTTCTGTTTCCGCTGCGTTTTACTCCTTTATTTAAATGCTGTATCTTCGAGTAGCACTCAAACCGGTTCGACCACGGGTAAACTCGGGTCGGTTTGGGACGGGTGTTACAAGTGGTATCAGAGCCTGGTTAGTTGCTGCTGTGTTGGTGATTCGTCTCTTCTTCTAGAGGAGTAATTAACCTCATATGGGGAAAGGATGGAGCATCAGCACAGGACCAACTTTCCAGGGATTTTCAAAGTGTTTTGAAATGGGTGGGAAGTTTTGAAAGGAAAGTGTTTTGAGCTTGAAAGGAGAGTGATTTGAAATGCAATGTGATTTATGAAAATTGATCAACTGAAACGTTTTGTGTCCTCCTGTAGTGAAGAGGGTGTCGGAGTAGTTGGGAGTGGAAGTGGTGGTAGACTAGGAGGTTGGTTGGAAGAGTAGAGCCCTTGTAGAATTTTGTTGAGTTAAGTGGAGTGTTCGAGGAGTGTGAAGTTCTGGTCGGAGGTGTTAGCTGAGAGTTTTCTTGCTTGCTTGTGTTGTGCTTGTGCTCTCGTGTGAGTTGTGTTGGTTGCGTTTTGGTTGTGTTCTTGTGGTGAGTAGTGCCGTCGAGGTTCGATTGTGCGTGTCTGTTAGGTAAAAGTTCAAAGTAGTGTGGGAGTAGTGCCCTTAGAAGGTGTGTGTTGTTAGAGCCGTTAAAAGGAAGTTTCGGGAGGTAATGTGATCCCTATGTTGCTGCTGCATTTGTTGCTGTGATTTGTGGTTGCGTTGCTAGAGTGAGTTGGGTTGTGATTTCGGGGATGAAATCTCTTGAAGTTATGGAGACTTGTAACATCCCCGCCCAACCAAACGGATTGGAACTCGAGTTTGGATGGTTTAGACATTGGAAACAATGTTCTTGAGGTCCCATCGAAGTTCGGGATGTTCGAATTTGAGTTGGGTCGAGTTAAAACACCTTGGGGGTGCATTTGATGATACGTGGGCCGTGTTTCATGCATTGAGTGTTAAAATTCGGATTTTAGGAGTTTCTTCACTTTTTCATTTTCTCCATCTTCACCCAAACCCGTGTTTGAAGAACCAAAAACCCATTTGGGTCAATCCTTGATTCCGGGAGTTGTAGAGCTCCGATTGATGATTCGTTTCTTGCTACACGTTCGTGGCGATGAGAGGAAGAGATTGCTAGTCGTGGTTCTAGCTGGGTTGGAGCAGGCTGCTGTCCGTGGAAGAAGGAAGAGCTACATTTTTGTGTCTCAGCCAGAAATCTCCAAAACTTCAAACCTCGATTCTGAGAGTTGTAGAGATCCGATTGATGATCCGTTTCTTGCTATGAGTTTGTTGTGATGAGAGGAAGAGATTGCACCCATAAGTTCTGGATATTTCGGAGTAAGCTGCTGTCGGTGAAGAGGAGGATAGCTACGTTTTTGGTGTCTGAGAGTTTGGTTGTTCGGGTTTCTTGAAGAGTTTAGAGCCTCGTCTTCTTGTCAGGTGAGGGTTTAGCGTACGATAGGTAGTCTTGTTGGTGTGAGGAGTTACAATTCAGACTTAGAAAAATGTAGGGCATTGCATGAAATTGAAAGAGAGTAAAAGGGGAAAATTGTTCTGCAATTGATTGTTCTGTGAAATATGCTGTTTTGATAATTGTTGGATATTTGTTAATTGATGGATTGGTTGATGATTGATGGCTGTTTGTGATGAGTTTTATTGGAGAAATTGATTAACATGGATGATAAATTGATCGGAACTAGTAAAGAGTGATAGGAGGGACGGGTCTGTGAACATGAGAATTGTGTATATTATGCTATTGTCAGTCTGTGGTTGCAGGAGGGTGGTCCTGCCAATGTGGGGTCGCCCTTAATTGATGAACAGGTGGATGGCTCCACCAATGTGTGGTCATCCAATGAAGGACGTACAGGAGGGTAACCCTACGACTCATGACATGACTTCCCCTGTACTTGCAGGTGGGGGTGGCCGGTGAGCTAGCCGTTTACCCTTAAACTGTTTGTGCCGTGGGAGGCGTTGAATGTCTTGTGATGTGTGGTTATGTGTGATGTGGGATTATTGAATGATTTGGATTGTGTGGGTTTACATGATGTTGGGATTGAGATGATGCTAGGTGTTGATGTATGAATTATGCAACGTGCCTTTTAGGTAGAATTGATGATGCGTGTGAAGGTGGTTGTTAATGTGTTTAGGGTGGTAGACTATGACTTAGAACTGGCTACTGGAATCGGTAGGGAATGTAGGTATGGAATTGGACAATAGAATCGGTACGTGGAATTGACTTATGGAATTGGTTAAGGGAATTGGTAAATGGAATTGAGTAATGGAATTGCGTGGTGTGATTGCATGAACTAGTTGAACTGGGGTCGTATGATTGATTTGAATGAAATTGATGTTGTGTGTGATGGTGATTGATAGTGTGTCTTTTGGTCATCGTAGTAAGGTTGGAGTCTTGAATGTGGATTGGTAAATAGTAGAGAAGAATGAGGATGTCAGAATTGGTCGAATTGTGGCTAGGAATCGTGTTAGATGAATTATGTGAACTAGATAGATTATGTGGTTTAATCTAGTAATGCTCAATAGGAGAGTTGAAATGGTAAATTGATGTTGTCGTGATTGTTACTGTTATGTGGTGTTGGGTGACTGGTGTGATTGTATGGTTGACTTGTGTGAGTGTATAGTTGACTAGGTGGCTAGAAATGGAAATGCGGAGTTTAATAGACTTAGAACAGAATTAGGTCTTGCATGAACCTATGAGAGTAAAACTGAATAACTGTCTTGTGATTGACGTATGATGATTGTGCTGATCTATGTGTGATGTGGGGATTGGGATATAAGATGATAGCTAATGTATTTGATCTAGAAATGTGAGATGAGATGGGGTTGGATGCGATGAATTCTATGATTGTATCTATTATTGCCGGTTGTGGTTAGACTAGAATTATGTCCTAGAATTGGAACATAGAATTGGTGTTTGGAACTAGAACGTGGAATTGTGTGGTGGAATCATGGTGTGGATTTGTGATGTGGGTTTGTGTTGTGGTATTGTGATGTGGCATTGTGATGTGTAATTTGTGTAGTGGATTTGTAAAGTGGAATTGGGAAGTGGGTTTGTAAAGTGGAATTAATCAAATGGAATTGGGTAAATGGAATTTAAATGATAGAACTGAAAGGAGCCAACGTTACCCCAAATGTGTTTCACCCACCGACGGACTGGTGGTTAGGGCCTACCGACGGACTGGTAGATTAGTCTCCCGACGGGGAGTGGAATTGTGGAATTATGGAATTATGGAATTGTGGATATGTGACGTGTTCCCCATGCGGGGTATGCGGGGGGGTAGCGGGGGAATAACTCCTTATGGCGCCTAATGAACTCACCTAGATCAATGAATGTGTGGTATGTGTTAGTGATGAGAATGCTTGGTTATGTGCGGTGGTGTATGCGTGTTTGTGAGTGTGTGTGGAATAAGATGCATGTGTGATTCGTGTATGGTATGTGTATTGGAGGTGTTAGTGAGGTGCCTAGTGTTGTGTTGTGAATTATGTTGTTGTGATGAGATGTGAGATAGGAGTTGAATGGTCTAGGATTGATGATGATGATAAGTGTGAATTTGGGTAATGTGGGTGTTGTGGTTGATGTGTGAGTGGAAGTGTTGTTTGTGATAGTGAGTTGTATTGTGATGTAATGTTGGACTGTGCGCTACATGAGTTGGCTATATCGTGTACTTGTGAATGGATGACTTGGGTTACATTGTTGAGACTGTTAGTTGTGGGCAATGGACTGAGTAGTGCACCTGTGTGATCACCTAGAAAATATGAAGGAGAAATGGAGAGTAAATGTATGCGTGTGAAGGTGAATGTATGAGTATTGATTGAATTGGGGGACGAGTGGTTACATGATTTTGGTTATGTTTGTGCATGTGGTTTTCTCTGTTGCATAATGTGGAGTTGGATGCGGTGTAATGTTGAGCTTATGCATGTTAAACTCTTGTGGATGTTAATTGAGATTTGAGCTTATGTGATCACCTAGTGCCATGTTAGGAATTAAAATGAGGATGACTGTGTCAGATTCCATTGTTGTTTGTGTGCGGAGTTGGGATCGCTCTTAGGCTAGGTTCGGCGCATAGTTAAACCCAGTGGGTTCGCTCAGTTTCATTAGGAAGCTGATCCCCCCCAGTTTCTCTTTTCAGGTGTTCGATTGAGTTCGGAGGAGTTGCAGGTTGGAGTTGTGAAGTGAAGATTAGGAAGCTATTGTGGAGTGACCACTGTTTTAATTTTAGATTTAAGTTGACACCTTTGGTTGGGAATTTTGTAATCGTTTTGAGATTTGGTTTCGGATTTCAGATTTTATGTAATGAAGGCCTTCAGTTGATTTTGAACTTTTTAATGGAGAGTTGTTTCTGTTTCCGCTGCGTTTTACTCCTTTATTTAAATGTTGTATCTTCGAGTAGCACTCAAACCGGTTCGACCACGGGTAAACCCGGGTCGGTTTGGGACGGGTGTTACAGATCACCTTGCCGGAGTCCTCTTGTCGGTTTGAAAAATCCAAAGGTCTTTCCATTTAAAATAATCGTCATTGAAGTTGTCATTATACATCTAGCCATCCATCCAATCCATTTTTCCGCAAAGCCAAATCTGCGAAGGAGTGTAAAGAGAAAGGCCCATTCAACTCTGTCATATGTTTTCTCCATATCAAGTTTTAATGACGTGTATTTATTTTCACTCTTCTTCCTACCCGAGAGATAGTGCATAACTTCATGTGCAATAAGGATATTGTCTGATATCACTCGCCCATGTACAAATCCATTTTGAGTTGAGCTTATGATCTGTGGTAAGACTTTACTTAATCGTCCTGTGAGAATCTTGGAGATAATTTTGTATAGGACTGTGCATAATCCGATTGGTCTGAGCTGTCTTACATTTTCAACTTTTTTAACTTTAGGCAACAGGGTGATCCATGTGTGGTTTATTGATTTGAGGATATCTTCTGATTCGAAGAAGACAATGATGGCTTCAGTTACATCAGAACCAATAATATCCCAATAGGCTGGAAAAAGGCCCCAGAGAAGCCATCAGAGCCCGGCGCCTTGTTGGGACCAATTTCAAACACTGCTCTTTTCACATCCGCTCTGTTAACTGGCGCGGTAAGCATTTCATTCATTTCCACTGTTATTTTCCTGGAAGCTGGAATTGGCTGAATTCTTCGTCTAAAATCCGAAGGTGGAAGGGAAGTCCTGAATAATTCTGTGTAAAAATTAATTACAATTTCCCCCATTTCCTCCCATGAATTCTGTGGTACGCCATTTGGATCAATAAGAGATTCCACTTTGTTATTTCTTCTTTGCTGAGACACTGCTCGGTGGAAAAGTTTTGTATTTTTATCTCCGTCTAGATTCCATTTCGTTCTATATCTTTGCTTCCAATATAATTCTTCTTGGTGAACCTCAATTTCAAGCTCTGTTTCCAAGCCGGACACTATTTCCCAGTCGATTGGGTTTTTTGATTTTTCTTGAGCGATTTCATCCTCTAGTCTTCGGATTTTCCTTTCTAAATTTGACGTTCCTGCTCTTACTCATTCGAAAAGTTTGTGCCTTAGTCTTTTTAGTTTAGACACTACCTTGTACATTGGGAGACCTGCCGCTGGTAAATGCCAAGAATTAATGATAATATTCTGAACTTCATCATTATTAATCCATCTTGCATCAAATCTGAATAATCTTCTGGTTGGCGATTCTCTTGGTGTACATTGAAGATGAATAGCCATATGATCCGAGCTGGAAGTTACCAGATGAGAAACGGTAGTTTCTGGCCAAACATCGAGCCATTTATTAGTAATCAGAAATCTATCTAATCGGCTGCTAATTACCTTTTGAGGTATATGGTGTTTGTTTGACCATGTGAAAATGGGCCCCGAGAAACCAACATCGATCAGTTGTAAATCCAGTATAAAGGCGAGAAAATCTGCAATAGCCTTCGGGTTTGGAGGTAATCCCCCTTCCTTCTCTGATCTACTCGTGACACAATTAAAATCTCCTCCAATAACGACCGGTCCATCCAAGTTAAGAACACAATCCCGGAGGGTGAGCAGTTGGTCAGCCCTTTCTTGTACTTTGTTGGATAGATAAACACCGATGATGTATGTTTTATTATTTGGCGAAGTCTCCCAAAGGATACCAATCGCGTAGGGTAGAGTGAAAATATTTTGACAGTTCAAATTTGAATCCCAAGTTAGTACAATGCCCCCTTTCCTCTTATCTTTTGAAATAAAAATGAAATCTTGAAAACCCGCTACAAATATTTTATCTCTAACTGTTTTTTCATTTGTATGTGTTTCACAGATAAACAAGAAGGACGGTCTACGCCGCCTCACCAACTGTTTGAGTTCATTATTTTGTAAAAAGAGAACAAATTCCACGACAATTCCAAGCGAGAAAATTCATTTTTGATTAGGCAGACCTCTTAATAAGCATAGGCTATTGAAGAGGGAAAGAGAAAAAAACCGTCCGTCACACAGTTCCCGTTGGGGAAAAAAAAATTTCGACACCGAGAAACTGAAAGTCAGTGTTGAACAAGTTTTAACATTTCAATCGTTATTCTTAAGTCGAGAAATTCGAAACTGCTTCACAAGGAAGCAAATGATTGGAACTTGTCCACAATACCGATATAGAATAAATTCTAATCGTATTCGATTCCGTGTAATGAGTAGACTCACCACGAAATTCACTTAACAACAAGAAGAGGAGAGGGGAAGAACTTACAAAAGAGGGGAACATTGGCAGAAGAGGCTCGTTAACTACACTTAACGAGCCAAACTCAAGTTCAAGTCCAACTTAGCCCATTAAAACCACTTGATGCGTCCAATTTTAGCCCAATTTGAAGTTTGTGCGACAAAAAACATCAACGAGTCAAGCTTAAAGACAAGTTATCCTAAAATTTACAAGTTTTATTGAATATGACAAACCACATGTTTTGTTATTGAGTTTATAATAAGTCATATAATGGACCAAGTATTCGAGTTGGCTCTCGAGCTCGAGCCAGCTCGCGAGCCTATCGAGTCGAACATGCCCTGGCTCAAGCTTGGCTCGTTTAAAATCGAGCCGAGTCACGAGCGAGCTTCTCTCGAGCCGAACACCGAGCCGATCACGAGCGGCTTGGTTCATCAACAGCCCTACATATAGGGTTCTATAATTTTACGGTACATTGTTACGAAATGTTGTATATGAAACTACACAAAATTCTTACATATATGTGGTATAATGGTGCAAAGACTAACTCATCAAGCGGGGATAGCTCAGTTGGGAGAGCGTCAGACTGAAGATCTGAAGGTCGGGTGTTTGATCCACGCTCACCGCAAAATACATATTCTTTTTAATTTCAAAATTTTAACGGCTAAAATGTTCATTTTCATTGTTATATTTTACACTATTTTTTTTATTTTAAGAGGTTCTTATATGTTATGTATCACATCATATCATCATGAAAATAATGTAATTTTGAGTTTAATGTAATAATAAATTCACATGTACACAAATATGGAGAGTTGTTAAGAGAGTAGCAATTTGTGCACCAACCTGTTTTTTTTAAAATCAACTTGTTAAAATTTAAAATGTAGCTGATGTTGAGATATATTGGAGAAAACTAATTTCAAAATTGGTTTCCTCTCATTTATTCATACCATTTGAATCATCAACCAAATGTCATGAAATGAATTTAGCAAGATATTAACGATTATTTCTTATTATTAAATAAATATTATTGAATTAATCAAAATTGTAATGAAATTCAGGCAAAATATTAACATATGATCTCTCTCAGTTTTAGTTCCTTTATATGATTATTGGTGGTATTTTTATTGATTTGA